>BSBM01000091.1:19285000-19765000 GCA_027924585.1 Larix kaempferi
AAGCAAAATGTGGTGATAGTGTGGGAGTAAAGATGAATGATAAATTGGGGGCTAAAGTGGTAGCAAAACATGGTGCTAATGTTGACATCAATGGAGATGAAAAACTAGGTGTTAAAAAGAGGCCCAACAATTTATGCTAATGAGGAATCAAAACGTGGTGTTGATATGGTAGAAAAATAAGATGTTACTTTGGATGCAAAACATGGCACTACATAGGAAGCAAAATATGGTGCAAGAATAGAAGAAAAATTTGGTTCCATCTTGGTAGAAAAACACAATGCAAAAAAATAAAGAAAAAATTGGTGTAGATTGGAAGTAAAACGTGGTGCAAAATGGGATGCTAAAGTGGTAACGCATATGGATGCAAAATTGGATGCAAATATGGCGCGAATGTAGATGCAAACCTAAATGCTAACACGACGCTTTTAAGGATGCAAATAGGGCTCTTATGGGGACGTCATTTAGGAAGTAAAAGGGGACGATCTCTAGGAAGAAAAATAGGATGTTATTTAGGAAGAAAACCTCGACGTCATTTAGGAAGCAAAATTGGATGCTATTCTAGAAGTAAAAAAATGAGCGCTATTTTAGACATCAAAAAGGATGCTATCTAGGAAGCAAAAAAAGATATTATTTTAGACTCTTTAGATTTTGTCCATGATGCGTCCCATTTAGTGTCTACTTTGACCACTCAATTGAAACAAAATTTACACTAAAAATGGACGCTAAATAGGACACTAATTCCAGAATTTGTTGTAGTGTACCCATTGGGACGACTTGTCTTGTGGGAAGGTAAAATAACATTTAAAAATTCTTTTCTTTGTGTATTATCACCCCAAGGTTTACATTGATTCTTTCAAGGGTTTTACATGATTAGTTACATCAATATATTCTCACATAGAAGGCACAACAACAATATAATAAAGTACAATAAGAATAGCTTCTGAAGTTGCACTATTTCCAACATGTATAATTGATTAATCTCTCCACAAAGAAAAGAAAGAATATAAAGAACCATAGGTTTTTCCTAACAGATTTTTTTCCTACTTTGATCATAAGTCTTAAAATTATTTGGTGAAAAGACCTACCATTTTATTTGGGTATTCACTAATCGCAAGATATTTAGGTGGATGAAAATTATGTTTCATATGTTTTTTTGTTTTTTTGTGGTCTAAAGCGGTCAAGAGGGGAAGATAGTGCAGTTCACCAAGAAGGAAATGATCATTTGCAATGCACTTACGAATGCCTAACAATCCTACAAGCTTAACAAATTCCAAAACAAAGAGTCTTCCACCCTCGAGCAATTTTGTCTAACCTTCTAAATTCTCGCATTATTGCGAATTACAGTGTCAGGCATTAAGGCTATTTCACACTATTCCACTGCGCCGAGGGAAACACCTAATTGCTTGGAGGTTTTGATGCATGGAATAGATACTTGAACCATTTACCAATACTTGTTGAATCAAATATATTGTCTATGATTTTTTCAAGCACCATAGTTCTAGTTTTATAAATAACGATCTCTTCCCTGCATCGGCAAGGAATCCTATGTTCTATGAATAGCCATTTATTAAAATATGTGTGACTGCTAGTGTAATTTGAATCTGGTTATTTTGTCCCTAGATTCCACGCTCTAGCATTGCCACATGTTTTCAGGTGATTGATGCATTGTAACAACAAAGGTACCATCCAATCCTAAAATCGAATCGCTCGAGCTTAAATCTAGTTTCCATTCGAAGACAACAAACCATCATTGCACACCAATGGCCAAGGAAATGTCCATTAACACATAACAACATATAAAATTAATGATTCAAAAACAGATAGTTATATTGAAAATGTGTTCCTTCAAAAGAATTCGAACATAGACCAAGTGACAACACGAAGATAAAACACATCAACTTTGACTATGAATTTAGATTTAAACATGATAATAGACACAGTGCAAACATTGACACAGGGAAGATACACTGCGCGTAGAACTTCCATAGCCCCCACAATAGAAAGAGTTTACTTGCTAACCATATTCTCACTCTAAAGAAAAAAAAAATGAAAATATGCAATGGGTTTATGGGAACAGTAACTAAGATGAGAAAACAGTCTCCATAGTCCTAGGATTTCATTGCCCTTGGTTTGAACGTTCAGTAATCAAAACCTAGTAAAAGCATGTCCACTTCTGTCAAATATATCCCCAAATGAAGAATCAGTCTTAGCTTGACAAGCATATTTATTTGTTTGAGATGAGGATTACATGAATCCCACATTTTCACCCTCATGAAAATATTTTATAGTTAACATTTTAAGAATTGGTAAGATTTGACAACCTTTATGTATAGATCCTTAAAATTTTCCCTAGTCCAATAGCCCCCAATACAACAGTAATAACAGTCAACTCCGAAAATTACACAGGAAAATGCATTTATCACCATCCTGAACACAACAACAACTATGCAATAATACCGGTCCGACAGAGCTCCAACCCAAAACATCCCTACATTCAAATGTCCCATGCTCATACCAATGTCGACAAGCTCAAAACCCTCTCCCCCTGACCGATGCCACAGTCCAAACCCTACCATTGGTCCAAACGTACATCCCAAAAGCTCTCATTTATCAGCCAACACATCATCCCGTCGAGGAGAACATGGTCCAAAGCTCAAAACTGATGGGCGTTGTACTTCCACCGGCAGCAATAACATATTCAGGCCAACAGGCCAACAACAACAGAAAACATGCACAACATAAACCTAAGGCACACAGACCAACGAAGAGCAGCACCAGAGGACAACAACCTCAGGCATATGGACAAAGAATTGGCAACACCACATTGATGACAGCTTGATGCCAACTGGGACACTTGTCACCAGAAACCACCACTCCAAACCCCAAGGCACATCCACCATAGTTCGACTTTGCAAACAACAAAAATCAAATCCAGACCTGAACTGAACTAATGACTGCAAAATGGCACCAAGATGTCCACAAACATAATAATCAACATTATTTTATTTTATCTTTAACCCTTTTCCCTACTTCAAAAATTTAATATGATCCATCTTTCACGCACAAAATGTCAGTCTCCCACCAAAATTGTCAAACACGTTACTTTTAAGCTGATAACAATGTTACACAATTTTAACATCTCTCCCACCCAAATTGACAACACGCTACTTTTGTGTCGATAACAATGTTGATATGTAAAGCGACTTCATATACCACACAATAAAATCAAGATTTTCGCGAGGCTATGAAATTGAGATTCCTTTTTCCGGTATTTCAGCAATATTTTTTTTACAGAAATAGTTAAACTTCCTTTTCTTTTACAGTAGTCAAATTTCAAGGTGAAGTTTGCTCATTTCTTTTGTTCTACATTCCAACTATTTGTGGGTGGAAGCTCTCAAAACTTCAACAACCGAGGTAATGCTAACGACATCTCCATGACGTTAGACGATTGAAGTTTGGCGTGTCACGGATGATGCAAATTGGCAGCACTGTACCAAATAATTTTGAGTGGTCATGGTTGGATACTGTTAGTGTACCAAAGAAGTTCGATTTGATTGGACCGAAGGCGGAATGACTGGCAGAACACATCCCAACCTTATCAGTTTGAGATTCGTCCCCGTGATTTCTATCTTTGTGTCTTTAAACTGCACCACATATATGTGCAATGCCCTGGACATATCCCTGTGCATTCATAACACTCGGTCGTGTAATATCTGTCGGAATCTGCTGAAGATGAGGTCAAGGTTTCAATTTTCCTTAACCTTTCTTTCTTCTCGAATTTCTTTTTCTAAAATATACTTTTTAATACTTTTTACTGAAAAATTGTTGTGTTGTGTTTTTACAGGTGGACTAGAAAGGTTCTTATGCAAAGTGCAGGAAGATGAAATAACTGCACTAGCACAGCTTCTTAATTTGTGGCGGCTAAACATCAATAAGTCACAAGTTAAGTGCCATGAATTAATACAAACATTAAACTAGCATAAACATTAAACTAATTAATGTAAACATAAAACAAATACAATTTAATAAACATGTCTTTTTTTAACCACCACTTAAGTGGAGCTTATTTAAATCTTAATCAAGATGCATTTTCGCATAACAAGATATGACGACCATAAAATTAATCCCGATTGTACGCTTGTTACATTCTTATTAATCTTGTTGATCCGCTCAAGGAAGTCCAAAATTTCAAACAATATCTAAACACCTATCCGTGTAATTATAAAGATTGGATAATGGACAGTTTAACTTGGTATTCATCCACGACAAGTTATGTGACCATGCTAATTACCCCAAAATATGTTTATATCTTAGAATTTCGGGTGGACTAGCCCCTATGTTTTTCCTAAGACAAGTGTACTATCCAGATTGTTTTTATAACAGTGGTTCCAAATTAGAAATAATCAATCATAAAAAATAAAAATAAAAAAATGATAACTATACATGAATAAATAATAGTTAGCTCATAAATAACTAGTTGTTAATGCATGGATAACTAACCACAAATTAAATGACTATACTAATTTATGTACTAAACTATAACTATTTCCACTATTAAAACTTATATAAAATACAAATATAAATTGTTATACATAAGGATTTACATGTGATTTCAGCCAGATATGTGTTGGCGATTGACGCTGCAGCACCGGGAAGGATGTTCACCTCTGATTTCTATTTCACTGTCCATTTCGTGCTTGAATTTTGAAAAATAAGATATGTTGTATCCATGGACTCCTGCAACGCGCTGAAACGATTGTTCTAGTTGGAATCATGTGCTCCGGTCAACTGACAACATCTGAAAGGAAAATACATTCACTGCGCATTACGTAGCATAAATAAGCACCACAGAATTCAGTCAAATACTTACGAAAGCAAACAAATGTGCTAATAGCCAGCGTACACAATCACACTCTTCACAATATTCACGTTTTAAAATTTGTTAATAATAGTTTTATTTTGGGATGCCTACCCCTTCCCTACTTTATTATGATGTAGGTGATTAAAATTATATTTATAGTGATTAGTTCATGCTACTCTCACTCTTTTTCACTGCTCGATAGTCTGTCAGGAATACTAGAAAGTCTTACCACTCACTTCTCCAAAGTACCTTGAAAACACTTCACATGTCATTCAATTATAAGAATTCATTTTCCATTATAAATTACTCCATAAATGCTACCACATAAGACCGTAATCACTTACAGTGTTCTAATTTATCAGTACCAATTGCCATGAGAAACCCAAACTAGGTATGTTGAATTTCGTGTTCTCTTCTCTCAACGACCACTTCAATGCAATAAGATTACAATCATGAATGTCAAGCCTGGGCAGTAACTTTCTCCATAACGATACCTGCTATGAATTTTTCTCAGGCAACCACATCATATAATTTTGTCAATATCATCTATTTTTCAAATGTTTTCTAAAAGACTAGATGCTTCATCTCTTCTCCATACTTAGCACAGTACAGTGGTATCACTCTAGGAAATCATTTCTACGTTTTAATTATTCTAGAAGAGAATCTTCCATAAATGAGATTAGAGGCATGGATTTTCTAATAATCCCATTGAAAATTAAAATTCGAGTGTTGTGACCATTGAAGGCTTCCCTCCTGTCAAAGATACAATATTTCTTGAGAGAAACTTATGTAAGGTCGGTTAGTAATATTTAGATGTGGATTAGTTTCATTGACATGATTACCTTGTACAACTGGATTTATTAATAATCCGATTGAAAATTTAAGTATTCTGAACATTTAAGGCTTTCTTCGTGGCAAAGATACACTTATGGAAAGAAATTTATGTAAGGTCTCCTAGTAATATTTAGATGTGGATTAGTTTCGTTAACATGACTACTTTGCATAATTGCCTTCAACCTACCAACAATAAGTTGGTCAGAGTCTGACCATACTTTAAAATGGGGGTGAATGATTGGATGTGAGATTCTCATAAATCTAGGTATTCAGCTATGAAGATTTTTTTTTCGAAAGCAAATAGACATGTAGAACACGAAACATATAGCTATCCTTTTGAATAAACTCGGCATAAATAACCAAATAAATAGGACAATGCAGAACAGTTCCTTTACAAACATTACAAATAGTAACTACCTATTGTAGTCTTGTAAGAGTTGGGATGATTTTACTTCTTCGAGTACTCTCTTTTCTTTGCGAGAAATTGATACTTCATTTATTTAGAAAGGCATTTAAAAGTTTTCTCTTTCAAGGATGGATGTTGTATATTGATTATGATTTGATTTTTCATTGATTTAAAAAAGGTTTTTTTAAGGTTTTTTCTTTCAAAGATGGATGTTATATATTAATTATGATTGATGAAATTGACCATAGTTTATTGTAAAGAAAGAATGTTCCCATTGTGAAATGGATTTTTCATTGATTTAGATAGGCATTTAAAAGTCTTCTCTTCGAAGGATGGATGTTGTATATATTGATTATGATTTGATTCTTTATTGATGTGGTCTTTTTAAATTCCAGATTTTGTAGTTCTATAGCTAGATCACATATCACCTATGTGTGCTCTTGAAGACATTTATTTTGATGTGGAATAATATGTTGTTGATATTGCAAAAATTGTAATTGTGCTTCTACAAGGGAGACATTCTCGTTATTGGAGTTATTCGGAAAAGCCACAAAGTTCTTGTTGAGGTAGTTGAATAATTAAACTAAAAAAATATTTATTAGATTTGGGTGAGGAAGGCAAATTCCAAAATATTAGTTATGAGCTAGTGTTGTAGGAAATAGTTGTACGTTATTAAAGAAAGAGAGGATCCATGTTAGGTTGTGGAAACCTATAGAAGAAGGGAATAGATTCCCCAAGGTGCTTAAGGAAGGGAGATGAGACCTAATTGATACATATATAGAATAAAGAGTGCACAAATAAGAATTCTATTAACTTGAAAACTTCTTCATGTGTGTACATGGTAATAGCCATCTATATCTAAATAAATCCAAAATGTATACAACTAAATGTTAACCACTTATTAGTCCTTGCACAAGAGGGATATACTAATCATTTATTAATCAAATTAAATTGACCATGTGTTAATTTGATTGTTTTTAGAAAGTTTACTAGAGGAAAATGAAATATTAAACTGTTTTTTTTAATTAAAAGTAAATGTTTAGGTTCACTTAATTTTTTGATTGGTTTAAAGGGTTTTGAATGGACATAAATCACTCGAAGAGTGGTGAGGAATAGTTAAATTCATGATATTTCTTAAGGATTCTAATATTATATTTAAGTATAGTATCCTAAGAATTTATTTTTGATATTAAATATGAAAGTGTAAATTTTGGTGAATATTATGAAAAAAACATATTTTATGTAAATATAGACGATATTAGAAACTAAAAATGACCAAATACACAAAATTTTGTCCCTAAAAATTATCCTTATTAAATTATTAAAGATAAAAAAAATTAAAAAAATAATTTTTAAAACTAACATTTTTTAAACTAACACGTTGCAATATTCATGTGGCTTTCACATGCATTTTTCTGGACTTTAATTCATTCATTTTTATTATATGTACCTTTGAGCTTGTATAGCAGATAATCATCAAGATTTCGAAGGCAATTTCTCTGTCAATGACAGTCGATGCTTTTCAAATGTCATATTTTCAACCAGATGGCCAGGAAAATCGATCCAGTAAATAGGCTCGTATTTCCATCCCATTGTGGATGATGCCTGGGAGAATCTCTGGTGGTTGCTCATTAGTTTTGCGGCAAGCCCATGGGCAACGTTGTTGCACTGGATTCGAGCAAAGAGGCGTCGAATTATAATCAGGTGGGTGTATTCTGAATTCCTCATATCATTGTGTTGTTTAATGGCATTCGAATGGGTGACTATTTGACTAGGCGATGTCTTTCTTCATGAGGTTTTCAGAAGATATTTTGTGTCGAGCACCCTGGCGTTTCTGATCGATAAGGAGCCTGAGATTGTGAATAATTTTTGACTTAGTAACTTCGTGTTTTTACCTTCATCTTTAGACAGTGGAGAGTCAATTCTGTATTTAATATTATATTAAAGGTTGGTTCAAAAGGTGTTTAAAAAACAATCCTCTACCCCTGGTTGAGAGCTCACTACCTTTGCACCGGTTAGTGCTAGAATTTGTTCCTAGACTACAAAGAGACAAGCTAGCACAATTTTTATAATTTCAAAATAAATATATAATGGTTTTATTTGTAGTTTTAGGTTTAAGAGCTTGAAAACTCCGGTGTAAATATAAATAAATGGGAGAAAACCAACTTCAATTAAATCACATAAATATAAAAGAACTGAAATTAAAATCTTGATAAATCATAACCCACCACATTTCCAAATTTCATACTCAGGTTCACCTATAACACATAAGCATTCATTGTATCAAACCCATTAAAACAAAAACGAAATTATGCATCATATGACCGGCCTGGTCAGGGGTAAAAACGCAATCACAACATTGTCTTTTAAACATCTTCGAAAAGGTAGTTTGTAACTACTTTTAAAATCTTTAGGTCTCAAAGTAGTTATTCAACCGTACTACTAAACTAAAGTTTCGAAGTGACATATTAACTATTAGTTATTACAAAACTGACATAAACATAAAAGAAACATTAGGCACTAAGGAGTCTCCCTTGTAGCTTCAACCAGCATCGCAATTCCTTCTAGAGCATGGGTTCATTTGTTGTGCTGTGGTTGCTCAACTTCCAGGGCTTTAATCTTGTCTGATAGCAACTTGTTTTCCTCATTCTGCTTCCGCATTTGTCTATTGAAATCATCCACTTTGGATTCTGCTTCTCTCTTTCTCTTCAAAGCTTTCCCGGCAACACCAATTAATTCTTGATAATGATCATTGGCTTCTCCTAAATCTTCTCTTAGACATTTATTTGACCTTGTCAGTTTGTCATTGGCTTCTCCTAAATCTTCTCTTAGACATTTATTTGACCTTGTCAGTTTGTCATTTGTATCATTAAGAAAGATTATCTCTACATGCTGTAGTTTTTGGATCTTTCTCAATGTTTCAATCTCTGAACATTTTTTAATCTCTCCATGAGAGGCTAAATCTTGTGATGTAGCAGGTGGAATATCCAATTTTTTAAATATTAATTCTTCTTCTTCTTTGTCCATTTTAATTCTCTGTGCAATTTCAAATTCCTCTTGTTCTATCTTGAAAATTGTTTCTTCTTCTTCGGCTTTACTTATTTCTACCTCTGCTTGTTCAGCCTTGATGTGGTCTTGTTGTGGAGAAGTCTGAGTATCCTCTGACCTAGTTTCTTTTTCTTCATCCTCGCCATCTGAATCAGTAGAGCTGAAAATAAAATTGACTTCATCTATACTTTGCTTCGAACTTGACCCTGATTTCAAACTATGTTTCATTGCTGACCTTGTTCTGTATTTCCAGCTTGAATCTTTTAAGTGTATAAAAAGGTTAGCTTCTTCCTCAAACTCTTTATCTTGTGGAAATTTATCCTTCGAATTCCCTGTAGAAGGTTCTGCAACGAGACTTTCAGTTTTGTCTTGTTCTGATATATCTCTGCTTTGAAATATTTCACTATTGGGGTTACTAGTTTGCTCAATTTCCTGTCTTTCTTGATTTTGTTCAGGCTCTTCTTTAGCTATATTATCTTCCTCACCTCCCGAGCTTTTAGGTTTATCTATTTCAACTGCATTTACCTGCTGCATTTACCTGCTCATCAGCCTCTGAGTTTTTCACTTTATCTTTCGATGGGGATTCTTCTGCAGCTTCCTGTAACCTGCTTCTGATGCTCCGTTCTTCACATATTTCCTTTTACGTTTTTGCTTTATCACCTTTTCTTCTCTTTCCGGTAAGAAACCAGACCAAAAGATGAAATGTTCCCAGGTTTTTTGTTCTTTCTTTAAAACTGTTTGTATCAGAAGCTTTATCAGCCCGTGATGGAATACATACTGCCTTGAAAACTTGAGCTACGACTTCACCTTATTTGATATTTTTTGAATGCTTTTATAAAGGTAAAATGGTATACTCATTTTGCAATCCATTTTGAGATGCATTAAAAGCCTAATGTGATATTTGAAAACCATTGAGAACCTACCTTCGCTGGTAATGTAAGTCTGTATAACATGCAGCATTTGCTTCCATTCGGGTCGAAAATTCGTAATATGAATTCCATTTCCCCAATTGAACGTTTCCTTACCTGGCAGAAGGAAAGGATTTAAGCTGAAATCAAACGGCACCTTCTTGAACCATAACTCGCCTTCCCTGACGATACCCGTGGCTTTAGAGATTAGGACTTCCGAAAGCTGGATTTTCAAGGTTTTAAACTTAACCATGTCTTCAATCAAGTTCTTCGCAAAGTAAAAGGAAACCTCTTCGTTGAACCCTGTAACTCTTTTGGAGAAACTAAACCATCCACCAGACCTGAAAGTGTCTGCACATAATGGAAACTTGTCTGCCCATTGTGTGTCCATCGGTTCCTATCTATTTGTATTACCGCTTCTTTTTCCCATTTTGATAGTTATAGCACACGACTTATATCTCTGACCTTTGGAGGATGACAACTGCCTAAGTTTCAAGAAATCACTACATTCGATAAACACGTGGTCTCACACCCACGATTTTCAATTTAGTTTATTAGCTCCATCCTTGATTTCCACATGATTGTATTTTATAAAACTCGCCACCATCAGAGATTTTGACATATGTGTTAGTACATTAACTAATCATCATAAAACCTTCCCCATTCATCATAACTTTAACGAACCATTTCCCAACATAAATAGTCACGTTTTTTCATGATAGCGGATTCTCATAGCACATTAGATTTTATTTCACAGTTTGCGCTACCAGAATCTTAGAAATAGGATTTCCCAATAATTTCCTTATTATAAGCTTAAAACTTAATCATAAATTTAATAATGAAACTTTGAACAAATATATCATGAAATTAAGAGATCTATACTAAGGTTAATAAGCCAAAAATATAAAGTGAAATCAATAAAAATAAAACAATAAAAATAAATTTAAAGCAAAATATCAAAGCAATAAAATGAAGAAAATCATAAAAACCTAGGAGAACAATTTAAGCATTAACATCTGGCTCCTGCTGTGGGATAAAAGCCTCCTTGTGAGGTTTCAAGATCTCATAAACCAATGCCTTACTATGACCAAAACTACTCCTTATTCTGCAAACTTCCATTGGGCATGGAGTCTTATTTCACACCGGTATATACAATGAAGTTGGCAGTACTTTATCTTTAACAACTATAAAAATGTTTGAGGAACCGTCCATTGACTGGAGTGGACAGTTCTTCACCTTCCAAAGTTTGTAGTATAAATGCATTATTTTCTAAAACTTTAGAAATCAGGAATGGACCCAGCCAAAGATTATCAAACTTACCATGCTTCCCTTTCTGATCTCTCCTTGCATCCCATCTTAAAACCATATCACCAAGAGAAAAGATGTTTTCCTTTATCTTCTTATCAAAACCAGCTTTGACTTTCCTTCTATATGCATCAGTTTTTTCTGCCATAGCTTCACGTTCTTGCTGCAATTCAATTAATGAAAAAATTCTCCTCTGAGGATCGTTAGGTTCTTCTTGACAATCTTGAAAAAATTTCATTACTGGAGCACCTAGCTAAATGGGAAAAACTGCATCGGTTCCATAAACTAATTGGAAAGGGGACATACCTAATACTTTCTTAGTAGTTATTCTATCTACCCACAACGCATATTTAAGCATTGAATCCCAAGACCTCTTGTTTTGATCTAACAATTTTTTAATACTTTGAACAATATTTTTGTTTGATGATTCAGCCAAGCCATTTCCCTAAGGATAGTATGGAGTAGTATGGAGTAGAATGCCTCAAAAGAATTTCATTATGTTCATAGAAACTTACCATAGCTTTTGATTTGAAAGCAGGTGCATTATCGGTCAATAACTTATGTGGGCAGCCAAACCAACTCAAAATATTTTCCTAAATAAAACTTATGATAACTCCTTCAGTTTCTTTTCGCATTAGGATTGCCTCCACCCATTTAGTGAAAAAATCCGTGGCTGTAAATATCCACCTGTGTTGTCCACTTGATGCAGGGTAAATTTCGCCTATAAATCCAATCCCCATTGTTGAAATGAAGCATTGACTACGATAGATTTTAATGGTAAGGAAATAAGCTTTTGTTTTCCAGCAAATTTCTGACACTGAACACATCCCCTCCCCTATTGATACACATCTGAAAATGATGAGGGCCAGTAAAAACCAGATCTAAGAATTTTGTATGTTGTAGATTTCCAAAACTTGTGACCCCTACAAGCACCACCATGCATTTCTAAAATTACCTCATGAACCTGAGATTTCTCCAAACACTTGAGTAAAATGCCACCTGGATCCTTCCAAAACAATTATTGATTAAATAAACAGTATTTTGTAGCTTTCAATTTCAATGACCTAGCTTTCTTTTTGTCAAAATTATCTGGGCATTTCAGGTGTAATAAAAAATAAACAATGTAACACATATTTCATTAAATTTGGAATTAAACAGTGGATCTAGTTTTCCAAAATAACCAAAAAACTCAATTCTGGGGTTGTCCTTGCAATACAATCTTTCCAAATTTAATGAAATACGTGTTATGTCTGAATACCAGTCTGATCTTGCATATTTATTTAAAATATGTTCGTCATTATTCTCCATCTACAATTCTTCTTGAGTTGGTTGATTTGCCACCAAATGTATGCCTAATGCCTCGCAATCTGAATCAGCTAATAACTTAGCTAAACCCCGACCTTTTATCAACTTTGTAGGTCTGATTTCAACCTCGTATTCCATGATTTTTGCAATCCACTTACCTCTTTTACCCTCACTGTCTGGCTGTGTTAAAATCTCTTTGATAATAGCGTTTGGCACATATGCAATAGTCTTTGAATGCAAGATATAAATTCTAAAAAACTTTAAAGCTTTCGCCAATGCATAAGCTTGTTTTTCAAGAGTACTATACTTCAACTCCGAATCTCTAAGAATTTTTCCAAAGAAGGCTATGGGCTATTCCAAACCTTCTGCATTCCTTTGTAAAAGAACAACTGCTATTGTATCTTGGGATGCAAAAGAAAATGTAAGGAAATCCTTTAAAAAAAACAGGACTTACCAAGACTGGGGCTTCAGTCAAACTTTGTTTAATCTTCTCGAATGAAGCTTTAGCTTCTGCTATCCACTTCACTTCCTGATCCTTTTTTAACATAGCTGTAATATGTTTGATAGTTTCAGCGAAGTTCGGGATGAACCACCTCAAAAAGTTTATCTTTCCAATAAAATATTGAACATCTTTTTTACTCCTTGGGATAGTAATCTTTAGAATGGCCTTGATTCTTTCTGGGTCTATTCTAATACCACCAACTGAAACAAGATGCCCCAGTAGTTTACCTTCTTGTACTGCAAAAAGTTACTTCTTAGGATTCAAAGATAGTCCAAACTTCGTACACTTTAGAAATGTTTTCTCAAGATGTTTCAAGTGCTCATCATCAGACTAAGAGAAGACTGTAATATCATCCAAATAGATCACAACAAATTTTTCTTTTTCTCCTACGAAAGCTATATCCATAGCTCTTTGAAATGTTGCACCCGCATTCATCAATTTGAATGGCATCTTATCATACATGAATGTGCCCCATGGAGTAGTTAAAGTTGTCTTCTCCCTATCATCCAGATGTATAGCTATTTGATTATAGCCTGAGAATCCATCCACCATGAATATTCTCTAGGCGCCCACCACCTTTTGCAGAATTTGCTCAATCTTTGGTAAGGGGTAATTGTCCTTCAATGAAGCTCTATTAAGATTCCTTAAATCCACACATAATCTTATCTCTCCGTTCTTTTTTCTAACTCGAACCAAGTTAGCAATCCATGATGAATATCTCAATGGAACAATTATCTTTGCATCTAGTAGCTTTTTGACCTCCTTCTCTATGATGGGCAACAAAGCTGGATTTATTCTCCTCAATTTTTGTTTGAATGGTTTTACATGTGATTTTAAAGGCACTCTATGCTGAATGATACTTGTATCATAGGTTTTTAAATCTTCATAACACCAGGCGAAGATATCCACAAACCTTTTCAATAATACAATATACTTGTTTCTTTGTTCAACAGGAAGAAGTTTAGAAATCTTGACCATTCTGGGTTGTTTGTCTATACCAATATTGCAATCTATGACATTTTCTTCTGCATACTTCATTGATGGCTTCAGTACAGTGTCATCTTTGGAAAAAATACATTCAAGGGGTACTAATCCCTTAGGCATAAAATTACTTTTCAATTCAATAATTTTTTGACCACCAATTACATTTTCTGTGTATGCAGCAGTGTCATCTAGCTCTTCATCTTGGTCTTGATCAATCAGGAAATTAGAAAAATATTCAGTTAATTCTCCAATGTTTTATATTGTCTCCACATCATCTTCAAACACTCTCCAATGTTTTATATTGTCTGGCACAGAGGGTCTGTATTTAACTTCAATTGGGTATTTCAATTGAGTGTGTTTTGGAACCCTGAAATAAGTGGCTTCCAAGGCCAGCAAATCAGCAGTCTGATTCTGATCTCTGGGGATAAAAGTAATGTTAAAAGTTGTAAAGAAATTTTCGATCAAATCCCAAACTTCATTCCTATATACTTTCAACAAGTTCTGCTTTACCTGATATTTTCCCTTCACCTGTCGGACAACCAATTTGGAGTCGCCATAAACAGAAAGTTCTTGAATACCTAAATCCTTCGTAGCCCTTATACCAAGTACCAATGCCTCATACTCTGCTCTATTATTTGTAGTAGCAAATTCCAATTTATACATCAAGCTGATTATTTCTCCTCCAGGGGAAATCAAGACAATGCTAGCTCCTGCTCCCTCCTTACATGAAGAACCATCAAAAAACATTTGCCATAATTCATCTTTATTTTCAACCTGCACCTTGATTGTTTCCTTTTCCTCTACTTGTAGTATTCCTTCTATATTTTCATTACTAAAATGAAGCATACAAGAACCCAACTCTTCGTCTATTGAATAAAGAGAATGATTAGTAGGATTCTTGTCATCAGTGACTATGTAAGAATATTGTAATTCCCTGTACATCCTTCTATTTTCACAACCAAAGACTGGTATGATTGCATATGCCAAATCCATCTGCAATGTGCCACCAATTTTCTTTGCCCAAGATCTCAAGAGCAACATACCAAATTTAGGAGCTACATCAGCAACCACTACATCCATAATGACGCTTTTCATGGGCAATTGAGAAAGATTAACCACCATATCTTTGATTACTCCCAAACACTTTAGAGCTCTAGAGTCAAAAGCATACAAATCATGATAAGGTTTGGTGATACTTAAACCAAGGGCCTCCATAACTGCCTTGGGCATCAAATTGTGCGAGGCTCCAGAATTAAGAAGGCAATTATGAATCATCTGGTCATGAACAGTCAAAGTTATATAAAAGGGTGGAGGATTATTTGAGCCATTTTCTGGTTTTCCTGATGAAGTTGAACCCAATATTATTTATGGTTGTTGTTCTTGTACGTTTACAGTATCAGAAGAAGAAGAATTGACTGGGATATTCAACAATTTACATGCAGAATCTCTAAAACATGGAGTTTTCATAAATTCATTCAATGGTACTGGCACTTGATCTTGCATAATTCGTTCTCAAAATTAAACGCTTGTGTACCTTTGGTGATTTCTTCAGTCTCTGCTGTTTTGGTCTGATTACTATAACTTGATCCCCTTTCTTGCTTTTGATTAGGCTGCCTTATGGGTGGAACCACTTTCTTCTTCGGAATTTGTGCAACTTGTTTGGAGCTCGATCTTAAATTGTAAGGCTTCTTAGGATCAACCTGATATATACTAACTGGAGTTTGAGGATGAAGATCATTTCTTTCTTGATAATCATAAGAATCATAGCCTTCAGGATTTTGATAACTAACTTCAATGGTGCATTCTTCAGATGATCATTCTCCAAAACAATTTAAATTTTGATTGGAATCCTCTTCATATTGTTCTTCTTCTCCTTGTTCATTTTCTTCTACGAAATTATTTTGAAAAGGAGGGGGGAACCTTTGTTCATCATTTTCTGTTCTCTCTCACTGCATATCATTGTTCCTTCTTTCCCAAGGCATGAATCTTGGGACGAATTGTCTCCTGAATGGTGGGTTCTTATTAGGATTCCTATCCCCCTCTCGAAAAGGTTTATTTGTATTCTTCTCCAACGCTAATCTATTCACTTTTTCAATCAAGTTTTTAATAGTCTTATCCATCTCCTCGATTTGACTTTCTTTATCCTTTGATGTATGAGCCATAGGTGATACCATGTTTTTTCCTTTTCGATCATGAACACTATGATCTATCTACTCTTTAAGTCTATTTGAAGGCAGAATATTAGACTCTACCTCCAAATCTGCTTCTTGTATGTTTAATAATGTCATAGGTCTCCTCTCTCTCAAATGCAAAGAAAACTCATGATAGAATGCATTTGCATATGTCAACTTAGCCAAAGTATCTGAAGGCTTAATTTCCAATGGGATCCTGCCATACATTTTGTTAAAGCATTTCGAAAAGTCAGAAATAGATTCATCAGGTTTTCTCTTTAATGCCCCAAATTCAGTAATATAGTATGTATGATCCTTTGTGTCTCCCCATTGCGTCATGAAAACTGCTTGTAGCTCATATATCAAAGTTATTGAATTTTGTGGTAGCTTCTTGAACCATTTTTGGACATCACCATCCAAAATCTGCACAAAGATACGCATCCAGACGTCCTTTGCTTCTATATTATGATTATCAGCATATTTGAGAAATGTAATCCAGTGTTCTTCAGCAGTAAGTTCTCCCAGCCCATCAAACCTAGGTAAATATTTTTGGTAATTGCCTGTTGGAAGAGCATTTAAAGGTTGTGGAAGCACTAAGGGTGCATACTTGGCTGCAATCATCCTATCCATCATATCCAACTGCTATCCAACCATCTTGAAAGTAGAATGACAGCTTGAAGTCAAAGGTTTATGGGTTTTGGTTGAACTAGGATGAAATATAGGTATATTGATTTTAGGCTGAAGTATTGAAAGAAGTTTTGTTTTGAGTTTCTTGGGAGACAAAGGACTAATAAAAGACTGAATATCAACCTCCTGCAACTCTAGTTCAGAGAACAAGGACAAAGAGAAAGAATGTAGTTGAGTCAATGAAAACAAAGTTGGGGAAGATTGGGATCTTCCAAAAGAAGATGTATGTTTATCTTGTTTTGACTTCTTTAAGATCTTCTCCGGATCAGACACCCCTGGGTGCAAAGGTGAAGTAGGATTCCCCCTAGTTGCAGATCTCCTGGAAGCCACTGTGAAATACTACTTCTAGTGAAATGTAGTCTGAAACAAGTACTTTGATTCAGTTCACCTCCAAATCAGATCAATTAAGATATCCTAGGGAAGATGAAACTTCACTTCCATCCTCGACAATAGCGCCAAAAGATGTTAGTGCTAGAATTTGTTCCTAGACTACGAAAGAACAAGCTAGCACAATCTTCACAATTTCAAAATAAATATGCAATGGTTTTATTTGTGGTTTTAGGTTCAATAGCTTGAAAACTCTAGTGTAAATATAAATGGGAGAAAACCAACTTCAATCAAATCACATAAATATAAAAGAACTGAAATTAAAATCTTGATAAATCATAATCCACCACATTTCCCAATTTCATACTCAGGTTTTCACCTATAACACATAAGCATTCATTGTATCAAACCCATTAAAACAAGAACAAAATTATGCATCATATGACAGGCCTAGTCAAGGGTAAAAACGCAATCACAAAAATAAAGACGGCTTATAACATCAGTATATATAATCTCAGTTCTGAAACTTACATGATAAAATGTGGAGTCAGTCCCATATCACTGTATAAAAGTTTCAAACCAAAAACATCGAACCCTCGTTCCATTTCATTCATTGTCTTTTAAAATTTTTCAAAAAGGTAGTTTGTAACTACTTTTAAAATCTTTAGGTCTCAAAGTGGTTATTCAACCATACTACTAAACTAAAGTTTCGAACTGCATATTAACTATTAGTTATTACAAAACTAACATAAACATAAAAGAAACATTAGGCACTAAGGAGTATGCCTTGTAGCTTCAACCAGCATCGCAATTCCTTCTAGAGCATGGGTTCTTTTGTTGTGCTATGGTTTCTCAGCTTCCAGGGCTTTAATCTTGTCTGACAACAGCTTGTTTTCCTCATTTTGCTTCTGCATTTGTCTATTCAAATCATCCACTTTGGCTTCTGCTTCTCTGTTTCTCTTCAAAGCTTTCCTGGCAACACCAATTAATTCTTGATAACGATCATTGGCTTCTTCTAAATCTTCTCTTAGACATTTATTTGACCTTGTCAATTTGTCATTTGTATCATTAAAAAAGATTACCTCTGCATGCTGTTGTTTTTGGATCTTTCTCAATGTTTCAATCTCTGAACATATTTTAATCTCTCAATGAGAGGCTGAATCTTGTGATGCAGCAGGTGGAATATCCAATTTTTTAAATATTAATTCTTCTTCTTCTTTGTCCATTTTAATTCTCTGTGCAATTTCAAATTCCTCTTGTTCTATCTTGAAAATTGTTTCTTCTTCTTTGGCTTTACTTATTTATAGCTCTGCTTGTTCAGCCTTGACGTGGTCTTGTTGTGGAGAAGTCTGATTATCCTCTAACCTAGTTTCTCTTTCTTCATCCTCGCCATCTAAATCTGTAGAGCTGAAAATAAAATTGACTTCATCTATACTTTGCTTTGAACTTGACCCTAATTTCAAACTATGTTTCATTGCTGACCTTGTTCTGTATTTCCAATTTGATTCTTTTAAGTGTATCAGAAGGTTAGATTCTTCCTCAAACTCTTTATCTTGTGGAAATTTACCCTTCGAATTCCCTGTAGAAGGTTCTGCAACAAGACTTTCAGTTTTGTCTTGTTCTGATATATCTCTGCTTTGAAATATTTCACTATTGGGGTTACTATTTTGTTCAATTTCCTATGTTTCTTGACTTTGTTCAGTCTCTTCTTCAGCTATATTATCTTCCTCACCCCCTGATCTTTTAGGTTTATCCATTTCAACTGCATTTACCTGCTCATCAGCCTCTGAGTTTTTCACTTTATCTTTTGATGGGGATTCTTCTGCAGCTTCCTGTAACCCTGCTTCTGATGCTCTGTTCTTCACATATTTCCTTTTAGGTTTTTGTTTTATCACCTTTTCTTCTCTTTCCGATAAGAAACCATACCAAAAGATGAAATGTTCCCAAGTTTTTTGTTCTTTCTTTAAAACCGTTTGTATGAGAAGCTTTATCAGCTCGTGATGGAATACAGACTGCCTTGAAAACTTGAGCTGCGACTTCACCTTATTTGACATTTTTTGAATGCTTTTATAAAGGTAAAATGGTATATTCATTTTGCAATCCATTTTGAGATGCATTAAAAACCTAATGTGATATTTGAAAACCATTTAGAACCTACCTTTGGAGGTAATGTAAGTCTGTATAATATGAAGCATTTGCCTCCATTCGAGTCAAAAATTCGTAATATGAATTCCATTTCCCCAATTCAACATTTCCTTACCTGGCAGAAGGAAAGGATTTGGGTCGAAATCAAACGGCACCTTCTTGAACCGTAACTTGCCTTCCCTAACGATACCCGTGGCTTCGGAGATTAGGGCTTCCGAAAGCTGGATTTTCAGGGTTTTAAACTTAACCACGTCTTCACTCAGGTTCTTCGCAAAGTAAAAGGAAACCTCTTCGTTGAACCCTGTAACTCTTTCGAAGAAACTAAACCATCTACCCGACCTGAAAGTGTCTGCACATAATGGAAACTTGTCTACCCATTGTGTGTCCATCAGTTCCTGTCTGTTTCTATTACTGCTTCTTTTCCCATTTCGACAGTTATAGCACACGAGTTATATCTTTGATATTTAGAGGATGACAACTGCCTAAGTTTCAAGAAATCACTGCATTCGATGAACAGGTAGTGTCACAACCACAATTTTTAATTCAGTTTATCAGCTCTGTCCTTGATTTCTGCATGATTGTATTTTATAAAACTCGCCTCCATCAAAGATTTTGACATATGTGTTAGTACATTAACTAATCATCATAAAACCTTCCCCATTCATCATAACTTTAATGAACCATTTCCCAACATAAATAGTCACGTTTTTTCATGATAGCGGATTCTCGTACACATTAGATTTTATTTCAGAGTTTGCGCTACCAGAATCTTAGAAATAAGATTTCCCAACAATTTCTTGATCATAAGCTTACAACTTAATCATAAATTTAATAATGAAAATTTGAACAAATATATCATCAAATTTCAGAGATTTATACTTAGGTTAATAAGCCAAAAATATAAAATGAAATCAATAAAAAAAAACAATAAAAACAAATTTAAAGCAAAATATCAAAGCAATAAAATGAAGAAAATCATAAAAACCTAGGAGAACAATTTAAGCATTAACAACACCCTTGCCCAAGATATGAATCCCTCCTTTTCTTGTTGAGCTCCACAATGGTGAAAATTGTCTCAGGCTTTTTGAATTAGGGCCTATTTTGTGGGGTTGAACTCGAGACCTTTTACTGAATTTTGGAGTACCAGGTTTTTTGGTTAGGGAAACTGGACACTTATGCTATGTGATATGTTAGAGTAAGTGGAATGATACTGTAAGAAAGGGTTTTAACGAAGGTAAAAGATCGTGTTATTTTATTTTATATGGAAAATTTTAGTTTGTAAATTGACATATCCATCAACTATTTGCAAAAATAGGACTGACCAAAAAATTGGATGTCCAAAACAATAATAGTCTTTTATCCTATCGTTTAGACTATAGAGTGTTGCATGGTAATTTTAGGAGGCTGATATTTGCGGGAAAGCAACTTGAATATTGGCACACTCTGGCATATTATAAAATTTATAAGGAGTTGACACTATACCCAATGCTCCGCCTCTCTGGTGGTTGTTAAATTTGAGGTTTATGCCTGTGTTTTGGAATCACTTAGCAGTTTATGAATAAGTGGTGTTTTTGCATGTTTGTATTTGTGTAAACAATTTCACTTGATCATTATGATCATCCTTTGTGTAAACATTACCCTATTCTCACAATTTCACTAACGATTGACATTATCCTTTTGATATCCATTTCATTAATAATTTCATTTGATCATCATGATCATAATCACTAGCATAATTGCTAATGTGAGAATAGGATTCTACAATTTCCTGAAATTGGAACTTGATCCTTGCAATGATACAAGGTGTGATGGATTTTAACCTCCCGCAAATGCTTATTGTTGATCAGTACTTTATTACAATGCTAAACTCTAGTTGACTAGGAACAACTACGACGATGGGTAATGTGGGCTAGATTTAGAGCATCACCAGGTTTGTGAATCCACCAAAAGAAATGGTATGGAATTGTAGTTTTGAAATGTTGTTTTCTAGATTAGAAGGATTTTGCATGGATACTTCTAGTAGGCCTATGCAACCTTCTATCACTAAAATATTAAAATCTGCTTTAAAATAGTTGAATGTGGGGATAGAGTCAGAGATGGATATACTAAATCAGATTCATGGAGAGGATCGATGCTTCTTATGTTCCTTGGGGTTTTTTATGTTTTGGATTGATGCCATTTTGTATTAAAAAACAATAAGGTAGGAGTTGCATCAAGGTTTTGACTCAATTAAATTTTAAATGCATTCTGCAGGCATCTATGGCCTCCAAATATAGGAGTTGTGAGTCTGCAGTGCAGTGAGTAGTGGTCAACACCAACATAATCCACCACCTTAGCATCCCCAAAGAGATGCTATCCCTGCTGGGTATGTGGCATTGGCCTAGCTTTCCAAATGATTGAAAATATGATATTTTTTATAGTTGGGTATCAAAGGGATGTGTTTTTTCCATTGTAGAACATAACTTGGCAGAGTTACTTTCAAAGGCTATAGGATATGATGTCGATTGGGCCAGATTCCTAGGATGAACAATTGTGCTCCCAATATATCTTCTAAAAAGATAATTTCCATACTTGAATTGATGATCTATGGTGTATTAACATGTCTGAGAGTGTTTTTGTAGCCTGGTCCTGATTCAATTAGTATTGTTGCTATTTCAAATGCTTGTAATGGAGTAGTGGCATGTTCTTGCGGTCTTGTGGGAGTAGATCCTATAAAGGTGATGTGAGAAATGATATTTTTTCTCATCGGTGATGATTTTTTTTGTTGATTTTGTTGGCTGGCTTATTGAAGTTCCTTTAATATTTGCTATGTACAATTTAACAAGTTGATAACATAGTTGGAGGAGTTCACAACACCTGCTTTGGTTGTGTGGACTTCTAAACAAATGTTTCAAGGAAAGCATTTTCTTTTTATAACAAAGATTTAATTTAAAGTTACATCATGCAATTTGTCAAATTGTCAATTGGTAGGATCCATTTTGACACTTGACATATCTTTTAGATCTGAAATTTAAAAATTCCATTTTTATAGGACCTCCGTAATCTCTTCTCATTTGTAAAACAATGCTCAAAATTTGCATTATGTTTCTAATTTGGCTATTCTAGGAGTGGTTCCGAGTCTTCATATATTTTAGATATGAAATTTTTAACTCCCAGTATTTTTATTATACAAACCCTTTAACCTCTTCTCAATAATAACTCAATTTGAAAAATAAACATTATGTTGCACATCACAAATGTATGTATTCTATTTTGTAAGGTTAAATGACCAATCAATGTTGTATTTATTGACTCCTAAGAACTTGTTTTGCACACAATGCTAACAATTACATTCCATAATAGAGTGCTTAAAATGCTTTCCTTTTCTGAAAGAAAAAGGCTCAAAAGGACATCGTGGAATTGGATTTATTGCTTTTGAAAGCTCAGGTAAGAAAATCTTGTTAGTTTAAGTGAAATTTGTTTTATTTCTTTTGATATCTATAGTAAGAAGATCATGTCTAGTCAAAGAAAGCAAAAAATATGGTTGACATAGAATGCTAATAAAAGTTACAAAGGGGGCTATTCAATTTCAAGTCTATTACTGTTTTATTTACGGGTTGATACATTATTCTTCGAATGAGAAGGTAACTCAATTTTCGACATCAATCAATTTGGAATTGAGATAGCCATAATTGCTAATTTGCAATATAACTAAAAACATATATTTGACATCTAATTCATTTTTTTAGGTTACTTTAGTTATAAAAGTAATATTTGGAAAAGAAGTTTAAAACAAAATGCCAAATAAGAAATTTACATCTTTCAAATTGAAGTTTTATATGTATCAAAAGAAAATTGTGCATAATATCTAACCTTTTTACCTTGTTACTTGTTTGTGGGTTTGAATTGAAGGTAGTGATGCTCAGGAAAATTTCTATTCAATTTGTAGAGATTCTTAAAGATTGACCATCTTAGCTTCGTGATTGTGATTACCTCGATGTCTTGACTACATTTCCTACTGAAAATGGAACAACAATTGAGCTTTTATGCATGGAGGTTTGTTGTTTCCTCTGAAATTGGTTATGATAAGTTACCACGAGAGGTCATAAATTAGCAAATTCATATTATTTGTTCTTTGTATGATATGGATTGCACACATATGCTACCACTACATTAGCTTTTGCTAGATACTTATGAACCATGAGATACACAACAATGTTGGAAGATGGTAGTCTTGTGGTATGTTGTGAGAATTAACAATCATACATGCTTAAATTAATTCCTTCCTTTTATGGGCACAATTGGTTTTTTCTTTATTATTTATGGGGTTTGCTAATCACATCTAATGTATGATGTTTTGAAAGGTCTGTGAAAGGTCCGTGAGTGGTATTCAGGGTGGTCCAATCATACCACATGTGTATCATTTCATGAGAGCATAAATGCTTCCCAGTGGATATTTGATACAACCTTGTGAAGGTGGTGGTTCGATAATTTGTATTGTTGATCACATGGACCTAGAGGTATATATTAGTTGTTGATGACTTGAAGGTGTAATGTAGTTTATATCATTAAATTTCTAAAGAAGCTAATCGCAGATGGGTTGATTGATCCACATCGTAGTTGGCATTATTGTCGGATGATAACTTCGACACCACCTTCGACAAGTCATCGACGTTGACACAACTTCGACAAGTTCCGACTTCGACATGGATTTGACAACTCCATGACTTTGAAAAGTTTCGTGATCTCACAGTTTCGCGACATCGACATGCAGTGTCGACCTGCGACTTGCCACTGTCAAACTACGAAATACCATCTCTCTGTCTTCCAGTCGAATGTAACGGTTGAACTTTCGAAGTGTTCTAACTTCTATTGTAATTGAACGTAACGAGCAAGAACCCAAGCATCTCAACACTCTCTATATAAGCATGTATAATATTGTAATATACAAGTCATGAAATTATATCCAGTAATGGAGAAGATCAGTTCGCATTCCCAAATATTGTATGTGTATATTTGTGTTCTGTCTATGTAGTGTATTCCTTCTTTGCTCATTCTATTTCTTAATCTTCGTCCATAACAGAGCCGACTCATTCAGTCGAACTATTGTCCCGCTTGTGCTTCTTGGGCACGTGTAGATCATTGGTATCAGAGCATACTCAATCATAGATTTTAGCTTTGTTCGTGCTTAAGTTTGCGTAGACACTTCCAGCAGAGTTACTAACTTATGCTTGTTCAAACATGCTCGCGATATCAACAATCCAAGTAGAAACTACCTCCATAAATGGCAGAAGAAACAAATGATAGACATGCAGCGGACGAGACAACACAACTTATTGAGCAAGCGCTGACTTGAAAATGTACTGAAATGTTCTCCTAGTTCAATGAAATTATCATGCGATTTGATTTGACATCCAGAGTATTTTTGGCGAGAACTCACTCCAAAAAAATCAGCCCCTTCAAAGTGCAAAAGAATTTGGACATACCGACTCTAGAAGGAAAGATTGACATGGAATCCATCGACAATTCGGTGCAATAGTTAGAATCCTATTAGTCTATGAATCAACTCTTAGAAGCCGACAGGATCACCATTGCAGCCTTAAAGATGTCAACATATGTGCACTGCTGGTGGGAGAACCTCTCGACAAAGATGGAGAAAAGAGGAGATCCCATGGACACATGGGATAATTTTTTTGAATAAATCCAAATGGAATTTTACCTGCCCAAATACCTTGAGCAACAGTATAAGAAGTGGCAGCAGCTAAGGCAATGGAAATACCAATCAACACAGAGTTACACCGACGATTTCTATCTACTCATGGCTAGACTTGGCATCCAAGAAGAAGAGAAATTGCTTGTTCTTAAGTACATCAACGGATTGTCCCAGTACATTCAGTAGGAGATGGAATTTATGACTATCAATACGCTCGTGGATGCATTCCACTATGCCAACAAACTTGAAACCAAGAAAAAAGGGAAAGCATGCCTCACGACAAAGCCGACATTAGGACGA
This sequence comes from Larix kaempferi, assembly GCA_027924585.1. NCBI lineage: Eukaryota > Viridiplantae > Streptophyta > Pinopsida > Pinales > Pinaceae > Larix > Larix kaempferi. The sequence goes on from BSBM01000091.1 coordinate 19,310,476, forward strand.
TCACCCAAAAAGAAGACACCAGCCGACTTCGACAAGTCAAAATATTCTTAGCCGACACCGCTAAAGCTATATCACGACAAAAATCTTTTTTCAGAAAAGGGAGCATATAAAACAACCCTCGACCGGAAAACTGTGCAATTACCACCACTCATCTTGGAATAATACGTCTGAGTGCAAAGCTCAGAAGAAATTTTTTCCAAAAGTATCGACATCTGATGCATTCAACAAGATGGTGGAAGAATCTGATCCAGACGCAATGACCCTTTGACATTGACATTGACCACTCCAGTAGCCTCGACTATTGTCCACGAGGAGGAATGAGAGAACTTGTTCCATACACGGATATGGGTCCAGCACAACCCATTACATCTGATTGTGGATAATGGTATCCAGAAGAACTTCATTTCTGAAGATCTCGTGAAGAAACTAGGTCTTGTTACCACTCTGCATCCTTAGCATTACAACATCGCTTGGATGAAGGATGGACAGGAACTACGGATCACCCGATAATGCAAGCTCACCTACTTCATAAAGCCTTTTGAAGATGAATTACTCTGCAACGTAGCACCACTCTCTGTAGCCGACACCTTGTTTGGGAAACATTACCTATGGGATCTTCATGGAAGTTATCAATCACGCCCACAGAAGGTGATTGTCAAAATCCAAAATCGATGGTATGACATACCAGAGAGACGACCTACACCAATAGTCTCAATGATATCTTCTAAATACACAAAGAAGCTCACCAATCATGCTCATAGGTTCACCTTAATCATGATCAAACCGCAACATTCTAGGTAGACTGCAGTGATGAGTCAAGTCACCGACCAGTGCAGCTCTCAACAAAAGCAGTTGATCGACAATGTCCTAGATGAGTATCGGAGTTTATTCCAATAGCCAGATGGAGTACCTCGACATTTCCATGTAAAACACTCCGTTGAACTTGCTCCTGGTTCTTTTCCTAATGCATATGTTTATAGAAGATCCATTCTCGAAAATGAAGAGATTCCCAGACAAATCCAAGATTTGATCGACAAAGGTCATATCCAACCCAGCTCCTCTCCTTGTGGAAGTCTAGTCATCCTCGTTCCAAAGAAAGACGTGACTTGGTGCATGTGCATCGACTATAGGGAACTAAACAAAATTTCAGTAAATAATCGCTACCCTTTGTCGCGGATAGATGAGCTAAATGACTATCTAAAAGGTGCTAAATTATTTACTAAGCTTGAAACCACTTATACTATGAAACGAGAACTCGACACAGTTCTCGTTTTTCTCTCTCCTAATTTTAGTAGCTATTTTTACCTCCGTTTCAAAAATGGTTGATGCCAGTATCACACATTTTCATTTTGAGGCATTTTTTTGGGCCTTTGACACATCTTTATTGTAAAGTATTTTTAATTTCTATTTTCAAGTGTGTTTTTTAGAAATTTAACAAAAAACATACATTTAGAAGCTAGCTATAATGAAAAACACATACATTTTCGACATTTATCTTTAAAATTCAATCATAAATAATATATTTTTATGGAAAAAATAGTAAACAAATCGAGAAAAAAAAGACATTTAAACCCATTTTTAACAGATTTTTAGTCATTTTGTATAAAAATGATACTATTTCACATTATTTTTCATAATATTTAACCTGCTAACCAATTATTATTAAAATTTAAAAAGAAAATATTTAAAAAAATTACATTGCCCCCTTCTACCCTAACCCTATCCCTACTCCCCCACAAACTATTACAAAAGTTAAAAAAAAATTATAATGCGTCCCTTCTACCCTAACCCCCTAACAAACTATTAATAATTTTTTTTAAAAATTACATTTAAAAAAATAATTACATATCCTACCCTAACCCCTCAACCAACCATTAATAAAACATTTAAAAAAACAAAGTACATTTTCTAATGTCCTAGCGCCCTACATTACCCCCTACCTTAGCCCCCCGAAAATTACATTTCCTAATGCCCTACCCACTACGTTAACCCCCTAATGTTACCCCATTACCCCTCACACATCGTTTTAACTAAAAAAATTTAAAACCCAGCTTAAAAAAACTAAAAAATTAAAATAAAAACCTAAACTTAAAAAATAAAAAATAAAACCTAAACTTTACAAAAGAAAATAACAAAAAATAAACTAGCCTTTACAAATTAAAAAAAAAAAAAAGACTTTACAAAAAATAAATTTTAAAACAAATTAAAAATTTTAAAAAAAACTTAAAAATTTAAAAAATAAAAATTTAAAAAATAAATAAATTTAAAAACAAATTAAAAATTTTTCAAAAAAACTTTAAAATTTTTTTTTTTTAAAACAAATTAAAAATTTAAAAAAAAACTTTAAAAAAAAAATAAATTTTAAAACAAATTAAAAATTTTAAAAAAAACCTAAAAAAAAAAAATTAAAAATTAAAAAAAAAACCGTTGGGCGCCCAAAGGGCCGCCCCACGGGGGCAGCTCGATGCCGGAAAAAAAATAAATTTTAAAACAAATTAAAAATTTAAAAAAAAACTTAAAAAACAAAAATTTAAAATTTAAAAAAAAAAAAATTTTAAAACAAATTTAAAATTTTAAAAAAAATTTTAAAAATAAAATTAAAAATTAAAAAAAAAAAAAATTTAAAACAAATTAAAAATTTAAAAAAAACTTAAAAAAAAAATTAAAAATTAAAAAATAAATAAATTTTAAAACAAATTTAAAATTTAAAAAAAAACTTCAAATAAAAAATTAAAAATTAAAAAAAAAAAAAAAAAAAATTAAACAAATTTAAAATTTAAAAAAAAAAACTTAAAAAAAGAACATTTAAAATTAAAAAAAAAAAAAAAATTTAAAACAAATTTAAAATTAAAAAAAAAAATTAAAAATTAAAAATTAAAAAAAAAAGCCCGTTGGGCGCCCAAAGGGCCGCCCCACGGTGCCAGCTCGATGCCGGGCATCGAGATGCCACCGTGGGGCGGCCCTTTGGGCGCCCAACGGGGCGGAGCCAGCGTCCGCCGCCCTGGCTCCGCCCCGTTGGGCGCCCAAAGGGCCGCCCCACGGTGGCAGCTCGATGCCGGGCATCGAGCTGCCACCGTGGGGCGGCCCTTTGGGCGCCCAACGGGGCGGAGCCAACGTCCGCCGCCCTGGCTCCGCCCCATTGGGCGCCCAAAGGGCCGCCCCATGGGGGCAGCTCGATGCCCGGCATCGAGCTGCCACCGTGGGGCGGCCCTTTGGGCGCCCAACGGGGTGGAGCCAGCGTCCACCGCCCTGGCTCCGCCCCGTTGGGCGCCCAAAGGGCCGCCCCACGGTGGCAGCTCGATGCCCGGCATCGAGCTGTCACCGTGGGGCGGCCCTTTGGGCGCCCAACGGGGCGGAGCCAGCGTCCGCCGCCCTGGCTCCGCCCCGTTGGGCGCCCAAAGGGCCGCCCCACGGTGGCAGCTCGATGCCCGGCATCGAGCTGCCACCGTGGGGCGGCCCTTTGGGCGCCCAACGGGGCGGAGCCAGCGTCCGCCGCCCTGGCTCCGCCCCGTTGGGCGCCCAAAGGGCCGCCCCACGGGGGCAGCTCGATGCCGGGCATCGAGCTGCCACCGTGGGGCGGCCCTTTGGGCGCCCAACGGTTTTTTTTTTTTAAGTTTTAATTTATTTTTTTTAAGTTTTTTTTTAAATTTTAAATTTATTTTTGTTTTAAATTTTGAATGTTCTTTTTTTAAGTTTTTTTTTAAATTTTAAATTTGTTTTAAAATTTATTTTTTTTTAAATTTTTAATTTTTTTTTAAATTTTAAATTTGTTTTAAAATTTTTTTTTTTTTTAATTTTTAATTTTTTTTTTAAAGTTTTTTTTAAAATTTAAAATTTGTTTTAAATTTTTTTTTTTTTTAATTTTTAATTTTTTTTTTTAAGTTTTTTTTTTAATTTTTAATTTGTGTTAAAAAAAAAAAAATTTAATTTTTAATTTTTTTTTTTAAGTTTTTTTTAAAATTTTTAATTTGTTTTAAAATTTTTTTTTTTTTTAATTTTTAATTTTTTTTTTTAAAGTTTTTTTTAAAATTTTTAATTTGTTTTAAAAAAAAATTTTTGTAAAGTCTTTTTTTTTTAATTTGTAAAGTCTAGTTTGTTTTTTGTTATTTTCTTTTGTAAAGCTTAGGTTTTATTTTTTATTTTTTAAGTTTAGGTTTTTATTTTAATTTTTTAATTTTTTTAAGCTGGGTTATAAATTTTTTTAGTTAAAACAACGTGTGAGGGGTAATGGGGTAACATTAAGGGGTTAACGTAGTGGGTAGGGCATTAGAAAATGTAATTTTTGGGCGGTTAAGGTAGGGGTTAATGTAGGAGGGGCGCATTATAATTTTTTTTTTAACTTTTGTAATAGTTTGTTGGGGGTTAGGGTTATGAATTTATTTGTTGAAAACAGAAAAGTTCAATTTAGGGGTTGATTTTAAGGATTTCGTAAACAACAGTATGAGATTTTTAAGCCATGGCTATATTTTTAACCCAGAGAAAAAAACGTTGATACTAGTATCAACACTTTTCGATTTGGGGGTTGTTTTTGGTGTTTTTTATGAAAACATGATACTGGCATCAACACTTTTTGATTTGGGGGTTGTTTTCGGTGTTTTTTATGCAAAAATATGAGTTTTTATGGCTAGAGTTCTCGTTCTTAGTATATAGTTCTCGTTTCATAGTATAAGTGGTTTTGACCTCAAGTTGGGATATCATCATATTCCAATCGAGCCCTCAGATGTGTGGAAAACTACTTTCAAAACCAAGGAAGGATTGTTTGAATGGTTAGTCATGCCTTTTGGCTTAACCAATGCACATGCAACCTTCATGCGATACATGGATAACATTCTTCGACCTTTCATCGGCAAATGAGTCATTGTCTACCTTGACGACATATTGATTTCCAATCAATCATGGGAAGAACATGTCGGACAGCTTCAACAAGTCCTCGATACTCTCTAGCAACATCGCCTCTACTTGATCATGGACAAGTGCACCTTTGCGATGAACAACATCAAATATTTGGGGTATGTAATTGAATCTGCAGGCATTCATGTCGATCTAGACAAAGTACAAATCCTCAAATATTGGTCCATTCCTCAAAGCATTCAAGAACTAAGAATTTTTCTTGGTTTGGTGAATTTGTATCGACGATTCATACTCTGCTTCAATCACATAGCCTAGCCCTTGAATCAGTTGATGAAGGGAAATTGAAAAACTGTCTTCAAATGGACATCGACACAACAAGAAGCTTTTTAAAAGCTCAAGCAAATGATCTACACTGCACTAGTACTTGTGTTACCTGATTTGCATCATCCCTTTGAGATTGAGACGAACACATCGGACTATTGCTTTGGCACAATGATCACTCAGTATGGTCACGCAGTCGCTTTTCATTCTGAAACTTTTAACAACACAGTTAGAATATATTTAGCGTACGGAAAAGAACTGTACACCATTGTGCAAGCTCTCAAGCAATGGAGGCATTACATCCTTGGCAAGGAAATGGTCATCCTCACTGACCATAAGCCTCTACAGTTCGCTCTGACCTAGTCGAAACTACAAACAACCAGATAGCTCAAGTGGATTATATACCTACAACAAATCTAGATGGTGATTAAGTATCAAAAAGGTAAATCTAATTCCGCCTCCGATTTTTTGAGTCAACCACCAATTACTCTCATTTTCACAGTGATGAGTATGCAAGGATAAGACATGACCACTTGGCCTCAATTGTATTAGGACGACATCGACTTTTCACCATTCTACCGACACCTTCACACTAACAAGTCATCAACCTCCGAATACTTCCTAAAAGACACCTTTCTATACAATCTTGGACAGCTTTGTGTACCGACCGGTGAGCATCAACAACATCTCATTTGAGATGCGCACTATAGCAAGACTGCAGGACAACTTGCGGTAGCAAAGACACTTTCTATTCTCCAAAAGTATTTCTTTTGGCCTACACATAAAACAGACATAAAAAAGTACATTGATCATGCATGGCTGGTGCCATTGCTAAACTGCCTAATCGACGACAGGGATTGCACACACCTCTTCCAGTTCCTAGTCGACCATGGGAATCTATTTCTATGGACTACTTGACAGGATATCCTACTACCAAACATCAGCATGAGGCAATCTTAGTAGTAGTCGACAGATTTTCCAAGATGGTCATTCTCATACCATGCAAGAAGACCATGATAGCGCAACAAACTACTCGTCTCTTCTTCACACATGCTTGGAAACACTTTGGTTTACCCAAAACCATTACTTTTGACCAAGATTCTAGGTTTGTCAACATCTTTTGGAAGACTCTCTGGAAACAGCTGGACACACGACTCTCATTGTTGACAAATTTGCATCCTCATACCAACAGACAAATGAAAGTTGTGAATCTCTTGGTAGTACAATTACTTAGCTTGTATAACAACAAGCATCGACGAACATAGGATGAAAGTCTTCCATACATACAACATACCTACAATCGTGCTCAGCACAACTCTATAGGAAAGAGTCCATTTGAGATTTGTTATGGATTTCAACCCTTAGCTCCTATCGACCTTATCACTTCCTCGACACAATCGAACTCTGACACCGACTACAGCTAGCGGGAAGTTGATAAAGCCTTCAAGTTTCGAGATCAGATCCACGACATCTAGAAGCAAGCACATGAAATTTTGCAATGAGCAAATGAGAAAGCTAAGGCCCGACATGACAAGCATCGTATTCCTCATTCATTCCAAATTGGTGATAAGGTCTGGTTACATCTCAAGAAGCAGCGCTTCACTGGTCCATTAAAGAAGCTCAAACCTTTGCGATATGGTCCGTACAGTATTCTTCGACAGAATGGCGAAAATGATTTCCAGCTTGACATTCTTGCATGCCTGGGTCTGCATCTAGTATTCAATGTGGATCTACTTCAACAATACCATGCACCACTGTTTGAACAAAATGATTTACCAACAACAGAACCCGATGACATCAATCCATATGTTCAGGATCCTCTTCCTTGCGACACCATTGTGGGATGATGAGTATGCCATACAAGGACAAACACAATTTCCTTGTCTCAGGTTGCTAAAGTCGGACAGATCCCAACACAAGGAAAGTGGTACTCTGCTACTGAACTGACCGACAAGTTTCCTCACCTTCACGAGCAAAAAATGGGGACCATTGTTTCTTAAGGAAGGAGGTCTAATCCACATCGTAGTTGCCATTATTGTCAGATGCTAACTTCGACATAGCTTCTACAAGTCATCGACTTCGACACAACTTCGACAAGTTCCGACAACTCAGCGACTTCTACAAGTTCCGCGACCTCACAGTTTCGCGACGTCGACATGCAGCGCCAACCTGCAACCTGCGATTGTTGAACTACGACAGACTGTCTCTTTGTCTTCTAGTTAACTATAACAGTTGAACTTCTGGACCATTCTAACTTCTCTTGTAATTGAATGCAATGAGAAGGCACCCAAGTGTCTCAACACTCTCTATATAAGAATGTATAATATTGTAATATATAATTCATGAACTTATATCCACTAATGGAGAAGATCCGTTTGCATTCCTGCATATTATCTCTGAATATTTGTGTTTCGTCTGTGTAGTGTATTCATGCATTGCTCATTCTATTCTTAAGCTTTCTCCATAATAGAGCCGACTCATTCAGTCAAACCATTGTCCCCCTCGTGCTTCCTGGCCATGTGTGGATCATTGATCCTTTTATTGTTTTGATTATCGTTTTTTAGCCATGGAGCATGCCCGAGGTTTTACATTCACTATATGAATCATCTATTGTATTGTGAGAATTGCACTAAGGACATTTTTAATGCCACCATGTAGATTGTATTAAGATTCTTTTAAATTTCCACTAATTCAAATCTTGGTGATAAAGCATTGTGTCGATAATGCCAAATTGCATAGGAGGCCACAGGTGAAATAGATTTTGGTTGGGGATTGAAGCCAACTATTCTACAGACATTTAGCTAGATTGTCAGCATGGTAATGGCATACACAACCACAATTCCTAAAATAAGAGACTTCAATGGTTGACCTCATGATTATGCTTTCATCGTAGCATTCAATCTTGCATGGGCAAGGACTTAGTTGCCATGCAACTTATTATCTTGTTATATATCGTAATGCATGGTAATTAAAATCTCCCACTTCTCCAATGTTTCTTTTAAGGTACATTAAATAAAATACTAATATAAAATTTATAATATAATAAAATCATTATTAAAAATAAGATACATTAAATAAAATATGTAATATAAATTTTATAATATAATAAAATCATAAATAAAAATAAATAATTAGAAGAATTTTTTTTCTAAGAAAAGCTGGGGTCATTAACTTGTTTAAGAAAATGAGCTTAAATACTTTATGACTTACTCCAAAATCAACAATCAACATAAAATTATTTTATTTTGTTATTTTAAATATAAAATAAATAATATTTTCAATATTTAAAAAAATATCTTATCTTTATTTTTATTTATTTTGTCCTTTTCAGTGCTTTATAAAATAAATCATAATCATTTTCAACTTTACTTCTACTGCATAAATTTAATATAAAATAAATCATAATCCTTTTCAACTTTACTTCTACTTCATATTTAATTATTAATTAAAATCCTTTTCAACTTTACTTCATAGATACAATTTAGAATTAAGGATCAAGATCCATCTCTCAAGCACACTTCGTTCCCATCAAAATTGTCAAATACGTTATTGTTATGCAGATAACAATGTTCCACAAGATCATTTCCTGTTGAATTATATCATCAAATAAAACTCACCAAAAAATCAAAAACATATTATATATTTATATTTCATATTATATATTTATATTGCATTATTATATATTTATATTTCGCTGCATTCCTATTGTTTGTGGGTGGAACCTTCGAAACTTTAACAACCGAGCTAATCATAACGTCATCTCAATGAAGTTCGCTGTGTCAGGGATGATGCAAATTGGCATTTCCATTGGCTTGAATTGAATAATATCAGTGTGCCAAAAAGTATTGATTGGCCTTGACAAGATAATATCAGTGTACCATACAAATTTGATTTGATTGCACTGAATCCGTAATGAATGGCAGAGCCCATTCCAACCTTACCCACTTAAGATTCCTCAGCTTGATTTCTATCTTTTACCACTGGCCTCCATATATGTGCACTGCCCTATACATATCATTGTGCATGGAGAATCACAAGTCCTGTAATTTCTGTCGGAATATCCTCAAGCTGAAGATAAGGTTGCAATTTACCTTTCCTTTTCTTTTTTGATCGAATTTCCTTCTCTGTCGTGTTTTTAGTGATTTCTTTCTGTAATAAACAATATCTAACGTTATGGCTTACATATATAGGTTGTTCTTTATAATGGAAATACAAATATAGATTCTTCTGTGTGAGGATTTACATGTGATGATACCTGCTGGTTATGGGCGCTGAAGCAAGCGGAAGGATGTCCACCCTCTGATTTCTTTATGAGTTTCATGCTTGAATTTTGAAAAAGTAGTAGATATATTGTATCCATGGATTCCTACAACGGGCTGAAACGATTGTTCGAGTTGGAATCATGTGCTTCGGGTCAGCAGGAAGGCTCACAAAATGAAGCAAATCGAGTTGAGGCCAAACGCCAGCGCACGGCATCAGAGAGTACTGAAGACAGTTTCGAGGAATTTGTTGCTTTGATGAATAGAATTCAATACATGAAAACTAACGACATGAATTTCAGTTCTTCGGAGGAGATATCAATCCAAGAAGACTTGGATGTCAAAGTTATCAGAAGTAAATCGCCAGGCCTGCCCTCGTTCGAGTGGGAAGACTTCTGTGTACCTGCTCAAAGGGATATATCTAGTTTTCATACGAAGCATGATCCAATCAGTTCCAAGGAAAAGGGAAAACAAGGGATTCGACCTGCTAACTGCTTTAAAACGGAATCTTCTTCTGATGCATATGAGAGGCGCCCTGCTGAAAGTTTTGATCTAAACGTAGAGGCCTCGTCAAACATACGAACTATCTAGGATCATAAACGTTTGCTTGGATTTTCAATGGAAGTCTGTACATAAAAAAAAAATTGTAATAAAAGAAGAACAAATAGATGAGTTGTACGAATTAAGGTATGTTGTTTTGATATAAAAAAGGTAGCCATGTTCTTCTCTCATAGCTACATTTACTAAAGTGATCTTGTCATGGTTGAATTAGCTATTGTTAATAATAATAATCATTATCATCATCAATTATAAATGATCAATGGTGGTAAATTAGCAGTCATGGTTGAATTAGTTATTGCTAATAATAATAATCATTATCATCATCAATTATAAATGATCAATGGTGGCAAATTAATTATCATTGATCACGTGACAAAAAATGTGGTCATATTTAGTTTGGTCGTTTATATCTTATCTTGTTATCATATATTTGGTCATTAATTATGACAATTAATGTCATCATCATGATTTTTCATGTATTTCTCCTTTTCCGGGCAGCGGGGTCCATCAAAAGCATGTTGTGTGGGTACTCATTGGATGCGGAGTTTAATTCTCCATCAAACGAGTGCTCCTCGTCAAAATTTGAGGCAACAAAACTGTGGGCTGAATTGTATGAAGAGAAGAGGAGGAAATGTAACATTAACATAAAATAATTCAAGCGGTTGCATGGCAGGAGCATGCATTTTCCATATCATTTAAAAGAGAGGGAGCACTCATTGGATGTGGAATTAAATTACGCATCTAACAAGTACCCACACTACATACTTTTGAGAGACATTGCCCCATGACAAATGAGAAGTACATAGAAAAAGCATGTTACTTGTGGTAAAGACAAAGCAATGTATGATCAAGATCAAAAGGATAAGGGAAAATCAAAAGAGGAGGTTGGTACTTCTCAAGGTGTCAAGGATTCCCAAGAGGCCACAACTAAGTTAGATACTAAAGTAGTATATCTAACCCTTTTTATTTGTAAGACAAGGGCACCTCTCCCCACCTACCCTACCCCTTGTAAATTTGAACCTATAACCTCATCAAAAGAAACACACGTTCTTAATTATTAGGCCCACTCATGTGTTTTTTATTAAATAGTTACAGAAAATTACTTCTATAAAATTTAGAAATCAAATTATCTCTTCTTTATATTATTATTAATCATTTAAACTAAAATGAAATTGATTTTAATTACTATATGTTTTCGAATTTTAATTTTTAAAATATAAAACTAATAATTAGTAAACATATATATTTTTTCCTTGCAAAGTCATTTAAGAATGTTTGTAGAGATGTCTAAGCTTTCTTCTTGCTCTGAGTTGATTTTGAATTTATCTTGATTCTAGATTCCATACATCTAGAGGGTACGAAGCAAAGTCAAGAAAATGAAACAAAGTTAACCATTTTGCTCCATAAGCTTTCGATGGATTGTAAGTCAATAGGGTTGGAACAAAGTCAACTACTTTCTCGATGAATGGATTGTTGAGCCTAGATAAGCTCAGAGCAATCAAAAAGCTTAAACATTTGTACAACCATTTTGATATATTTACTACCACATTTGCAAAAGATGCAATGGAATCACCGATGAAAGATATAAACAAAAATTTACAGAGAGGACGAAAAAAGTTATAACCAAAATTGGTTAATAATTAAGGTTTTAATCAGCCATGGGGCCACGAGCTACTAGTGGGTGGAGGAAACTCATTCCACCTATTTGTTATTTGTGATGTCTTGAATCAATGAGTTGATCCTAATTGGTTTGAGAATCAGAGAGAGACTGAATTGTGTTGAGGAAAAAAACAATAATCTCATTTGATACGATGCCCAGTGCATCTTGTCAACATCGGGTTAAAACCCTCTCAACATGGTCGTGCATCCAACTAAAAGGGGTGAGGAGATTCACTCTCGAAGATGGTAAATTTTCATACTCATTCAGAATATTTAATGCTTACTAATGTTTCTTGGCCATAGTCGCAACCACATGCAAGCAAAAAAAACATTTCCATAGTCATGCTGGTTGGGGCTTCTTGTACATAGCCACCATCCACTTGCAAACAAAAATAATGAGAGGGGTGGGTTGTTTCTTCTTGTCCATTGTTGCTCACACCTCTAAGCAAAAGAAGGGGTTTCTATAATAGTTTTCATTATATCTTCTTGGCAACAACCGCAAACACTTGCAAATAGCCATAGCCATCATCCCTCGCAACACTAATGAAAACATGCAAGCAGGTCCTCAACACCCTAATGCAACCTTGGTAAACATAACCCAAAACAACCTTAATGCAACCTCGGTAGAAATATTCAAAGGTGCTTGTGGATTCTTGGTTTCTGGCTATGTGGTTTTATTTAAATAGACTCAAAACCACACAGAACCTAATTGTTATATGTTAGTTGTTATTGATGTTAGTTTTTTCAGAATTTAATTCAATAGATCTAGGATATTAATTGAAAGAACAACATGTATAGCATATCAAGCATAAGAGACAAGAGACAAGCGACACAAAACATTTCACCGGGGAAAACCAAGAAGGTGAAAAACCCCACAACTTCCTTAGAGATAGAATAAGCATCAATACAAGGATCACCATGATCAAACCCAAGAGATAGATATCTCCAGCAGCATGCTCCTCCTCTACTTGTTCACATCCTCCCCTTCTCTCACTAATGCGAAGTGAGTGAATAATAGAATGTGTAAAATGAGAGAGAGACACTCTCTATTTATACACTAAATTGACTTGACCTTTACTCAACTAAGTCGGCCTCAACTTAACCACTTAACATAATGATGAATGGATCGACCCCCACTAGGGTGGTCTAATAACCCTTTGACCCACATGACTCATACAGGGCTGACCCCATCAAGGTGGTCTAATAACCCATCAAGTATAAGTTACGACAATTACAATATAACTGATGACACTTCCAATCGGAGGAATAATACATCTCTGTTGGGGATACAATAAAGTACAAATACAATATACAAGTGAATATCTTCCGAAGCTACAAATACATGAACACTCCCTCTTAACTAGGAAGGTATTATCATTACACAAGTCATCAATACATATAGGCACAAGTCTTTAATTTTGGAGTTGGATCATCGTCACTGGATCACGGAGCATTATCATCATCACTGCTGCTGTACTCATCATCTCGATCACTAGGCTATCTCTGAATTCTTCTCGTCATAGGAAGTTCTACAGAGCCAGCCCTTTTTCATGCTGGATGTAGGCCCACCACCTACAGGTCTTCATCATCACAGGCTATACTGTGGAATCCTGAGGACTTATTACGTGCATCGCAAAACCTCGAAAGAGCATCCCAAGACTGATTACGAGCTTACTACTCAACCTATCGGATATCCCAGGGCAATATTATATGTGACCACCACAAAACTTCGAAAGAGCATCCCAGGACTGATTACAAGCACACAGCTCAACCTATCGGATCTCCCAGGATCTTTTACATGCAACTGCACAACCTGTCCATGGCCACAGAGTATCATCCTGATACTCATGATCATACTAATCATGTCATCTCATCGTCCATGAAGCACAACCCAGATGCACATCACACAACACTTACATTCACCGGCATGGGAAGACACACTTCAACCATCTATGAAAGGCTCAACACTTATATCTACATCATGGGAAGACACACTTCAACCATGCGAGAATGGCATCGCACTTATATCCATAGCCATGGGAAGACACACTTCAACCATGCTAGGAATGGCACAATACTTATATCGCAGCCATGGGAATACACACTTCAACCATGCTCGAATGGCACAACACTTATATTGCAGCCATGGGAAGACACACTTCAACCATGCTCGAATGGCATAGCTCTTACATCAACGACCATGGGAGGACACATTTCAACCATGTCGGAATGGCCCCAGCCCTTATATCTTCACCATGGGAGGACACACCTACAACCATGTGAGAATGGCTCATGTGCATCTGTGTCTTCAGAACTCATCACACATGATCCAACTATTCATGCAATGCATCCACTTGATACATTTCATCACATATGATCATCCTGATCATCATCATAGCATCGTACTGATGCATATCATCTAGAGCATCATCGTAAGACTCATCACACATGATCATCCAGATCATCATCATTGCATCATCCTGATGCATATAATCCAGAGCATTGTCCTGATACTCATCACACATGATCATCCTGATCATCATCACTGCATCATCCCGATGCATATCATCCAAAGCATCATCCTGATACTCATCACACATGATCATCTTGATCATCGTCACTGCATCGTCCTGATGCATATTATCCAGAGCATCATCCTGATACTCATCACACATGATCATCGTGATCATCGTCACTGCATCGTCCTAATGCATGTCATCATACATGATCCAACTAATCATACAAAGCATCCAACTGATGCATATCCAAAGTAGTAACTGGAGCATCATCCTGATGCTCATCACATAGCACTTACATCCATAGTCATGGGAAGGATCCTCCTCTCACCATGCTTGGAATGGCTCCTGTAAATGTGTCCATCACTTCTTCGTCGAAGTCTCTTCAATCCGAAGAAGACCAAGCCTCTCGCTGATGTACTCAAACTTCACTCTGGCTAGTGGTTTCGTCAACACATCTGCAACCTGCTCATCCGTTGCAATATACAGGAGCTTCACTAATCCTCTCTGCACCATATCCCTGATATAGTGATATTTGATCTCAATGTGCTTCCACCTGTCATGGATCACCAGGTTCTTAGACAGCTTCACACAACTCTGGTTGTCACAAAAGATAGCAGTAGCTTCCAACGGGAGATAAAATAACTCAGATAGTAGCTTCCACATCCATACTGCCTCACAACTAGCCAAACAAGATACAACATACTATGCTTCGGCTGTACTCAGTGCTATGCAGAACTGCTTCCTACTAAACCAAGAGATCACACCTGATCCCATATTGAAGGAACACCCAGAAGTGCTCTTCCTATATGTAGCACTGCCTTCCCAATCTGAATCAACATAACCTTGCAGGTTAAACTTTTGATTCACATCATACTTGAGCCCATAATCAATTGTACCTTTCAGGTACCTCAGAATATGCTTTACAGTAACCAGGTGAACACCTCTCGAATCCGTCAGGAACTGGCTCAATGTGTTCACTGCAAAGCAAATATCTGGTCTAGTGTTTGTCAGGTACATAAAGGACCCAATCATCTGAAGATACACCGTGACATCAACCAAATCAGATGAAGCATCACACAGAAGCTTCAGGTTCGATGCCATAGGTGTGGCCATGGCCTTACAGTCCATCATCCTAAACCTCTTCAAGAGCTCTGCTGCATACTTTCCTTATCCAAGGAAGATTCCATCTGCACTTTGCCACACCTCCATGCTTAGAAAGTAGTGCATCATCCTAAGTCCTTCATCTCGAACTCAGCATCAAGCTTGATCTTGTAGATCCATTTGGAAGTCACAACAGACTTCCCTTCTTGTTTCGGGACCACATCCCAGACATCATTCTTCATGATCGACCGGTACTCCTCGATCATGGCATTCTTCCATTACTGCATCCCAGATCCTGGGAACTTCAGATTCTTCAATATCTTCAATAGATAGTTTTTATTTCATCTTCATTGCTGGAACAAATGTTGTAGTCCTTTTTGTAGGTGATGGCACACGGTCTTTCCTACAAGACAAGTCCAATTGAATGATTAGAAACTTCTCATAGTTTTTCAAAAACACATTCTTATGCATAAAGACATATGCCATACAATCATGCAATTATCTTGGCCAGTGTTTCAATACAACATTTATCCATATTCTTTAACTTTCTAGATGCCTTCCATCTCTACCAGAACATTGTTAAGAGTGTGCACAACTCCCAACATGTCAGCAAAGAGGTTTCATTCTAGATAAGTAGCAATGGAATGTTGTATAGTACCATAGGCCACTTACCCATTATTTGCATATTTAGTAGTATCTTGTTCTTCAATGAAACTTTTCTAATATGCATGATACATATACTAAATCTAGTAACATAAGTATGTATATGACTGGACAATATCATTTAAGTAATCATGTATACAGGAATTGACAATTCAAATACTTATCTTTGTTTGGTTGTAGGGTGGACTCCTTCTTTATCTTTGCTTCCTGAAGGGCTCCCTCTTGAACTTTGCTTCTTTGTAGGAACTTTTGGAGTGTGCTCCCTCTTGATCTTTGCTACCTGGATTACCTGTCCTTGAACTTATATCCATCCTGGATCACTATGCATGCTTAAGTGTGCACTAGTGTCATCCTCAAGATCTCGTACACAATCATACATCTATTAGTATAATCTCAATACTATCAAAACATTATGTTCCTAAAATATGTATGGTCATGATCATAGGTAATAAGCGTTAGTATTCAAGGTTTCAGGCAAGACTTATTTTACTCATGCATATTTTTATTTGACCATAGGACTCTTTTGGTTAGTCATATCATCAATCAAAGTAAGAAATATATTATGCATAAACCCTTGATTACTAAAACTTCTAACTTCATGAATAAACATGATCATTTATACAAAAGTATAATATCCTAACACAAGGTAGGATTCTAATCTTTATATAGGAAAAACATACATGGTTATCATGTTTGCTAGTTATGTCTAACATACCCAAACAATGTCTTCTTGTTCTCTTTAATGACTTGTGCTTAGTAACCTGCATAAGTCATAAGTTAACCATTGTAGAACCAAATTATACATACCTTGTAAGTGGAGCTTCTATGTGATCCATGAGTCTTTGTCTTCATGTCACCATGGTCATATGTTCTTGATCTAGAACTTGATTTGTACATTTTATGTTAGCGGACAACATCATACTCATACAATACCATAGTGCATTAGTACAATCATAAGTGTCGTAACGCTAATCAATAAATGTATTCTATCATTCACATGCATTCATACTTTTACTAGGGTGATAAGACAAGTCTAAAATTAATCAATATTGTACTAACATCAATAATATGAAGGCCAACATATCATAACCTTAATCATGAAAATATTTCGAAAACATACTTGTATCTCCTCAAGTCATACCTGTCAAGATTACTTGTAGTCTTCTTTATGTAAGGCCTTAGCCTCATCTCCCTCTAGAACTGGAACTTCTTCACTTATGCAGGTGTCCAATTCATTCTTTTCTAGGATTAACCCAATCCACTTTGATTTGTTGAAACTAGATCTGGAGCTGGATTAGGGTTTGTCGAAGAAACCCTAAAAATTCAAACTTTGAATTTCAAACTTCTGAATGGATGGAAAGATGTGGCTTGCTGTGCTGATCAAGCTGGTAGACTTCAATTTTGAAAACTGCAAAATTTGACCCCTCAAAATTGCCTTTGAAACTTCTGGATTCACTTGACAGGATCCCGAACTAGGGTTTGATAAAGCTCGGGCTTCTGCCCATCAAAAAGGTTCAATCTTGTGTTCTAAACTTCGATTTTTTTTAGGAGCTTCTAGCCGTGGTCACAGATTTCCAAAATTCCAACTTTTGCAAAAGCCTGAACTAGGGTTTGATCAAGCCCGACCTTCTCCCTAACCAAAAAATTCGATCTTGGTCTCTAAATTTCGATTTTGATGAGGAGCATACATCCATGGTGTCCGATTCCAATAATTTCAACTTTCTTCGAAACCCTAATTTCCCACAGCACTGACGATCCAAGAATGAAGGTGCTCAAAATCCAAATCTGTTTTGACAGAAATATGCACTTGATTGTTTCTAGTGTAACTCAGAACTTACGAATCCATAGGATCTGAAACTTCTTCCTATGGTAGCTTGACCTACCATCTTTCCAACCCCCTAGGTATGACATTAATTGGATTCTCTAAGAGATAGTTATGCCAAGTGTCGCAACGTGACCTATTTATAAGATAAAACAAGAGAGCAAACTTATATGGCATGCCACGTGTCTTTGGTTCAGTTTCGGATTCTGAAAAACTTACCTAAGAAATTAAAGTCCGTTCCCTACCTGTCGCTTTTTACGAAATTTCATTTGGATCTTTCTAGCCCAAGTTGTGACCTGTTTTCCTAGGTCACCTGTTTGTGACTGAGATCTGGAAGAGGCAGAAACCCTAGATTATACTGATCATAAATCACAAAGTACAGTGAATTAGAAGTTGTGATTCAGACACAAGGTACATGAGGATGTTTTCCACGACCTGTAAAGGTTTCAGATCCTGAAACTTCACCAAAATGTATTTATAGCGAAAGTTCTACGATGACTGGTTTTTCCTATATCAAGCCCTAGCTTCCGATTTGTCACAAGTGCAACAAGTGTCATAAATGCCATATCATGCCTTCCTTCAGGCTAGCTCTGACACCATGTTAGTTTTTTAGAATTTAATTCAATAGATCTAGGATCTTAACTAAAAGAAAAACATGTACAACATATCAAACATAAGAGACAAGAGACCAGAGACACAAAACATTTCACCGGGGAAAACCAAGAAGGTGAAAAATCCTGCAACTTCCTCAGAGATAGAATAAGCATCAATACAAGGATCACCATGATTAAACCCAAGATATAGATATCTTCAGCAGCATGCTCCTCCTCCACTTGTGTGCATCCTCCTCTTCTCCCACTAATGTGAAGTGAGTGAATAATAGAATGTGTAAAATGAGAGAGACACACTCTCTATTTATACACTAGCTTGACTTGACCTTTACTCAACTAAGTCGGCCTCAACTTAACCACTTAACATAATGATGATTGGGCTGATCCCCACTAGGGTTTTCTAATAATCCTTTGACCCACATGACTCGTACAGGGCCGACCCCATCAAGGTGGTCTAATAACCCATCAAGTATAAGTTACGACACTTACAATATAACTGACGACACTTCCAATCGGAGGAATAATACATCTCCGTTGGGGATACAATAAAGTACAAATACAATATACAAGTGAATATATTCCGAAGTTACAAATACATCAACAATCGATTCGTGGATTTTCCATGCTTCAGTTAGATGTTGTCACTCACTTATAAACATATTGTTTTCCATAAAACCTATGGATTATTCATGCATCAACTACCAATTATCCATTTATGAGCTACCACTTATTTTTTATATTCATTTTTTTATATAATTGTTTATTTCGAATTTTCTATATTAAACAGGTTCAAGTGCTAGTTATCCATGCCTATCTACATGTTATCACTAGCCCTCTTCTATTATCCATGCATAAGCTACCAGTTATCCATTCATCAACTACCGTATCTATATATATATATATATATATATATATATATATATATATATATAATTGTTTATTTCAAATTTCAGACCACTGCCATAGAATCGATCTAGACAGTACACTTGTCTCATCCTCTTGAAGTCTTGGAAAAGAATAGGTCATAGTCCACCTCAAATTATAATATATAAACACCTATCGATGTAATTATAAATTAATGGGTGTGTGAAAGATAATGAGGGTCTCTTTTGACACGCTAGATGCAATAAAAAACTGAAAAATCAGACATCCACCAAATTACATGGATTTTTTGAGACACATACACAATGAATCTTGTGATGAGTAAAAACGATGGATGGTAGGAAATTGAAGGAAGTTTCCAAATATATAATTATTTTCTATTGAAAATGTTCTTAACTATCTGAAGTTTGATCTTTTGTAACAGGCACTTTTTATTTTTTGGACAAATTATAAGGTATATGTTTTGGTGGGTGCAGACTTTGAGTTCCTAAACAATGGAATCAACTTACAAAAATTGGTCAACATATAGAGAACGAGTAGTATTAGTGTACAATTGTTTTTCTCCCAAAAAATTAATAATTTTTTTTTTTTTAATTATCTAAGTGGTCAAACCTCGAAAACAGTATGTGAATTGTCGGTGCAGCCTTCGAAGGCCTTAATTCAACTATTTTGAAATGGTTTTTTTATAGCATGTAGAGGTCAATTTCCTTTAGTGGACCATACCTTCTTTTTTCAAAAATGTTAAGAAATGAAATAATTATGGATGAATCACTAACAATGTGTTTTTTTGAGTTAAGGAGTCATGACACAAGAAAAATAAGAAAAAAATAGAAAAATATATATATTCTTTTTAAAAATTACATATTTGGAATTGGTAGAAAAAATGCTATATGTGTCTAAAATTTCATAAAAAATGATGGTGTGTAGCATATTGTAACCATCGGCTAAACACAGACACACTTAAAAAAAATGGATATAATGCTCAATTATTCATGGTATATCATATTCGAAGGAACAGACATGGTAAATCTGAAGCAAAGTCTGAAGTAGACACATAGGCATAGGAATGCCATGATAGGTCGTGTGGAGGTTCAGGCATAGTGCTAAGTAACGCACTTGCGTTTTGTTTAAAATTAAATTTTAAAACTTGCCAAAACTCAATGCACACGCGTTTTATATTTACCTAATGAATGCACGTTTTGAAGTTACATAATGCGTGCTCGTTTTGTAATAATATAATTTATTTCGCCGAAAGTGGGTGATAATTTTATTTTGCGTTGATTATAATATTAAGAATAATTCTTGGTGGTAATGGGTTGGAGGTAGAAAAAAGGGGCTATGAGGTTGTAAGGGGTTAGAGGTAGAGAAACGTGGGGGGTGCTAAAGGGTTAAAGGGAGGAATTTATCACTAAAAGGGTGGGATAACTCCCTCCAAACAATGTCATCGACACAAATCCACGAAACGGGATAAGGGTGGGAAACAAATTTTAAAATACAACCATAACAATATGTGTGCCGAAATTTTTCTTAAATTACATATTAGTGCAAATATATAACCCTCTGTTTTTCTTTCCTATTTTGAATGGAAAATTATTATTTTCATTGCAGGTATTCTATTTATGAGCGTCTTCTTAGTTGCAAGCCAACCTTGCATTTTCATAAATGGATATAGGATAATATTCAATGAACCCCCCTTAATGTTAATATTTGATATATTATTTGAGAATGAATAGAAGATAGGCAATGCACAACACAACTTGAAGAAATTTACATATATCAGCTTCCCAATATTGTTATAATTTTACCCCTACTCCCTGATTAGGTTGAAGTTGAAAAGAAACAAATCTGTAGTATTCATCCAGAAGTTCTTTTGTTTATGTCTAAGATAAAGAAGCTCTCAGTTCATGAGCTAGAACTTATGGATCTTAACAGGATTTATACAATCTCTGTTTTATGAGAAACTGACCTTAGAACTTCTCGGACAAATTCCAATGAATCCTTCATTCTACATTTGTTAGCAGAAGAAGATCAATTTATGGTGACACAATAGTGTTCTTATATGTGGAGGTAGCGACTTCCTATGGAAGCGAGTGTAGGGTTGAGCAGTTGAAAGATGTCAAAAAAAGGGCTATTATATTATCTTTTCGATTGGGAGAATGACTTATAGTAGGAAATATGGCAACTGAGAGGATTCTATGATTTTATTTCCACAGAAATGGTATTCTCCCTGTATTCGGTCATCTGGTTGGTTGAAAGGCCTCCCTAAAAATCTGTACATTGAAATTTTTTATTTCTTTGTTGAAAATTGAAAGGGACTTTCAAGTCACCTGCAAAATGCTCCTTTGTTGAAGTATGAAATTTATTCCAACAACACAGATTTGGCAAGTGTATCAAATGTTTCCATCTACACTGGAATTTACTCTCCTCATAGCTAAATGTGGGAATATCAGTAACAAACGAGGCTCTCCAAATTTTGTTATGTCTGCATCCATAAGTAACCGGGACAAGTTAATGGAAATGAATCCCTGGACTATTATGGGGTTTTAAACCCTTTATGAATATCACCTTACATTATAACCTTATGCAAGAGATTTGATGTATTCAGTTAATGATTTGGTTCCATTATTTTGAAGACACCTTGATGTAGTAGATATTCCAGAGCTATTTCCCCCAAAAGTCAATCTTTGTGTTGTTTCCCATGCTTTGAAAGACTATAATTTTTCTAATTTGATGTACACAATCCAACAGAAAATGGATGCGGAATTTATCACTTGAAGGGAGAGATAACTCTCTCCAAACAATGTCGTCAACAGAAATGCGCGAAAAGAGATAAGGGTGGGAAACAAATTTTAAAATACAACCTAACCCCCCCCATATCTCTCTCTTCCTCCTATCTGTAACCCTTAAAACCCATAACCTCTAATCCCTCTCTCTAACTCTTACTAACCCCCCTATGTCTCTACCTCTAACCCTTTAACACCCCCCTCTCGTTCTACCTCTAAGCCCTTACCACCCCACAATTCCTTTGAATATATTTTTCACTAAACCAAACAATATAGTTGTAAGGTTAAATATAGTGATAAAAGTGTAATGTTAAATATTTCAACAAAATTGTAATGTTAAATATCGTGGAAGAATTGTGATGTTCCATATCATGTACATGCTTTGGTGAACATAAAACGTGAGCACGTTATGTTAAAAAAAATGCATGGGAATTTGTGTTAATAGAAACGCGTACACATTATGTTTGTACCTACGCTCCTAACCCCCCATACACACTAATAAACCTCCCTGCAACTCCCAAATACCCACACATTAATTTATAAACATGCCCCAACCAACTAGCACCCCCTTCTCTCTCTCTCTCTCACACACACACACACACACATGCATCCATATGCCTCCCCTTACCACCGACCCCCATCCTCTCTCTCTCTATCAATCTCCCATCCACTCGCTAAACCTTACTAACTCCTCCTCTCACTCTTTTTTCCTTTCTTCACTTACCCCGAATCTCCCAACACCCCCTATGTCTCTACCTCTAAACCCTTAACAATCCCCCTCCTTCACAATCTCTAACCCCTTAACAATCCCTTTAACCCTCCTATCTTTCTCTCTCCCCTCCTTTCCCTAACCCTTACTAAGCCCTTCTTTACACTCTTTCTCCCCTGTAGGGAGAGGAGGGGGTAAGCCCCCTCCATCTCTACATCTAGACCCTTACCACCCCCTAAAGTCTCTCCATTTACCTCTCTCTCTCTCCAACCCAAACACTCATGCTCTTCACCTATACCCAACTTTCTCCCTATTCACCCTTCTCATCTCAAAGCCCTATCCCTCTCTCTCTCTCTCTCTCTCTAACCCTTGCCACCCCCTAATATATCTCTCTCGATCTTTATCTCTCTCTCCTTAAATATTATTAACCCCCTATATCTCTCTCTCCCCCTAACTCTTACTTACCCCTAGTCACCTAACACCCCCCTCTGCCTCTACCTCTAACCCCTTAACAATCCCCTTTCGAGTATACCTTTAACCCCTTACCACCCGCTAAAGTCTCTCCCTTTACCTATCTCTCTCTCTAACCCAAACACTCATGATCCTCACCTATATCCTTCTTTCTACCTAATTCCCCTTCTCATCCACAAATCCCTATCCTTCTATTTCTCTCTCTCTCCCCATTTCCACCCCCCAATCTCTCTCTCTCTCTCTAACTCTTACTAACCCCCTATATCTCTCTCTCCCCCTAACTCTAGCTTACCCCCAATATCCTATTATCCCCCTATGTCTCTACCTATAACCCCTTAACAATCCCACTCCATGAAGGAAAGCACTCTTGATATCCATGTGATGCACTTCCCAGTGTTTTGATGCAGCAAGAGCAAGAACAACATGGATGGAATCCATCTTAGCAACATGAGCGAATGTCTCCAAGTAGTCAATCCCATGGACTTGGGAGTAACCCTTGTATTTTCTAGTTACCCCATCAGAGTCCATCTTATTTCTATAAACCTACCTGCATTGACCAAGCTTCCTCCTAGGAGGGAGAGAAACAAGCTCCCAAGTTTCATTTCTTTGAAGAGACTCATACTCTTCATCCATAGCTACTACCCATCTTGGATCTTGGTAGGCTTCAAAGAATGTCTTTGGATCTGATCCAATCATAAGAAAGCATCTCTCATGTAGAAATGGATATGTGTGAGAGAGAAGATCAGATCGGGTTGTTCTTGAAGATGATGGATCTCTAACAAGATCACTGGTGGATGCAGCAGTAGTGGCATCCCATTTTGCAGTAGGAGTTCGAACCTTAGCTTCCAGATCTTCAGGTTTTTGTGGATCTAGATATAGAATTCGCTCTACCTTCTAAATCTTCTTTTTCTCAACCTTCTTTGTTGGATCTTTTCCATTCAAGAAACCTTTGCGGGTGCCTTGGGAAAACTTGATCTTGGGTAGCTCTTCAACCATCTCCTTAGTATGCATGTGTTGCAAATATTGATAGTTGGGATGCCCAAATCTTTCATGCCATAGCCTACTCTCTTCCTTTGCATTAGTGTGAAGAGTGGACTATTTAGAGAGAGGTAGAAAATGGGAGAACTCTTAGAGTTTTGACTTATGATTTGCAACGCCTTTTGAAATGGTAGAACCTGATACCATGTCTTGACATTAGGTTTTTTGGACCCAAAATCCGACGGCCAAAATGTCGGATTTTCTACATCCTGTTGTCGACCATCTGACAACCTTCACATTTTTTTAACGTTGGTCCAAATTCAGCTGAGAACCGATGGTAGACCACCCGTCGGATATACGACAACATAATCCAGTCGAAGATCTGACGACTTGCACTTAATATGAAGTCGGAATATCCAACGACTATCACTTAATATGATGTCGTATATCCAATGACAGTTCCATGAGAAAAGGGATGATATCCGATGTTCTTAGTCGTCGGTGGTATAGCAAGAATGTCGGATATCTAAGGCGTGGAAGTCGGATATCCGACGACTGTTTAATGAGAAAAGGGTTGATATCCGAATTTCTTAGCTGTCGGTGGTATGGCAAGAACGTTGGATATCTAAGGCATGGAAGTCAAATTTTCGACGACCGTTCCATGAGAAAAGGGTTGATCTCCAACCTTCTTAGCCATCGGTGGTATGGTAACAACGTCATATATCTAAGGCATGGAAGTCGGATATTCGATGACCATTCCAAGAGAAAAGGGATGATATTCGACGTTCTTAGCCGTCGGTGGTATGGAAAGAACCTCGGATATCTAAGGCATGGAAGTCAGATATCCGACGACCGTATGGTAATTTAAAAAAAAAATACACTATTATGTTCTGATCAAATTTGAAGGGTGGGTCTTAATTTTTATTGAAAGGGAATTTGTTCTTGGATCCCTTCAAAATACTTTCAACACATTTCTCGTGTTTCCAGGCATATGGTTGAAAGAATTTCTATTGGACAACTATCCCTCGGTGGGGGGTCGTGGAAATCCTTTATTAGGGCAAGTAGGTTAAGTTAAAGTTTATGTCAGATTTTGGATTTCAGAAAGTTAAAGCATTGTAAAAGAAAACAAAATCAACACAATAGAAGCTAAGTTCTTACGCTTGATTTTTGGTGAGCAAGTCTATGAAAGGGCTAAGACAATAATGACATGAAACATTGATATTCTTCACAAGTTAGTAGATATTCTCATTGAGAAGAAATCTGTAGACTGTGAGGAATTGTTGAGGCTATTTATAGACGTCAAGAACGAACTCTATTTTGTGAAAATCAATGTATTTGTAACCAGTAAAACCATTTTTTTGGGCTAATTGAAGAAAGAAAAGGTTTACAAAAAGTAGTCTCTATATTGGTGGCATTATAACTGATGCAGCAAGTTCCATGTACTAAATCTATATCTAAATAAGTAAAGATTATATAAAGTGCACATCCAACTATAGCAATGAAAGTGAAACCAATTTTAAATCTAGTCAAGTGAAACAGAAGTGAACACTAATCTAAATATATAAATATTAAAAGATTTTATTTATATATATATATATAGGAGAATTAGTAGATGATCAAGATATCATGACTTTTTCCTCTCACCATTCATGCATTATTCCTTGACACAAAATTTAAAACATAGTTAACAAAAAGATAGACCAAAGCAATAAGCACTGCAATACAACTGAAAAAATCCTATGTATTTTCATTACTTGGAATTCGTGAACTTGATTTAATATATTATACATTAGTGTTAAAAAGGAAAAAGATGGGAAAAACACTTCAAATTTTGATGAAGTGCCTTCAATGTAGGCCAATACAGCCTAATTGAGACTGGTTGTCGACATCTGGAAACGATTCTCCAATGCTTGCATCTCACTCAATCTCTATAACAATGTCAATTTGAATGGTAACCTATGTGTGCAAACACAACCTTCATGAACCATCAAACATCTATTTTCTCCAACGACTATTATGGAGTTCCAATGAAACCCCATTTTAATTAACTTTTTTTTACCAATCCCTAATACATATACACTAAGGAAATATTCACTTGGAAGATAAACGACAACTGTTAAATAGGAGTTTCCCTTGATCTCCTCCATGGACTTATGTCCACCTCGTTGACAGCATTGACCTTCAGTTTTATGATAATTCTCTATACAATTTCTTATACTTGGGTTAAGGATACAAACAACCTCTCATCCTCTTTAATCTTCACTCTCCACATTATTCTACCCATAAAAAGAGATGAGATATATTCTCTATTGCATGAAGATTGGCCATAATGGAGAGGATGCAGATGATCTAGAGGATTTGAGACATATCTCATTCAAATAATCTCAAGGAGATTCCAAGGAAATTAAAGAGAAGGTTAAGCATATTGATTTTAGTGCATCATTTACTCAGCCTTTGAATTTGTGGAAACTCGAAATTGGTTATAAGAAGTAACCAAACATCA
Source organism: Larix kaempferi (assembly GCA_027924585.1). NCBI lineage: Eukaryota > Viridiplantae > Streptophyta > Pinopsida > Pinales > Pinaceae > Larix > Larix kaempferi. The sequence continues at coordinate 19,337,169 of BSBM01000091.1, forward strand.
CAACAAGCTCCAAGAAATTGTCAAAATTTAGATGACACATGAGTGGGTTGTAGAAAGCCAACATCGTAGCCATTCATTGAGCTCCTCTCTGTTTTGAGAATAATTTAATATTCTCTACTGAACAAGGCCAACCACGTGAAGGTGGAAGCTCTTATGGACCCTCCCCTCCCCTCACATCACTCTCAATTCGCCATACCCAATGCATGTACTTGAAAAAAAAAAATTAGCTGCAAATTCATGCATACTTCATCATGAACTTTCATCTACCATTGATTCAATAAAGGCTAACTTTCATTGAACCATTGTTTCATTCAGTCAACACATTCATTCAATAAAAGATAACGTTCAATAAATCATTCATTCAATAAAAGATGACATTCAATAGAGGTAATAGTTTACTACGTTGAAACATTAAACCATTAAACCATTCATTCATTCATTAGGCCAAAAATCATGGACAATATATTATTATCAAAAATAATTAGACAACGTTTTTCCAGTCACTTCTTTTTATTTTTTATTCTCTTTTGTTGTACTACATAATCTCTAATAAGACCATCTTGATCTGGACTTTCTCCTCCAGTTCTTGGTTCTTCATCAGGTGCTTGTCGTGATGTCTGCATCCTAGAGTGCTGATCCGGACGTGGATTTTGTGGCAAGGAGTTCAGATTTGTTGCAACAATGTGAAAATGTTACATCATTATATTTTTCTATTGTAATGACAAGTATTTCATTTTAAAAAAACATTACAAAGGTGTTTTTTACCTGCTGTGGCCACATCATGTTGTTCTTGTTCTTGTCCAGGTTCAACCTGTACAGTTTCACCCTCTACATGATCTGTGGTTGAAATATGGTGAACTACAATTAATGTTCACCTTTGCAACGCTATACATAAAATTGTAGCATATGAATAAATTCTTTACCAGGATTCGAAGCATGATCTTATATTTGTTGTTGTCCCTTGTTGGCATGGGATAAGTCTGCAGGAAGTGCGGAAGCCGCCAAGTGCGAAAGGGTAACTCCGTGAAAGAAGGACCATTTGTAGAGTTCGCGGAAGCACAAGAATTGTAAGATTAGTTAATTTGGTTATGTGGACCATTTTGTAAACAAATAGAAGCATATAAATAGAGTAGGATTGTAAGCCTAAGGGCATCCATTTTTTGATGATCGAATATATCTTTTGGGTCATTTTTGATCCGCAACATGGTGTATTGACGGTTTCTGCGAGGTTCATTCCACAGGGTTAGTGAATGAATGAAAATGTTCCGTTATGGTGTAAGCTCTGTCTCTGGTTTTATGTGATGATGAATATGAATGCTTTAGAATATCTTTGGTGCGACTGTGTTATGGGTTTAGGATATACTATTAAACTGAATAAGTAGGTTGAATATGTTGTTACTTGTTGAACTCTGCAAATGAATTAATATTTGAATGATGAATTAATAGTATGCTATGAATGTTCTAATCTCTCGTGATGTGTGTTGAAAGCATATCCGCAACTTCACTACGGAAACTTGGTTCCAGCAGCACCCTTATCCATCTTGGGTCAGACTGCACTTGCTCCACAAGTGTTGCTGGACAGCGTTACACCTTTCCAGGCCGGTGTATAAGGGAGTTTGGGTTGGTAGTTGTTGGCGATAATGTGAAGTGAACCCCTGTCGATAGACGCTTCATCAACAAATGGCTCCATTGTCAGGACCTTGAGGAAGAAAAAAAGAGGATATGCTGTGAAACCCAACAAAACCATAGATCCAGGAGTGGTTCAACAAGAACGCAGAGAAATTCACAAAAAGCGAGAAGCGAGATCCTAAATAGACAGCGAGTAGTTGGCTTCAAAAATACATCTACTCATATATCCACGAAATATTCTTCTGTGAATTCCTAGTGTTTCTAAATGAGTGGCTGGCACAGTTGACATTCCGCAAGAACCACTACTAGAAAACTGAACCTGATTGTTGGACCCCAGAGTTGGTTCGACAACTGAAGCAAGTCAATAACAAGGTATCATGAGGCGTTGACTTTTGGGTGGATAGTATCCTCGAGGGATACGTGACTGAGTTCGTGGTAGACACTATCAAGTCGTATAGTGACGTCGAGAGAAAATTCTTCAGGGGGCCAAGAGGAAGGTTCTTGTCATTGCTAAAACTATGGATAAAGATGCTCGTCTTCCAAAAAGGAATATTGAGGATGTTTTCCAATGAGAAAAATTGGTGTGTGAAGGTTGAAGGTATCACGTAAATGCATATCTAATAGAAATATGTGGGGTAGATGGACATGAGGGATGACGAATTTCTAAGGGAAGTTAACGAAGAGTGTGGTACCTTGAGGAGTGGAGCGATATTCTGATGTCCTGAGAGGAAGAGGAGGACTGAGAGAGAGTCTCCTAAGAGGACCAGAACAGAGAACTGTGAAACATGACCACAAGTGAGGAAGAAACCTTATTGTGAAGGAGACGTCGACCGGGCTACCCAAGAAGCAGAAAGAGGACAGATTGTAAGTTACAACATACCTTCAACCCCGCGCACTACTCCAAATTTTATAGGAAGAAATCCAAATTACTCGCAGAGTTTCCCTACGTACAACAATAAGAGTAGCGCTTCAGTAAACAACAATAGTAGCAATGTTAGGATGGCAGACGAGGCGAAGATGCCTACCTTCCAGGGGAACGAGACTGAGGATCCCAAACAATATTGGTTCATATGCAAAGCAGTTTGGACTATGAAGTAGGTCCAGGACGATGCTATAAAGATGGGACAGCTAGAGACGACCCTTAGGGGTTGGGTGTTAGACTGGTACATGAAGTTTGTAAAGGTTCCAGTGGGAACAACAGCAAAAACATTGGCACAGGTTAGAACGATGATGATTGACGAATTAAAAAAACCAAAATCTAAGTCACAATATGTCACTGAGCTTAAGGAGATTAAGCAATTCCCAAGTGAGTCGGTGTGGGAATTCGATTAGCAGTACAAGACGCTGATAGCAAAAGTGAGTTTCCCGATAAATGAGCTACAACACAAAGAATGGTTCATTGTAGGACTGGTATCACATATCCGAGGACCACTGATGCAACAAAAAGTTGCGACACAGGCTGAAGCGTTAGAAATTATGATGAAGCTGGAGGCTTCACCAATCGACAAAGCAGGGATAGGAATGGACAGAGTCCAGGTGTTGTTGGACAACTTAACACTTCAAATGTATGATATCAAGAGGGGAAAGGAAACCCGCAGAGACCTATGGTGCACCAGACATAGAAGTGAGGGGCACCATAAGGAAAATTGCCCAGAATTCTGTGAGTATTTGCAGTTGGGGGCACCAAAACCACTTCATCAAGGAGGCATGCCATGGTGTCCTATCTGTCAGACCAGAGGGCATTGACCAGAAGAATGTATATATCTGCAAAAGATGGTGTCAAAGCCGAAAAACTTATACTGCAAGTTCTATCGATCGGTTGGCCATGATGAGAAGGACTGCAGGGCCTATGACTTGCTGCAAGATCAGACAACTGACACATATTTTATAAATGGAGAAGAGCCACCGGTGGTGCAGCAACAACCGCAGTATAGCCAGCCATAGCTGTAGTTTAACCAACCGCAACAATATGACGAGGGGCAATATGGGTAGCCGTAGTATGGGAAGTCATAGTATCCACCACCATCATATGGTCAGCAACAGTATCAGCAACCGCAGTACGGGAAACCACAGTATCAACAATATGGACCACCACATGGAGGTTTCAGGGGAGGATTCCGTGGAGGCCAAGGCGCTGGTATGGGACGCGGAGGAGCTGTTGGACGGGGAAGAGGACCAATCATCTATTACAATTGTGGACAGTAAGGAAACTACTAGAGAGATTGTCCCAACCTAGCGGCATAGTGTACATATTGCAGTGTTGTAGATCATAGTGTAGAGGACTGCCCTCAGCTCATTACAAAATGGAAAACTAAGCATCCACCCCAGAACCAGAACCAGAATAATCAGAATGCGCCATCAACTGTGCAGATGATATTGACAGAAGCTATAAGTACCATGTGACAGTTGGAATAGTGACACGAGGAGGGGCGGTGACAGGTGGTGAAAGGTCAGATACCAATGTTAGACCAACACAAACACATTGGAAGTAGGTCACCTTTGATGTAGAATCTAAACGAGATGTATTCTTGAAAGCACAGGAGGCAATGAGGAATAAGAGGCAGCTGCCTCTCTAGAAAGAAATCTATGACATGCCACCAACGTTCGACTTGACGAAGTAACAAAGGAAGGAAAACACTCAAAAGGCCTTCTTGGAAAGTTTCATGGACTTAGAAAAGGATCTGGCTGCACTGGAATAAATAGCTGGTCTACTGCATCAAAGGGAGGGTGCACGACTAGAATAGAGAGTTAATTGCATACATAAACGGAAGACAGGCAGGGAAATCCGGATGTCGGCACAAATCACATAATTTGATGTCAACTCCATTATTCTGGATTTGGGTTCAGATATGAATATTCTGACCAAATAGACGTGGGAGACAATGGGAAAGACGCAGATGACTTGGTCACCAGTACAGCTACGACTGGCGAACCAAAGCAAGGTCACCCCGCTCGGTCGGGTATGTCAACTTCTAGTCGAAATTGAAGGGCTCAGGATGTATGCCGATTTCGACGTCATTGAAATTGTAGATAACAGCAGCCCCTATCTGCTACTATTGGGGATAGACTGGGCCATGCATAATCAAGCAATTATCAACTTTAAGAAAAGGATAATGTCATTCGAGAGCAGGAAATGAGAGTCATCGCACCACTGGATCCTGTGGAAGGGCTACGCTATACGGAACCAGCTAGAGACGAGTTTGCAGAAGGGTGGGACAATTTGTATATAATTTCTGAGGATTATGTTAATCCCACCACGGATGGAGAATTAGGATGGCACAGTACGAGTTCGACATCCTTTGATTCAGACGAGGCCCTTGAGAATTGGCAGAACTGGTTGCATGAAGTGTCGTTTAGAAGATGTGCACAGGTAACGAAGTCCCTGTGAAGGGTATCCACAAAGGAGTACGTGTTACCTACGTATGAGGTATTTCCCAACTTGGGAACGTTTCTCACAGAATTTGAGGAAAGAATGGCAGAACCGTAGTGGCTACTAGCCTTGGAGGAAGTCTTAAAGGCTACTCCTGCAGGATGGTGGGCAGTGCATAAATCAAACATCACAACTTGGCCACTATGTCAACGCCTCATGGAGGTTCAGTTCGGTGAAGCTACGGAGTACGAACAACTACGATATGAAGGATGAGGTGACCCAAAGGAGCATCTGAATGCATGCCAACATCAATGGGGATCAAGAGCGAAGCAGGAGTGGGTACATGCATTCGTACATAGGTAAGATGAGGTACCATAGAACTGGTATGTTGCAGCAGAACTGTGACGCGAGATGACTTCTTGGGAACAACTTACCATTAGCTTCAGCCAATTATTTTCATTCCCATACTAAAATCCCTTGATCCACACCGTGCTACAGGCGATCCACAGGAAGATATTTGAGATGGTACCAACCGGACAACCAATGACACTCCAATGGACTGCGACACCCGAAATGTTGATGGAGTGTTACAACGTCACCAAAGAGCCCGATGATGAGGATTATGCTAGGGCCACATACGGGCCAGAATCAGACGATAGTCGCAGTGTTGTGGCACCAGATATACTATTGGACAAATTTTAGCAACCATTGAAGATCAAGAAGTTTAACATCGGGTCGGAGGAAAACCCAAAGTTTGCAAGCATTAACGACTACTAGGACGAGTTGACCATTGCGAATATGACTAACTTGTTGCATGAGTTTCATGATTTGTTTCCAACGAAATTCTCAGAGATGAAGGGAATTTCTGGAGACTTAGGGGAAATGAAGATCCGCCTGAAACCTGATGCGAAGCCGGTTAAGCAGTGGTTGAATCAACCGAATCTAAGATACCAAAAGCAAATGCCAGCTGCAATAGGCAGAATGATCAAAGCAGAACCATCGATAGATGACGTTGAGAGGTACACAATATCAACCCTATGAAATCGGCAAAGATTGGCCACAGTAGTGAAGCCAACGATACGGCGAGGTATCGATACAGCGACGCTCGTCATGTCGAAATAAATATAAAAAAAGCTGTCAACACAGTGTAGGCAAGTCGGAAGCTGACACGATGCATGAAGGTCCAATCTGGCAATAAATGTCGTAGTTAATCCACACCAGACAATGTAAAAACTGAGAACAACAGCAGTTAATAACCAATGCACGCGACGGATTTGGCAGATCCCTCCTAGATTTGGAAATTATGACCCACAATCGGATAGATACTATCGACCAGTATTATAAATATAGGGGGTGAAGGGGAAACAGAGTAGCTACTTCAATATCCACAGAGCTGAATGGAAGTGTATGTTTCTAGCACTAGCACCGAAAGACCGCAGCCCACACCAGTTGTGCACGAGTAGCTCGAAGTTATGTCTACAGTCCCACACAAGAAAAAGAGGAGTGCAACTCAACCCCCAGACACTGGTCAGGAGAAAAAGAAAGGCCCTCGGGCATCAGCAAGTTTTACAAACGATGTTGCAGGACCTTCAGCTACTGAAACTGTGCAAGAAGTATATGATGGTCCCATGCTCTCCCCGTATGTGCCACCATGTCGAGTAGGGGTGCCCACACCATGGATCAACAAGAATGAAAATCACCTCATTGCGGTTGCACCAGTACCACCAGGGGTTGCTAAAGTTGGGGATATTACAGCCAAGTTGCAGAGGTTACAGTACACTGACCATGACCTAGCAAAATTCAAAGAATGTGCAGAGGCTTATGAGGATGTCCCTCATGCAGGAGGCCCAACTATGAAGGAACCTAAGAAGTGGGCATTGGGACTGGCACACTCAGGGTCACCTAGTATCACCCTCCTACCACATTTTGAGCACTTGGCACAGGTCAATGCATGCATCAAGCAACTTCTCACACATTTCCATGACGTATTCCTCTAGCTACATGAGAAAATCCCAGTCACCATCGACCTAATTGCCAAAATCACCGACCTACCTCAAGAGGGAGCCGACCCTTCCCCATTTTTCCAGGGTAAAGATAATGACAAGAAATTAGCGGAACGGTTAACGGCAAAGTATGGCATAGAAAACGATTCCAGAGGCTACCTGATCAACACAATTAACAACAAGGCAGTCAGAGTAGGGGAAAAGATACTTGCGGTCAAAGTAACATGGAAAAATCGACCGCGGTAATGTAATTCCGGTGTCATTGCAGCCGCAGAACGTTGCGCTGCAGGAGAACAACTAAACTGGGCTCAGTTCCTGCTACACAAATTGACTGCGGATGTGTATGATGCACAAGAGTACGGGCGGCCATTCACATATTCATGGCTACTCCTCCTAATTGCTCTAAAAGCATGGAGGGAGCCAGATGACTATCAGGGGGTGGATCTCGCAGACCCACGAGTATGCGATGGTGCACAATACCAGAACCTATGGGAGACCACTAACAAAGAACGACAAAAAGAAAACATCATATAGTTTTATATATGGATTGAGAGGATGCACACGGATGTAAATATGATACCGTGAATAACAATGCAAGATGCGATAAAGTATCACTACATGGCCAAACTATCTGTCGAATAACACACGATTTGCCTCGAGGCCTGGGTAGATTCGACAACACAATGGCTACGGACATAGTACAAGCTCACCAAGGGAGAGCTCGACAACATCATCGCAAAATGGCCATAGAAATAGAGGGTCCCTATTGATCCGAAAGATATAGTGAATGGGAAATAAATAGGGCAACAAGACTAGGCCATGGAAGACATAGCTTCGGCCAACCAAGAGGAAAGTGCAGAACAGGAGGCAGATGCACAAGACAAGACGAAAGATTCTAGCCATGACAAGGTGTCCACAACCAACACCCTAATAGATTCAGAACTGGAAATCCAATAGGAAAAACAAAGGACAAAGAAAAGTATGGACTGTGTCAGCAATAGGAAACAGGAAGGGCTCACTACGCAGCAAGCCGATATATTCCTGGATAGTATTACAAAAATTGTGAAGAGTAACTGCCGAAAGGTTAGATAACATTCAGTGGAGAATTTCCACTACATATGGGAGTTGTTAAACACCATGGTGAATATAATAATCGACATAGGTGTACCACATGGGGACGTCAAGCAAAACTTGTTGACTCCCCGAGTCGAGGTAGAAATTGGCACCTAGCAATGCATAGTCCAACTCGAGACCCAGGCCATTTTGATAGGGGATAATACCTTAGACCTCAAGGTTCGGAAGGCCGACCAAGCGATGGCAGATTTCAATTTACTCCCAATGTTAACACTACATAGAGTCCAAGTAGCAACAAGCGCAGAGATCCGTGACCGAGAGGCTGCGATGCACAATAAAATGGTATAATATAAGAAGCACCTACAAAACAACAAGATGGAGGCACAACACCTACGAGATGAACAAGCCGCAGTACTGGTTGCGAAAGTACAATCTATTAAGGAGAAGGCTCGATTGGAAGAAGCACTAGCTAGGAAAGAGAAGGTCATAGAGGAGCAAACTATAGGACTCACTGTGAAGGAAAATGCTGTAGAAGAACGAAGTAGGTTAGAAAGAGCACTTGCGAAGGCATGTGAAACGATGGCGCTAGATCTAAATGTTTCCCTGGAAGCTCAAGCTATCATGTTAGGGGTAGCCATCATTGAGCTCAAAAAGGAAAAGGTGAAGCTACAGATTCGAGTGATACCTAGTACACCACTAGCACAAATTCAGATTCGGCAGACAACGATAGAGGAAGTAGTGGTCGAGATTTAGGAAATGGAACAGGGAACAAAGCAAGTTGCGGTAAGCCTCACAGAGTTTTGGGACAGGTTGGTCGAGGATGACCAATTGGCCACACTAAAGAGAATGCTCTGGGAAGTAGAAGAGTAGTTAGAAACCTTTAAGGGATTGCTCAAAACGATACCCACAATGATGCAAATGATAAAGGTCGTGAAAATACAAAGTCTGAAACAGTAGGCTGAAAAGGCCCATGAGAGGAAGCAACGATGAGCTTCCCATTTGGATGAGCTTAAAACAAAGGCCGAAGCCCTCGTATCACAAGTAGTACCAGCGATGAAACAAGTACAGGAGCAATTGCAGGAGGTACAACAGAAAGTATGCGACCACCCAATAGAGCAATAGGTGATAGAGAGTGCATAGCTCTGAGCATTAGTAAAAGAGATAGTCAACCAGATCCGAACCACCTATGATGACTTCCAACAACAGTTCAACAAACCAGCAGTGTCCAGCTGAGGTGGTTCGGGACGAGCCAGAAGTTTGTGTTGGGGGCCTGTTGGTATGGGATAAGTCCACAGGAAGTGCGGGAGCCGATAGGTGTGAAAGGGTCACTCCATGAAAGAAGGACGATTCACGTAGTTCGCATAAGCACAATAATTGTTAGATTTGTTAATTTGGTCATGTGGACCATTCTGTAAACAAATAGAAGCATATAAATAGAGTAGGATTGTAAGCCTAAGGGAATCTAGTTTTTTATGATCAAATATATGTTTTGGGTCTGTTTTTTATCCGTAACATGGTGTATTGACGGTTTCTGGGAGGTTCATTCCGCAGGGTTGGTGAATGAATGAAGATGTTCAGTTATGGTGTCATCTCTATCTCTAGTTTTATGTGATGATGAATATGAATTCTTTAGAGTATCTTTGATGCGAATGTGTTATGGGTTTAGGATATACTGTTAAACTGAATAAGTAGGTTGAATATGTTGTTACCTGTTGAACTCTGCGAATGACTTAATATGTGAATGATGAATTAATAGTATGCTGTGAATGTTACAATCTTCGGTGATGTGTGTTGAAAGCATATCCTCAACTTCACTGCGGAAACTTGGTTCCAGCAGCCCCCTTATCCATCTCGGGTGAGACTGCACTTGCTTTGCAAGTGTTGCTTGAAAGTGTTACACCTTTCCGGGCCGGTGTATAATGGATTTTGGGTTGGTAGTTGTTTGCAACAGTGCAAAGTGAACCCATGTCGATAGACGCTACGTCAACATCCCTCCTCGACATTAAGGGGATCATTGCTTTCCTACTCAATACAGAGTCAATATTTTATGTCAAGTATTTATGACGAATAGGTTGCACTTGAGCAATAAATATTTATTAAACTATATAGATTTTATATACCTGTGCACTGGGTGGATTGGTACCAAAAGACTGTGTTTGCCCAGATGAGCTTTTTCAGTGTTCAAGAATAGCTCCAAATCCACGCTAGAATCCAAGGTTGATGTCTTCCGTAGTGGCCACTTCATTGAATCGATCGGCCTACATATTTGCATAATGTCATTAATTAACATTTTGCGGTGCAATAAAATGAAAAATAATTTGCAATTTATTATTTGTATGCATTATTGGTTTTTCAAAACTTACAATTCATGCCACCAAATTCGAATAACCACTAGGCCCAAGCTTGTGTAGACCTATTTTTTCCAATCTTTCCTTTGTGGCCTTTGAAGTGTCTGACAACCTATGCAAGTGTTGAAATACGCTAGATGTTCCAAATTCGATATAGAAATCAATAATAATAAGGTTTAGAATTACATTGCGAAAAGTATTGCATACCTCCCTGTGCCTGGTGGTATCTTTCATTCTTTTCTTTCAGCCCTCTCCTTTCCATCTTCCACTAGAGCTTTCCACTCCATTACTGGAATCATTGGAGGGTGCTCATACCTATGGTTTTTTTTCAGGTGGGTCCTATATTGGTCTCGGACAACCTTTATATGTTTTCCATGCTTTTTCAGGACCTGGGCTTGATTGAAGGTCTTGTCGCCGAATAGGCCAACCAATCGATTAGTGAGGTCATCTTTTAAATATTTCGGTTGTTTATTCCACCTTGTTCGGATGGTGGGCCCGAATATCTCCAAGGACAAGTGATTCATTTGTTTATAGAAAACATCATTTCTTGCAAAACGATCATGCCATGATCATAATTGTTTGAAAAAAAATGTTTTATCGGTATATTACAATGAAATTATAAACACTAACTTGATCAACTTATATTAATTACGTGGGATCTTCTCGATATTTATTGGGACGAGATTTTTGTCCACCCAAAATGTTCCCTCCATTGTTCCCGTGCTAGTGACATGGGAAGATCCTGGAAATGTAGCTACGGCGATATCAATATTACTAAGAGTCTCGGTGTCGACCCCTTCTTCTGGACAATTTGTTGTGTGTCAGTCACTAGCGATCAATGTACTCACAGTTGGGTTCTGTGGTGTTTCGGAATGTGTTTTCGACTGTTCAGTCAACAACAATGGCGAAGGAGTCGATGCACGTGGAGTCTTTTTCTCACTATGCGACGTCTCTCCACGAGCCTCATTGGGGCCAACACCACCTTAACCACTATTGTGTGGTCCATGATAATTCTGTAAATACATACCACATTTTATACGTTCAGTACTATCATATAAAAGAGAAAATTATAAAGTTATAAATGAATTATTTTATGAATCAAGATTCCTCAACTTACTCGCAAGCTTTCATATCTCTATACCGACAATTCAATCCTTGCTCTAATATGGCTTGTCCGCGGAACCTTGATTAGCAGAGAAACGATTTCTGCACTATATTTATTCAACATTTTTTCTATCATCTTAAATGGGTCCATGGCTTCACCAATTTTGTTGGTATCATTAACTAGCATCTCAGCCACGTCAGGATCTATTGAATATTCTTGCGATGTTGTTTCATACAATGATTCACTAGGCCGCAACAAAAATATTTAAAACACTACTCAGTTCTATCATGATAGATTCCTAAAATTATATTAACAAAACATATCTATCACGATAGATTCCTAAAATTACAACTAGGTTTACCTGATGCCTAGAAGATGGTATCGTCTGATCCACAACTGTGGACTTGCCCCGATCATGGAGCCCCTGCAAAAAAGAAGTAGAAAACATTATCATAATGAAACCAATATACACACGAAAAATACATAACAAAATAAACATTATGCTACGTATTATATTGGTACAATTACAATGAATTATACTTGCAACCTCGAGGATCGTGATCCACTCATCGGATCAATGGTCATAGTTGACTTGCCCCGATCTGCTAATATTTGGGAGTTGCCCCTTATAGAACTTGTTAACACCAAAATTGACCCCCTAGGTTGTGGAGAGGGTAATCCTGGGTAACTACTAACTAGTCTTTGGCTTGCGTTTCTGACCTAACACAAGTAGAGAGGGCTCTCTCTTTAATTCACAGAAAGTTGTAAATCATCAAGATTGTCAATAATGAAAAAACAAACCAGCATTCAACATATAAGATATTCAATGAATAACAGATGCAGAAGATTAGATTTCTGCTGGAGCAAATTGTTTGAAACCTTGGTAAGAGAATCAGGAGGAGAACTATTGGGAAATGGAGTCGAAAGATGAATCATAAAACACATAACAGTGCAGTTGCATAAGCTATCTAAACAGAGGCAAGGTAGCCACCCATGCATAGGCAAAGAGCTTTAAGGGGTGATACAGAAGAAGAATGAACAGTCCATCAGCCTAGGACATCTAACCAGGATGAATCCTATGCCAACTTTAGCAGAAACTGGTGGTGAAATGTTTGAAATGAAAGGAACAGGGCATTATTTCAATGAATCCTATTCCAATGCTACCCTTATTCAAGCATGAGAGAAATTTAACAGAATGAAATACAAAGAAAGATAAACAAATTAACATGGGAAAAAGAAGGACAGACTGCAAGAAAGATGACACAGGAATTCTCTGCAAATAACCCAGCCTCAAACATTGCTGATATATTTAACAATAAAATCTCAGAAACAGAGCTGAGCTCTCCTAGGCTTCAGCCAAATGATTCACTCACACTTAGGTCTTCTATTACAATGAATATATAGTTGTCCTGAGAGTCATAGTTGACCTAACTCTTAACAGAAAATAGTTACAAATTTAGTGACAGCTTATCAATACATCTTTGCCTCTTATCCTTTAAAAACAGAATTTAAGAGATATCCTAACTGCCTTTTTACATCCGACAATAATTTTAAGTACATGACAAAATTTATTTAACATAAAAGACCGAAGATATTTCAGATAGGTTCATCGAGGCGGCTGCTCCACTTAGCTTTCAAATTCTCCATTTCTGCCCCCTTTCGACTGTGGGTATTACATTACTGAGTTCTTTAAACTTTTCCCCAACATATTTGAGCATATTAATCCAGTAATCTCCACCATCCTCATGAGAATTTTGCATCTCTGAATAGGAAGATGACCCTGATATCATGTGTGTTGTGGATTTTGCAGGGGCCATTGTCTCCACATTCTGCTGCTTAGTAGTTTCAAGACTAAAGTCTAAGAAAAGATTTGGTGGAAACCCATAACCATGAGTGCTCACACAGTCACTTGTTATGCAGTTCTAAGAGTTTTGAATAGATGAGGCATCCTGAAACATGTTGGAGGTGTCATTGAATATATTTGGAGAGGAAGTGGTTGACACAAGTACAGGTATAAATCCTGAATTATTGTCCTTGGAAATGCCAAAGAGTTGCTCCTCAGGCCACAGTACTGGATTCGTTACAAAGGAGCATGCAGACATTTCTGCATTATTTTGTGTTTGGCTTTGCAAATTTTGCATAATCCGAGCAGCTGGGACTTGCAGTTGTTCCATAATAATCTGGGTCGCTAATGTATTAGAATCTAATGAACCCAGATTCTCATAATTTAAGGCCCAATTAGCATGAACCATGGTAGAATTCATTGTATCCAGCATATTTAAGAAGGCTGCATCCCCAAGCTGATTTCTCAAGTAACTCATCAGAGGATCGGAGTCCATTGTAGAGCTCTGACTCTGAGAAGCCTGCTGTATCATGGTTGCCGATCTGTAAGCTACTATTTTGGGAGGATAGAAACCCTAATTTCTCTTTCCTTCACCAAATAACGCCTCATGGGATTTTGATGCCACTGAGAATGGAGACTAGAGAAACAAGATACCATTGTGCTAGGAGCAATGTTGGGACAGGGTCAAAAGACCTGTGCCAGACTTTAGTGTATTATGGAGGAGGAATGCAGAAAAGAGAAGAAAACTTCAACTACACACGCAGGCCCAACATTCAATATACCTATGTTGGCACTCAGCACCTGAACCTAAACGATAAGGCCCAGAACGCTTCACACTTGCTTCTTCTATCTTTCGCTACAGAAATATGGCGGCAGTGTCGAGCTTTGGATGTGAAAATGACAAATCTGGATGGAGAAAAAGGGGAAATAGCATATATATAAGAGCCGTAGACAATGTTAGATACAAGGACCGAGCTTCCTTCACCTACTTCGAGCTCTTGATGCTGCAGTAGACTTCATTCGACTGGGAAAAATGGCATCTCTTCTTTCTTATCAGATTGGGCATTTTAGGGTTTGGTAATTTTGACACTTCGGTCAAATGGAAAGAAGATAAGCCACCCAAAAAAGGACGCCCTCTTATATACTTCCCAAACAAATCCTATCGGCAAAGGTGGTATCGCATGGGTCTTTAGTTGTTTACAATACCGCTCCTTGTTTATGTGACATGCCCAAATGGTGACATGTGACATAGTGGTTTCCTCATCACACCTGCCCCATCTACTATCTCCCAAGCAACTTGGTGATGCGATGACCATTGATTTTACTTGCCACCAGATTGTGTTGCACTTGTGATTTGCATGGAGCCACTTCATTCGCCTCAACAATTCCATCGTGTCACCTTAATGCTGCTCAATGTTGACTTGTCGTTCAGTATTTAAAACATTGGTTGGAATATCATTCATATTTCCCATATGCAAACCAAAACTAATACTCCCACTCCTTATATATTGTATTATATTATATCTCAAGTAACCAAAGATAAAGGAAATATAGGTTGTGTGGGGCCTTCTTTGCTTGAGGCTTGGTCCCATAGTGAGCCCCCGGTGTTGGGATTATACCTTTTGGTTTTTTGTATATAAAAAATATAATTCCCAACTTTGGCCAACTTTATAATTTAGAACCATCTCCTCACAATGCTTTGAATTTAGCAAAGAAAACTATTAAAGCCTTTTTCATATTATCTTTTTTACCTTAGGCTAATAATAACAATTAATACCCTTTCTCTATAAAAATTAAAACCTTTTCCCTCATAAGCCTTGGCCCATAATGTTTTGAAATGGAAGTCATGAAAATACCAAAGCTTTTCTCCTTTTACACTTAGATTTAAAAATATTTTAGGTCCCGCAAAAAGACTTAGTTCACAAACACTTAGGAACATTTTTCTTTTGTGACCATGGTGTCCTCAACCGAGGTCAAATGTACCTTCTTGGCCAAGATTTGAAACCCCTGTCATGAGAAAATGCTCTAATTTTGCACCGCCGATGTTGCCAAGAGACAATTAATGCCTCCAAAAGGCAATTAATTACAAAAATTTTGGAGTGCTAACAACAGGCTCCACCCGGGGATGCTATCCTCCCTGCGAGGTATCAAAGAACACATAGACCAAGTGCCTGATCCATTGGGTGGCTCCCAACCCTAACGACTGCAACCTATAACCTGCTCTTCATCTGAGAACCAGGACTGAAAACTGCTAACTGCCGAAACTAAAAACATACTGAAATTTTCTGAATCATGTTGCAAACTGAAAAATAACATTGTACATACTGAAAAAATGCTTGCTGAGAAAACTTATTCCTGCTACCTACCCTACTTCTATGGAATGCAACTGCTGAATAAAATGACACAAAAGTGCCAGTGAAGCCAATCTAATAACCGGCCAGTTGCTCGGACCTTGCTTACACTCTCCTTAAGAAAGCAGAGAAGATATAAGACCAACCACTCCAAACATCCACCGATAATGAGCTCATGTCCCACAAATGCAAGAAAATTTTTCTTCCCTTCAGACTGAAGCAAATTAGCATAAGGATCTTCAACAATATGAAACATTACCAGTTCTTGAGATTCAGAAAAAATGCAAGTACCTCTTTCAATTTTATCCTTTAGAATATTTGGCTGTCGATCCCTGAGAATGCATAGGGAATTGTGACCTTCTAATGCTTGAATGCTGACTATACCTTCCTCGAGCATGAGCAGCTTTGGTTCTTTCTTTGGCACACTATCTGTCTCAGGTTCATACCCCTTCATATCATTACCTAAAGCATCTTCAAATGGCAAGTATTCTTCAAGATCATTAGGCGTGATAGTCCTATCTTCTTGATGAAAGAAAATGGTGTTTAATAGTTTATTTTCTTGTGGAGAATCTTCATCACAGGTGATTTTCTTCAAAATATTATCATAACTGTCATCTTTTACATTCAGATTTACATTTTCAAAAATAGAGGAAATTTCACTTACATATCTCGGACTGTGTGAACGCTGCATATATGATTCAAGTGAGGTCGTAGCATGAACTTTCGGGAGCTAATGTATCTCATCTTCAGACAGAGGAGAACTTTTGACATCACTGTGAAAGATATGCTCATCTTTCTTGTATAATGAAAAACTAGCAGCATCATCTGAGACCTGATCTGCTTCTTGTGTTTTAAGACAAACACCGATATGTTGTCCTTTAAGTGAATCAAAGAAGACAAAGTTATCTAGACCAACAGATTCTGAAATAATATGACATGCAATGGAACTGATCTGATCTTCTTCAGAAACACAAGATGATTTACAAAACTGAAGACATTTCTCATCTACCTCGGGAGAAGAGATATAAAGATCATCTATATGGTTACTGCTTTCATTATTTTCAGCTGAGGGTGCTACTCTGTTTTGAGAATTTTCTTGAATATCTTGACTATGGATTTGTGAAAAAAATTGATAAATGGCTTCAGATAAGTCTTCATCATCCATGCTTTCCAGATCTTCCTTAATAATTTCAAAGTACTGTATGAAATCCTCAAACTGACCACGGCAATCTTCTACTAAAGATAGAGATAGAAAATGCCCTTTTTAATGATCATAAAATGTTGTGTGAAAATATTTTAAAGAAAACAAGCTACCAGGTTTCAAGCCTTCATACCAATCCCTTGCTTTTCCCTCTAAAGAAGCCATGAACATTTTCATAAGACAGTCCTCATGAAACCTAATATTCAGGTTGCATACATGTATATGAAATTTGATTAAATGCAAAGAAGCATTGTCTTGATCTTCCTCTCTGAATTTAGGTAAGTAGGTTTTCCAATCCACTTTAGGGATCTGATTTGGAAAACCAAGAATATGAGACCTACTTAAGGGAGCATACCTTCTTGACAATGAAGTCATATTGAAATATTGAAGCTGCAAATTCTGATTTGAAGATTGAGGAGACTAGTTTGTGAAACAATGGACTGTTGGGCTTCTTGAATGTGGAATCGCCATGAGACTTTCAACATCTCAAATTCTGATATGCAGTCACTGATCCTACCAGTGGAGTCACCTTTGCACTGGAAATCTTCTGAGTGGAGTCGTTAGGTGAATGATACAACCTTCTTGATGTATTCCTGTTGTTCACCATCAACATTCAGATCTGAACTTTGTCATTTTCCCAGGGATTGTGAAACTATCTCTTCCCCGGCAACGGGGCCAATTTGTTAACACCAAAATTGACCCCCTAGGTTGTGGAGAGGGTAATCCTGGGTAACTACTAACCAGTATTTGGCTTGCGTTTCTGACCTAACACAAGCATAGAGGGCTCTCTCTTTAATTCACAAAAAGTTGGAAATCATCAAGATTGTCAATAATGAAGAAACAGACCAGCTTTCAACATTCAAGATATTTAATGAATAACAGATGCAGAAGATCAGATTTCTGTTGGAGCAAATTGTTTGAAACCTTGGTAAGATAATCAGGAGGAGAACTATTGGGCAATGGAGTCAAAAGATGAATCATAAAAGACATAACAGTGCAGCTGCATAAGCTATCTAAACAGAGGCAAGGCAGCCACCCACGCACAGTCAAAGACCTTTAAGGGGTGAAACCGAAGAAGAATGAACAGTCCATCAGCCTAGGGAATCTAACAAGGATGAATCCTATGCCAACTTTAGTAGAAACTGGTGGTGAAATGCCTGAAATGAAAGGGACAGGGCATTATTTCAATGAATCTATTCCAATGCTCCCCTTATTCAAGCATGAGAGAAATTTAACAGAATGAAATACAAAGAAAGATAAACAAATTAACATGGGAAAAAGAAGGACAGACAGCAAGAAAGATGACACAGGAATTCTCTGCAAATAACCCATCCTCAAACACTACTGATATATTTAACAATAAAATCTCAGAAACAGAGCTGAGCTCTCCTAGGCTTCAGCCAAATGACTCACTCACACTTAGATCTTCTATTGCAATGAATATATAGTTGTCCTGAGACTTATAGTCGACCTAACTCTTAACAGAAAATAGTTACAAATTTAGTGACAGCTCATCAATACAACTATGCCTCCTATCCTTTAAAAATAGAATTTAAGAGATATCCTAACTGCCTTTTTACATCCGACAACAATTTTATGTACATGAAAAAATTTATTTAAAATAAAAGACAGAAGATATTTCAGATAGGTTCATCGAGGTGGATTTACTTATTTCTTTAAACTTTTCCCCAACATATTTGAGCATATTACTCCAGTAATCTCCGCCATCCTCATGAGAATTTTGCATCTCTGACCAGGAAGATTGACCCTGATATCATGTGTGTTGTGGATGTTGCAGGGGCCATTGTCTCCACATTCTACTGCTTAGTAGTTTCAAGACTAAAGTCCAAGAAAAGATTTGGTGGAAACCCATAACCATGAGTGCTCATACTGTTGCTTGTTATGTAGTTCTAAGAGTTTTGAACAGACGAGGCATCCTGAAACATGTCGGAGGTGTCATTGAATATATTTGGAGAGGAAGTGGTCGACACAAGTCCAGGTACATATTCTGAATTATTGTCCTTGGAAATGCCAAAGAATTGCTCCTCAGGCCACAGTACTGGATTCGTTACAAAGGAGCATGCAGACATTTGTACATTATTTTGTGTTTGGCTTTGTAAATTTTGCATAATTCGAGTAGCTGGGACTTGCAGTTGTTCCATAATAATCTGGGTTGCTAATGTATTAGAATCTAATGAACCTAGAATCTCAGAATTTAAGGCCATGTTGTTGCAGCAACCCCCCCCCTAAAAAAAATTTTGTAATTGGGGCCCCTCCTTTCATTTTTTGTAGAAAGTTTGCCTTAAGAAGCCATCCCAGCTGTTATCTGTGTTTTTCAACATAAAATCTTGTTTCCCAACTGAACATCTTGCCATAAACCTTTCCATCTGTTCCCCAAGGAACCAGAAGGGAACTTAGAATTTTTTCCCGACGTTTTGGAGTCTCTCGGGCTATCTCCCCGCAGTTATGGAAGCCAAATGCATAAGCTGTTCGGATATCCACATCATCTATTTCGGGATACATCATCTATTTCAGGATCTTGCATGATCTATTTCAGGATATGCAGAATCTAGGGTTTTGCATGCACAGGCATGCATCCCAGTCACTAGTTTGATGCCTCCAGCACCTTATCCACCTTATTCTAGCACCCGGGAGCCACTTACCACAGAGTTTAGCCCTCCTAAGCTGAAAGGCGCCCTCTTCTCACCTACTGCCAAAGAAGGGCACACTTGTTCACCTACCACTGCAGATTCACTCCAGTTACATTCAGTTAGCTCCGATTCTCCCTGATTTGAGGCTAGTTTCACTCCCGACTGACTGTATCACTTCCGTTTGACCTCCAATTTGATTAGGTGACTTGTTCTGACTTCAGTTAGCCTCCCATGCGCCCCCACTGAGCCTCCAGATCCTATATCAGTGCTACACACTTCAGTTACATTTATTACACTCAGTTAGACTCAGTTTGACACCTGGATGACTGGTTGTTGTGATTGATGAGCACCACCGATGATTGATGAGGACTCCTAGATAGAGTCAAGCTACTCCATTCAGTGATTCGAATGACCTCCTTAGGCAATTCGAATTGCTCTGTCATTGTGACAGTTTGTATTGTAATTCATTCACCCTTTCTGGGATAGAGAGCACTGCTGCATGTTTTGCACTGTTTTGCACCATATTTTCTATGTTCATCTGTTGTGATTGATTTACTTGTTCATTAGATCTGCTGTGACTAATTTTACATGGTATCAGAGCCATTGCAGGGACAAGATCTCTTTTCTACAGGTGTTTATACAAGAAGATTTGACTGAATTGCTAAAAATTGCAAAAAGTTTGGCATGAGATATCTCAAGGGCATTCGCTCCTGTGCATGCAAAGCTTGAAAAATATTCCAATACCACTCCAGAAGCTTGAGTTACCACATAATTCCTGGATCTGATACATTGGACCTATTCAACATTGCTTGAAATCCAATCCCAGGTGTGATGCAACTCTCAAAGGGTGGATTGTTCGACCTTATTGTGGTTGTTTTGATGTGATTTGCAGGTTTATTGTCTCCTCCAATTGCACTCGCTACCTTCTGCATGCAAGCCTTTCTACAGAATTTGCATTCGCTATAGTCTGCATGCAAGCTTCCTCTTCATCAGTTGACTCAATCCTTGCAATGGAATACTCTTCTTCAAAGCCTATCCTCACCCCATTCAATTATTTTGATTGGAAAGATGATATGGAGATCATATTACGTTCAAAAGGTTACTACCGAGTCACTCTTGGTCTTGAATTGGAGCCAAACAATGTGGCAGAAAGAACCAAACACTACAACAAGCTTGATGAAGCTTACGGTCTTCTTTGTCTCTCCATCTCCAAGGATCTTCACTTCCATCTCAGCGGATTGAAGACTCCAAAATCCAAATGGGAGCAACTTGAAACACTATTCGGCAAGCAGGATGAGCTTAGGGCTTTTCAATTAGAGAATGAATTGATTGGCCTTAATCCTGAGAATTTCGAGACCATCAATGAATTCTTCACAAAATTCAAGAACTTGAACTTGCAATTGAAGAACAGTGGTGTTATCAAAGAGGATAAACAGTTGATCCTCTCCATTCTAATCAAGCTTGGGAAAGATTATTCGGTATTTGTCTCTACTTTCAATTCCAGTCGGCTAACTACCCCGAATTGGAAGATGCCTACCTTGAATGCCTTCATTGAGTCCGTTACAAAAGAGCATAACAAGTTGATTCAAATGGGGTCCATAAGCTCCAAAGATTCAGCCCTATTTGTTCAAGGACCCAAGATCTCGAATGGTAAAGGAAAGCTAAAGAAGGAGAAGCCCAAATTCGAGCCTCACAAGCAAAAATACAAAGGCAAGCAAACGGATGCACCATCCGGTTCGAAATCCAAGCAAAAGGGCAAAGAAGGTAACCAAAAATCTAAATGTACTTATTGTAACCGTGGCTTTCATCCCGAAAGTTCTTGTATGAAGAAGACTATAGATCAAATGGCCCTCCTTTTGGAAAAGAACAACATAACCCTTCCTGACGGTGCAAGGAAGAAGGATCGGAATGACGATCATGAAAGAGGACAAGCACTCATGGCAACGGTTTCGAAGCCCACTACTCTCTTGATAGATTCGGGTGCATCAAATCATATGGCTGCAAATTTTGATTCTTTTTCCTCATTCGATCCAAACAGCTCCATCCCCATCCATTTGGGAGATGACTCAAAAATTTCTTCAAAGGGCAAAGGTACGATTCATGTAGAACATGGATGCTTTCAGAATGTTCTCTATGTTCCTTCCTTAGCTTCGAATCTCCTTTCTGTGTATCAAATGACACATACTGGTGATCCAAAGAAAGTCACATTCAGCCCTAATACAGTTGAAATTTCTGATATCAAAAGTGGAAAACTAGTTGCGGTTGGAAAGGCAAACCACACTGCAAAATGTTATGAGTTTTCGCACTTTATTCCGCTTGCAAAGCCCACTGCTCTTCGCACACATGGTAATGAGGTTAGTAGGATTTGGCATGAAAGATTTGGACATCTAAATTATAAGTATTTGCTGCTGATATCAAATAAATCCATGGTAGATGGGCTTCCACAACTCCGTTCCTCGAACGGAATATGCACTGGTTGCATTATTGGGAAGCACCCCGAGCACATATTCGACCGCGGCAAGGCTAGCAGAGCCTCTATTATTTTGGGATTGATCCATTCTGATATCAGTGGTCCGCTGCCCCATATGTCATTAAATGGTTCAAGGTATGTTTTGACATTTATTGACGATTTTTCCCGCTTTACATGGGTATTCTTTCTCAAAAACAAGTCAGAAGTGCTTGGAAAATTCAAGGATTTTAAGGCTTCTGTTGAGACCACCACTGAGAGCAAGATCAAAGCTCTTAGATCTGATAATGGTGGGGAATATATCAAGTCCAAGTTGCTGCAACTTTGTGCCCAAAGTGGAATCAAGATCCAACATACAGTTCCCTACACACCCCAGCAGAACGGTGTAGCGGAAAGGAAAAACCGGTCACTGAAAGAGATGGCTACATGCATGATTGAATCGAAAGGTTTGGCTGCAAATCTTTGGGCTGAAGCAATCAATGTTGCTGCATATATATAGAACCGTGTTCCACATTCATCCGTGAAAGGTATGACTCCTTTCGAAGCATTCTTTGGTCACAAACCGGATGTGTCAAATTTGAGAGTTTTTGGCTCTACTGCATGGGCTAGAATTCCTTCTGAGAAGAGACGAGCTTTGGATCCACAAAGTATCGAGTGCATATTGATAGGATATGGGGAAGAATCAAAAGCATATAAACTCATGGATATCAGATCTAAAAAGATATTCATAGAGCGCAGTGTGCAGTTTGAAGAACCGCTTCAAGAATTGCAACTAGTCGAGGAAAAGACTGCCGATTCACCGCCTTCACCAGAAGAAGATTCGAGCAGCGATAATGAAGGTATGAGTTCTGATATTTTTGATATTGTAGCAGCATATGATGATCATGACATATCAGGTTTGGAATCCGATCATTATGATCCTCCTCAGTTACCAAAGTGGGCCCAAAACACTCTACAATCTGCTGGTTCTAGTCTTAGAAATCCTGCTGATCCGAGACGAACAAGAGGAGACTTTCAAAGGGCAGGTATGGCTCTTTCTATTGCTGATCCATTTCTTCCTGAGATTTGTTATTTGATGGCTGGTTCAGATCCCCAATCATACTATTCATCCCATCGAGATCCGAGATGGAAAAGTGCCATGGATGAAGAGTACAGTTCTCTTCAAAAGAACAATACATGGGAGCTAGTTTCTCTTCCACCTGGAAGAAAATTAGTGAAGTGTAAATGGGTTTACCATACTAAGGTTTCTGCTGATGGCACTATCATCAAATACAAAGCAAGGTTGGTGGCAAAAGGTTTTTCCCAAGTCCAAGGAGTGGACTACACAGAGACCTTTGCACCGGTTGCAAAGATGGATTCCATCCGCCTTGTTTTAGCTATTGCCGCATCCAAGCACTGGGAAGTGCATCACATGGATGTGAAGAGTGCATTTTTACATGGAGACCTTGCTGAAGAGGTCTATATGCAGAAGCCAGAGGGTTATACATCAGATCCATCATTGGTTTGTAGATTGAAGAAATCTTTGTACGGGTTAAAACAGGCCCCAAGAGCTTGGTACGCAAAGATGGACTCCTTCCTTCTTTCTCAGAATTTCCAAAGATGCAAATCTGATCCGAATGTCTATCTTCAGCGAGTTAAAGGTAATTTGTTGGTTATTGTACTTTATGTTGATGATCTGCTTATTACTGGTAGCACACTTACTTCAATAAACAAGCTAAAATCTGCCTTAAATCTAGCTTTTGACATGAGCGATTTGGGCTTGCTGAGTCACTTTTTGGGCTTGGAGATAGCTCAAAATTTCGATGGGATCACTATATCTCAGCAAAAATATGCTTCCGATCTGTTATTGAAGTTTAATATGGCTGAATGTAAGGCAGCCCCGTTCCCATTCCTCTCAGGAATCAGTCTTGAGGAGGGAGATTCCACACACCTTGCAGATTGCAGTATGTATCGACAGTTGATTGGTTCACTACTTTATTTGAAACATTCACGGCCTGATATCTCATATGCCGTGAGTGCCGTGTCAAGATATATGCAGCAGCCACATGAGCTTCATTGGCGAGCAGCCAAGCGGATCTTGCAGTATGTGCAAGGTACGAGACAGTTTGGCATACATTATGCTGCAGATTCTGAGCTAGATTTCATTGGTTTTACTGATTCAGATTGGGCAGGTGATAGCATTGATCGGAAGTCCACTTCCGGTTATGTTTTCATGATTGGTCGTGGTGCTATTTGCTGGTCCAGCAAAAAGCAAGCAGCCATTGCACTTTCTTCAGCAGAGGCAGAGTATCGAGGGGCAGTCAATGCCTGCATTCAGGCAGTTTGGTTGCAGGGTATTCTTTCCGAGTTTGGTTTTGGTGGCACTACTTCGACTGTCCTATTTTGTGACAATCAAAGTGCTATCAAGATCTCCACAGATCCAGTTCAGCGGCAGAGGACCAAACACATTGAGATTCATATGCATTACATTCGACAGTTGGTGCACGACCGCACCATCATTCTGCAATATTACCCTACTGATGAGCAAATTGCAGACATCTTCACCAAGAGCTTCACTGAGAAGAAGTTCTCTTACCTCCGTTCACTGTTGGGGGTGAGTTCCATCATGGTGGAGACAGATTGATTCATTATTATGCTTTAGCTTGAGGGGGGGCTTTCTTCCCACTGGGTTTTCCCTCTTTCCTCACTTAGTTTATTTTCAGCATTTTTTGGATTATTGTATTGGGGTGACCTTTGGTCTTAGTTACCAGGGCCCCACATTATTTTAGTTGGCACATCATAGTCTAGCTTGAGGGGGGGTGTTCGGATATCCACATCATCTATTTCGGGATACATCATCTATTTCAGGGGATATCCACATCATCTATTTCGGGATACATCATCTATTTCAGGATCTTGCATGATCTATTTCAGGATATGCAGAATCTAGGGTTTTGCATGCACAGGCATGCATCCCAGTCACCAGTTTGATGCCTCCAGCACCTTATCCACCTTCTTCTAGCACCCGGGAGCCACTTACCACAGAGTTTTAGCCCTCCTAAGCTGAAAGGCGCCCTCTTCTCACCTACTGCCAGAGAAGGGCACACTTGTTCACCTACCACTGCAGATTCACTCCAGTTACATTCAGTTAGCTCCGATTCTCCCTGATTTGAGGCTAGTTTCACTCCCGACTGACTGTATCACTTCCGTTTGAACTCCAGTTTGATTAGGTGACTTGTTCTGACTTCAGTTAGCCTCCCATGCGCCCCCACTGAGCCTCCAGATCCTATATCAGTGCTACACACTTCAGTTACATTTATTACACTCAGTTAGACTCAGTTTGACACCTAGATGACTGGTTGTTGTGATTGATGAGCACCACCGATGATTGATGAGAACTCCTAGATAGAGTCAAGCTACTCCATTCAGTGATTCGAATGACCTCCTTAGGCAATTCGAATTGCTCTGTCATTGTGACAGTTTGTATTGTAATTCATTCACCCTTTCTGGGATAGAGAGCACTGCTGCATGTTTTGCACTGTTTTGCACCATATTTTCTATGTTCATCTGTTGTGATTGATTTACTTATTCATTAGATCTGCTGTGACTAATTTTACATAAGCTTCTCGAAAAAATGACTTAGAATATTTTGAGCGTGTTGCAGGACGCAAGAAGGAAGTTCTTTGGAGCCTTTCAGTCTTCTCTCCCGCAACGGCGGAAGTCTTTTGGAAAGCACTCCCGAAAGAAGACTTAGAAGTTTCGAGTGGAAAATCACGGAAATCATTGGTCAATCCTTCCCGAAACGGCGGAGTTCTTCGCTCAAAACTTCCGCAACCGTGGAAGCATTCGAGTTGTTCTCCCAAAACGACGGGAATCATTCGTATTTAGCTCTCGAAAAGGGACTTAGAAAACTTTTGGTTTTTTGTTTGTGGAGAGATTCGGTTTTCCCTTCTGAAATGGCGGGAGAATTCAACGAAACCGCACGAAACTTGCGGAAGCCGCCACGATATCTTTCCGAAAAGGAACTCAGAATTTTGCCTATAAGTTGCGGGAGCCATTGGCAAATTCTTTCCGAAACAGCGGAAGAATTCAAGATTTGCTCCCGAAACGGCGGAAACCGTTCGTCCAAACCTCCCGAAAAGTTTTGAAAAGTCTTCGTTAAACAATTGCGGAAGCTTATGGCGAATCCCTCCCGAAACGGCGGAAGAATTTTACGGAGCCGTCCCAACTTGCGGAAGCCGTTTGCATAAACTTCCCGAAACGGAACTCAGAAATTTTCTTTAAAAAAAACTCGCGGAAGCCTTTTGGGTTTTCTTCCGCAGTTGCAGAGACCGTCGCAAAACCTCCCCGAAATGTCGAAACACCAAATCTTTGCGGAACCTTTTAAAGAAGCCACCCGCAATGATGGAGTCATTCACCAGTCTCGTTCGAAATGGAGGAGTCTAAGGGCAAAGGCTTTCCGAAACTCTCTCGAGGCCCGGCCATTACTTAGAAACTTTTAAAGTTTTCGGAAGCCTTCTGCTGAAGCGTTCACCGAAACGTTGGAATCTTGTAAAAGTTTTCTCTCCGCTACCGCGGGAGCCCTTTTCAAAAGCTTCACATTCATGATTAATTTTTGCGGAAAAGTTTCACCGTTGCGTCCCGAAACCGCGGAAGCTTCCGCTATATTCTTCCGCAACGGCGGGAGAGATTCACGATTTTGTCCTACAAGTGGCGGTTATGCACGCAAATCGAGACATCCCGATTTGATGCCGATGTACGATACATTTAAAACCTGTTTTAATACGCCACCAACCGTATTTAAAGTCCCACACGTGTGCGATTTGTTTAAATATACGGTGGGGGCCTAAACCGACCCTATTGCTGTTTGTCGATTGCCAAGCCATTGTCGGACGCCGCGCGACCGTTCCAGGTCGGATTGCTTGACCACGTCCACGGCCACCTCAGTCAGCTATCCTCATCGATGCCAGGTAGGATCTTAACCATTTGTTTCTTCCACGCGTTAGATTATTATTGGATTGCCCTTGTCTAAAGATGATTGGTCTAGGTTAGATTTGGACGGAAAATGCTCGTCACGCATACTTCACCCGTCAAATTACCGTCGAAATCTCTTTCTTTTTGTCATGCGAAACTTAGAAATCTTGAAACGTTCGATCGTCGATCTGCAAGCCGCCTATGTCATTGTTCTTCACCGACAAAGTCACCCAAACCCCGTGAAATTTTAAGCTACACGAGCCGAAATCCGAAGCTATGGCCACCCGAGCCTTTTCGTCAGTCTGTCTCCGGCGCCATCACCCTCGCTCGAATTAAAACCTCCCATAGAGCACCTCGACAAGTGCCGTAAATAACACTAGCGTTCGAAGCCCTCGCCGGGTCACAAATACGAAGCACCTCCTTATTTCGCCACAGAGTCTTTCCAACCCGAGCTTCCTCGCCATTAGCCTTTCAAACCGCAGCAATGACGAAAATTACCCTTTTCCCCAGAGCTAAACCGAAAGCAGGTTGCTTCCACAACGCGCTTATCCTCACAGGAGCATTCCACACCTAGCCCTTCAAAGAATTAGGATGGCTAACATTTTATAATTATGTTCCTGTTGAAACGAAGATCACCGTTCCTCCTGGGGCCGGCCCAAGAGCGGATTGTTTCCACGACATACCTGTCCTCCCAGAGAGCACCCCAAAACTCATCCCTTTAAAAGATTCAAATGTTTCAATTTATGTTTCATGTTGAAATAGAGTATTCTGCCTCCTAAGCATACAGCTTCATTATACTTATCTCATTGACATATTAAAACAATGAAGCTCTCTGTTAAAATCTCACGGAATGTTGCTCAATATCATGATGACTTGTATATGGGTGTTGTCAGGGATAAATCAAAATGCCGAAAGTTGGTAAGAAGAAGGCTAAAATGACAGAAAAGAAGCCTGAGCCACTTAAAACTGAAACCTCACTCCAAGATACTAGGTGCACCACTGGTGTTCCTCCAGAAGTCAGATGGGGTGACATCTACAGAATGATACAGGACCAAGAGATCCCAGATATGTTGCTAGAAGAAGGGCCAATTTATCTAAATATCAGGGCCTCAGGCATAACCAGAGCCGCTACCTTCCCTGAGCTGTTCCCCTGTGCTGAAGTGATCGGATGGATACTCCAACATGCCGATGCTGAAGGGAGAGTGATAAATGATAGCGGGAAAGTGGATATTGCCTCATTTCAACACGTGTATCTTGCGGCAGCCTACAAATTTCCCCATGTCCAACAAGCTCTGACTGATGAATGGTTGAGCCAGATGAACAACGTCGAGATGGCCAAGAAGCTGCTAATGGCAGGCAAACATTTGAGAAAGAAAGGAAGTGATGAATATGACGTACAGAATCTGAGAGCTCCTTTAAGATTGATCGCTTTAATGCTATGCAGAATCTTCGGCATGCCTGATGGCACAGTGTATAAGATTCAGTGGGTCCCTATCATCCACTACGTGGCATTCAAGGGAACTGTGTTTGACTAGGCCACTCTCCTATCAGATAGTTTGGCCTCAATGATAGTTGCTGCTAAAGAAGGACTAGCCTTGAAGAAGGCTGAATTTTTCATGTCTTCATATCTGATTGATTGTATTTTGGCCAAGATAGACTTCCCCAAATTGGGTTGCACATGGGATAAGGCCACTACCCCGGTCTATATCCCTTTCAGGATGTTGTGGGCTTAGAATTACAAGCCTAGTTACAAACTCATCTGTGAGGGGTTCATCATGCCCCTATATGAGAAATTGTTCAGGGAAGAGCCCAACTGCCTGTCAGAGAACGCTGTGGAAGTCCTTGAAGATTACGGGGATTTTTACTTTTCAGAACAAGGTACCTACATCAGAATGTTTGGAGGGACTAAGCCCCCATACATCTTTCCGCAGTATGCCACGGATTATGTGCTCCTCAAACATGCAGTAAGACAACTCTTCCTGGATGGAATTGGAGCAATGCTCCACAAACAGCATAAGGCTTCCTTTCCCCCTCTACCTCTCTGTATAGGTGATTACAAGTTCTCGTGGGTTGCCTCGGTCGATGAATTTATTCAAGAGCTGAAATCTTTCCACTTCGGTGAGGTGATCTTCCACAGGAATGACAGAAAGGGAAGAGTTGCTGAGCACCGTAAGGAGATTTATGCTCACTTCAAGTACTCTCACTATCCTGATGCCGAGGAAGAGGCATTCAGAGGCATCAGCAACATGGCTGAGCTACGGGTGTGTCGCCAAAGCACTGGAGTAAGCTCTAGCTCAACCAAGGCCCAGAAGACCAGCCAGCAGAAGGAGAAAGAAGCTCAGGATGCCCGAGCTCAGGAAGAGCTCAGATTAAGAGAAGAAGCAAGGTTACTCCAGGAACCTGAGGAAGCCAGACTGCAGCGGGAAGCTGAGGAATCCAGGTGGCAGCAGGAGGCTGAAATGGCGAGAAAGCAGCAGGAAGCTGAAGTGGCAAGAATGCAGCAAGAAGCTGAAAATGAAAGCCTGCGGAAAGAGGCTGAGGAAGCCCAAAAGCAGAAAGAGGCTGAAGCTGAGCAAGCGGAGGCAGAGAGGAAGGCGAAAGAAGAGTTGAATGCAAGGGAAGATGCTCAAGCCAGTGGGTCCGGTGTCCAAGACATGGATATAGACACATCTCAAGCAGGTGGCTTTGGTACCCAAAATAAGAGCGTGGATCCAGCTCAGGAAGTCCGGACCCCACTTGCTGAAGAAGACATAGACATCATAAACCAACCAATTGTCTCGTACATGCCATCGGGAAAACATACGGTGTCTAGGTGGAATGATTTTGTCTATGACAAGAAAAGGAAAGCAATGGTCCTCAAATCAGAGGAGAGGATCAAAAGTCCCTTCCATGAAGACATCGTCACCCACCGAGAGGTCACTGTAATGAAGAATACAGATTAGGATCCCTTTGCTATGGTATCCGCAGTTGTAGAAACAGCAAGAGCATCGCTGGACAATGTGGGTGTGATAGTTAGGGAAAATGTTTTGACAAAGAAGAGAGCCCGTTCGCTACAAAAGACTGTGGCTAATGAGCAGGCCCAAAGGGATCTGGTAGTGAACAAGTATAATTGCTTGTACGCCGAGCATAAGGAGCTGTCAAATAAGTAAAACTAGCTGGAAGAGGAAAAAGACCAACTGACACTCCAAATGATGATTGTGGAGGCAGAGAAGAATGGAGCAGAAGATAAAGTAGCCCAGCTAGAAGCAGACAAGTAGACATTAGCTGAGCGGTTAGAGCGGGCTGAGGGTAAAACAATGGACATGTCTCCCTTCCATGAGCTGTCATGCAGCATCCTGAAGCAATTGTATGACACTCAGGAGCTAATCACTGATGAGGTTTGCAAGCTCAAGGCCATGGTGGTTAGGTTAAAAGAAATCAATGCGGAAGCTCATAGGCTCAAAGCAAAGAATACCCATGTCAAGGCAAACATCATCAGTCAAATGGCATGGAGAGAAGGAAAAGGGGGTTTTCCCCCGCATCTTCCATTTAAATTGGTGGACAGTTTTAATGAGGACATAGCCTTGCTCGAATTTGGCAGGAACTGTGCCAGTAAGCTGATAACCAGTGTGCAAAGAACAACAGATAAAATTAACAATCTGTACCAAAGACTCCAATGGGTACATGACAAATGCACATTGAGTTTCCCTCAGACCCTTGAGGACTTTCCGGAAAAGGAGCAGCGTTTATCTCAGCTGAAGGAAGAGCTAGGTGTTCAAACGGAGTATGTGAAAAGGATTGATGTTCTGGCTATTGATGACCTCCAACATTATGTCGGATCGTCATCCCTCCACAACCATCTGCTGAAGGAAGTGCATCAAGCTACAGTAGCAGAAGTTCAAAGCATTGGAGCAGAACTCGGGAAGAATGTAACTTCTCAGAAAATCTTGTTTCCTGCTGCAGCAAACATTGTCATAAGGGACACAGGTGTGTGGTATAGCTACATAGAGGAAGAAGAAAAGAAAGCTACAGCAGCAGCAGGAACATCAGTAGATCCAGAATCTTCTCTCCCAGCAGGCACTCCAGCAACCACAGTGGGCTCGATTCCCTCTTCCCCAACAGCAGCAATGGGTTCGAGTGTCTCTTCCCAGGCAGCATCAACAGCAATTAACTTGGGCGATCCTCTGCCAGCAGGAGCTCCCGCACAGGAGTGAACTCGCTGATTTTAAAACACTATCTCTGTTATTTTTGTTTTGTTTTGACTCTCAAAATGTGTAAAGCGTGGGAAACTATGGGACAGCTGTCCCTATTGTTAAATAATTTCTGTAAAAGAAGGGGAATCACATTTTTGCCTATTATAGGAGAGAATTTTCTGTAAATGACAAGTGGAAGGTGCTAGGTGGTAGCCCAAAGGGCATATTTGTAATTATAAATAGAAGCGAGAAAGAATAGAACAGGACTTTTGGCAGGGAATGAAATTTTGAAACCCCGTACGAGCTATCTTGTATTGGGCCTGTAAAAACAGAATTTTCTAATAAAAGCCAGGGAGATGGATGTTTTACATGGGGAATAAAAGATGGATGTGTGTTGGACTCTTCTGATGACATCTATACTATAATGTGAAATCTGCATTGCTATTTGAACTATTTCTTGGCAAAAAATGATTTTGCTTATTTCTGTGTGAACGATTTTCTCCATTTCATGAACAGTGAATGTGTTTCAGACTAAATCAGGAGCTATCTGCTGATATCTTATTTTGCTATAGAGTTCTCTTTTAGATTAAATGGCTAACTGTTTTTCTTCAAGATGACTCCTATGGCTCATTGTTCATGCCTTTAAATATGCTCCCTGCAGGGATCTTTAGAGTTATTTCGGTTTGTTTACATTTAGCTCTGTTTCTTTATTCTTTCTACGTAGATTAAATAATCTTTTTCTTTTTCTGTTTTATGAGCAATAGATGCGTTTCATATTGAATTAGAAGCTATCTTCTAAAGATCTTTATCTTGCTGTAGCTTTACTTGTGAGAATTAATAGCTATCTGTTCTTTCCTTACGTTATTTGTTACAGCTTATTGCTCATCCTTTAAACGTGTTCCCTGCAAGGATAGGTAGATTTACTCCAGCTTCTAGACTTAGATTTGTTTTAGTTGCATCTAGATCAAATATAATTTAGGAACTTGCATCTCATTAAAAATCACATAAAATCCAAAAGAAAGGTGGATTGGGCCATAACCGATACATTCGGATTTAAACTCCAAACCCACGGTTGTCGGAACCGCTAATCGGATGGATTCCCTACACCAAACGGCAGATAGTCTAATTGGGACCATCTCTCGGGGAGAATCCCTTTCTGATTGATGCTACGATATCCGAGGCATCAACATTTTTTGGCGCTAGAAGGAGGGCCTGAAAGTGCATGGCTGATAGAGGAAAATCTTCCGCGGTCATAGAGAACACTGAAAACCCACTTAAAGAAAGCATTTCAAACAGCCCAGATCTTGGATTAACAGATCAAGAATGCCTCATTTCTGACCCTGAGCCTCAATAAGCTTTATATGCTGTCCCTTTTACAGAAATAGAGGATTTGAGAAGACATACTAAATCCTACATTAGACAGCTAGGTGGTTTAAACGCTGTCAACTTCCTCCCTAAGAAAATTACACCTAGAAAGGAGCCACAATACACCCGTGATTCAATTCTCGTTCAAAGTTTTGAAGAACTGGTAAATCTGACTTTGGAAGAAATTTCAGACACTCTTAACAAGGCAGATCTTGAAAACTCGGAAAAAATTTCAGACCAAGAAAATCTTGAAGAAATTACCACTCCCAAAAGTACTCCACAGAATTCACCCTACAATTCTCCACCAAGGTCTCCACATCCAAACCCAAACATGGTTGTACCTGCTTGGAGAGCAAGGGGAGCGCTGAACTTAGCTGGACCATTCCATAATCTTCCTAAAAACCCAGAAAAGGTCTTTCCCAAGTACGATCTAGGGAAAGCCATTTCGGCAGAAGATCACCTCAAGAGCTTTTACTTAGCTCTGAACCTTTTAAACGTACAACATGAAGACGTAGTCTGCAGGTTGTTTCCATATACATTCGAGCCAAAAGTATCATCCTGGTACTTTAGCCTACAACCCAGCTCAATTTCTAGTTGGGATGAATTCGAAAAATGTTTTCTAAAGAAATACGGAAACCAAAAGACTGTGGCCACCCTCATGAAAGAACTCTTGTCCATGAGAATGGAAAAGAAAGAAAAAGTTCAAGATTTCAATCAAAGATTCACAATGCTGTTAAATAACTTTAGTGAAGCTAATAAACCAGCGGAGGAATATCTGATTGAGTACTACACAACAACTCTTGAAGGACCGATCGCAATGTTCGTGAAACGATCCAAGAAAACTACTTTGATAGAGAACTTTGAGGAAGCTAGGAAGGTAGAAGAAGAAGCTGATAGGATTGCTAAACCTGCCTTAGATGTAGAGCCAAAAACAGCAGCTAGCAAAAAACCTTTGCTGCTCACTAGAGGTAAAGAAGATCCGTCTACGGACATGGAAAATGTAGTGAAAATGATGCAGAAATTATCTAACAAAATCGTAGATCTCGAGAAAGACAAGGCTGCTAGCACATCTAGGAAACCTTTCAAGCCATTCTATAAAAGAAGGGAAGACGGTGAGCAAACTCATCCACCAATGAACGCTTCCCCTGTTTTAAACTTGAATGAGATTGGGATGGAAAATTTCTGCACTTTTCACCAAGAACTGCATTCGGAAAAGAGCTGCCCGCAATGGATTAATTCCATGAGCTTAGTCATGAGCCAAATGTTAGATTCTCAGATCCCAGACAAAGATGATTCCACAGAAGAGTCAAGCCCTGAGTTAGAGGAACCAACCCCGGACACTACTATGGTGTTGTGGGATTGGGTACCCATGACTGAATTAGTAGAAGAAGATCACATAGATAGCTCTCCCTCTGCCATAAATGTTGCTACTCGCAGCAAGGGCCTGATTGCAGATCCTGTGCCAGTCACTGCTCCCCATAAGCCTAAAGTTTCAAAAGATCCGCCTAGGAGGCATATACCAATCATTCCACCACAGCCCAAAGTTAACCAAACAGCGGCCAAACAGCCAAGCGCTGACACCATAGTTCAGCCACCTAAGGTCACAATGAGCAAAACAGATCAGCCAAGTCGAATTGGGAGCAAATCTGATACAGGATATGATATTATTGAAGATATCAAGAAGGTCAAGGCAAACGTATCAATATTTGACATGTGCAGCCTGCCCCATCAACGAGACAAGCTGCTGCATGTTTTACAACCCCAGATCAGCACTCCATTGACGGATTCTCAAGACAATCCCGAAATTAATGAGGCTAGTATCGGTGGAAAGTCTAAATCCCAAACATTGCCATTCTTATTGACTTTTGAAATTTTTAACCATAATGTTCACAACTGTTTGGTAGATTCTGAAGCATCCTCAAACGTTATGCCATTGTCAATTTGTAAAAGGATTAATGGGCAGCCTGTTCCATCTCCAGCTCAAATTATCCAATTAGATAGGACTACTGTCAAGGTTATTGGGGAGATGAAAGATGTTTTAATTAGACTATCAGCTGACCCTAGAGTCTGTCAATTCATTGACATAATGGTGGTCGATATTCCTGAAGCCTATGGGCTGATTTTAAGTAGGGATTGGTCTACCAAGCTAAGTGGCTACTTTGCTACTGATTGGTCTCATCTATGGCTGCCTTATCAGAACAGGAAAAATCAGATTAAAGTTCTTAGGGAACCTCATATGAAGCAAAATGTGACTCAGTTAGAAGAAAAGAATGAGGCCGTAACTTTCTCATCCTCGGTGCTGGGCAATTACT
Source organism: Larix kaempferi (assembly GCA_027924585.1). NCBI lineage: Eukaryota > Viridiplantae > Streptophyta > Pinopsida > Pinales > Pinaceae > Larix > Larix kaempferi. Next base: position 19,372,013 of record BSBM01000091.1, read on the forward strand.
TCTTAGAAATAGATCCGGGTAATTATCAATCTAAAACAATTAGCCATGAATCAGATAAACAGTCCGATCTCCTTCATTTCTCTTGGACTGATGATGTTGATTGTAACATAGTCAATTTAGTTACTGACATAGATCACAAAGAAACTAACTTAGTTGAATCTAAAGATACTTTTTGGACATTATACTTTGATGGTTCTAAAACTCTGGAAGGATCCGGAGCCGGTTGCATTCTAATGGATCCGAAAAGAAACAAGTATTTTTTGTCTTGTAGATTAGAATTCGATTGTACTAATAACACTGCTGAATATGAAGCTTTGGTGCATGGATTAAAGAAGGCCATTGGCTTAAATGTTAAATACCTGAAGGTCTTTGGTGATTCCGATATAGTTGTAAGACAGGTAAGGGACACCATTCATTGTCTCTCACCTCACTTGAAGGGTTATTAGGCTGAGGTATGGGATTTAATTATGCATTTTGACGCTTTCAATATAAAATCAATTCCTAGATTGCAAAATTCTGCTGTTGATTTGTTAGCAACATCTGCTTCTAGATTGGTGCCATCAAATAATAAATGCTCAATTGAATTGATTTTCAGGCCTTCCATTCCCGATAACATCACAAACTTCAGAGTCTTCGATGATGATGAGCAAATTATCAACTTCCTGACAAACGAAGATAGCTTTCAAGGAGCTACAATAGATGAGGAAGAACACAATGCTGATTTGATGAAGAAGGATGAGGAGAAAGGAAATTTCATGCCCAAGGGGGTAAGGTCCCTCGAAATGCTGTTCGCTCTTCAAAATAAGTTCAGAAGGCCAGCCAATACCAAAATTAACAGCTCATCAATGCAACATGAGTTAGTTAATTTGGGTACCGAGGCAGAACCAAAATTTGTCAACCTTGGCAAATGTTGTTCACCAGGAGAAAGAGATAGGTTCATTAAATTGTTTAAACAATACAAGGATGCTTTTGCATGGACCTATGAAGATCTGAAAACGTACGACGTCCGCATTATTCAGCACGTCATACCAATGAAAGCGGGTGTCAAACCATTTCAGCAGCAGTTGAGAAGAATGCATCCCACTCTAGAACCGCTGATCCAAAAGGAGTTAAAGAAGCTCCTGGACGCTAAGATAATATTCAAAGTTCGGCATTCTGAATGGGTTGCAAACTTGGTTCCTGTAAGAAAGAATTCAGGAGAGATAAGGCTATGTGTAGATTTCAGAAATTTAAACAAAGCTTCGGATAAAGATAACTACCCCGTACCTTCAATGGAACAAATCCTACAAATGGTGTCAGGATCCAAATTGTTTTCTCTCCTCGATGGTTTCTCTAGCTACAATCAAGTATTAGTAGCCGAAGAAGATCGTCTCAAGACTACTTTCCGAACTAAATGGGGAACTGTCGCATACCGAAGGATGCCATTTGGTTTGATAAATGCAGGAGCTACATTCCAAAGGGCGATGGATATCGCCTTCCGAGGATTGGGTGGGCAATGTGTTGTTGTTTACTTAGATGATGTGACAGTCTTTTCCAAGAAAAGGGAAGATCATGTTGTTCATCTGAGGCATATCTTTGATCGTTGCTGGAAGTATGGTATTTCCCTGAATCCCAAGAAGAGCGTGTTTGCTGTGCCTGAAGGTAAGCTCTTGGGTCATATCATCTCCAAAGGAGGAGTGTCAATTGACCAAGAAAGAGTCCAAGCTATTAATAAGATTCCAATGCCCCACAACAAGAAATCTATGTAGTCTTTTATGGGCACCATCAATTTTGTCCGCAAATTTGTTCCGGATTTTGCACAAATTGTTAAGCCATTGCAACAGATGGTTAAACAAAGCATACAATTCAAGTGGACATATTTGGAGAAGGACACATTTAGAGATATCAAGGAAGCTGTAGCTAAGGCCCCTTCCTTAAGAAGCCCAGATTTTGATAAGGATTTCATCTTGTATACCTTTGCCTCGGATGACTCTCTCGTAGCTGTACTCACACAAAAGGTGGAGTTGGGGGATGAATACCCAATTTCGTTTATGAGCACTGGTCTGTAGGGGGCCGAGCTGAATTATCCCGTGGTTGACAAGCATGCATATGCGGTCTTCAAAGCAGTCAAGCAGTTTAGGCCATACATTCTGAAGAACAGAACTAAAGTCATAGTTCCCCACCCAGCTGTTAGATCCCTTTTCGTTCAAAAGGAATTGGGAGAAAGGAGAGGGAACTGGGTCACAGCTCTTCAGGAATATGATTTGGAATTTAAACCAGCCACGATCATTAAAGGACAAGGCCTGTGCAAGTTACTTGTGGGAAACCCAACTGATGAAGAACAACATTGGAAAAATGAAGCTGAGCTCAATTCGGTTGAAGTATGTCATATCTTCACAGCCCCTCAATCATGGTATAGAGATCAAGTGCACTATTTACAACAGGGATATCTACCTGAGCACTGGAACTCTAAACAAAGAAGGGCACTCCGTTTGAAATCGGCTTTGTATCAAATCATTGATGGGATACTGTTCAGAAAAAATTATGATGGAGTTCTTCTCAGATGCCTAGAAAAGGAAGATGCGAACAAAGTTGTCAAAGAATTGCATGATGGCCCCGCAGGCGGACATTATTCAAGTGAGACAATAGCACACAAGATACTGAGAGTTGGTTACTATTGGCCCACCCTGTTCCGAGATGCCCACACATATGCACGGAACTGTGATGTATGTCAAAGAAGCGCTAGGAAATTACCTAAGGCAGTAGGACCATTACATCCGGTCATCATCTCTGAGCCTTTCGAGCAATGGGGTATCGATGTTATCGGAGAAATAAATCCAAATTCTTCGTTGCAACATCGATACATCCTGACAACTACCGACTACTTCACTAGGTGGACGGAGGCCATCCCGTTGCGCAAGATCAATGAAGACGCAGTCATCAGCTTCTTGAAAGAGAACATCATAACTAGGTTTGGGGTTCCAATTTCCCTTGTTTTTGATAATGCTACTTATTTTTCATCTTGCAAGATAAATGAATTTGTTTATGAATGGGGAATTAAGTTGCATTATTCAGCCAATTACTACCCTCAGGGGAACGGATTAGCTGAATCCTCAAACAAGAATCTGATTCGAATTCTTAAGAAGACTATGATAGAAAACCAGATAAGTTGGCATGTAGCTCTCCCAAATGCCTTATGGGAAGATAGGGTAACCCCGAAGAACGCTTTAGGTGTCTCCCCTTTCACTCTTGTCTATGGCAAGGAAGCCATTCTTCCCCCAAACATCCTACTACAATCCTTGCAATTGTCCCAAGCCTCTCGAGGTTCAAGTAGCCAAGCCTTACAATCTAGGATCAACACCCTGCTTCAACTTGAAGAAGCCTGACACAAAGCTAAAGATCGATTCCATCAACACCAGGACATAATTAAGAGATGGTTTGATAAGAGGAAATCCAGCAAAAGAGATTTTGAAGTTGGGGATTTAGTCCTGAAATGGGACCATAATCATGAAGGCAAAGGAATGCATACGAAATTTCAACATCTATGGGTAGGCCAGTACCAAATTTCTGCAAAATTAGGCCCATCCACTTACAAATTGACAAATCTCGAGGGAGAAGAAGTAGCCCTTCCTCTCAATGGCCTCGCTCTGAAACAATACTTCGCATAGTCTCTTCGAGACTTCCTGTACATAAATAAAGTTCTCTTTTTGCTTTAGCCTTTAGTTGCTTTATTTTTTCGGCCATGTTGTTTCTCTCTTTGTTATTTGAACTTTTGCAACTAGTTCTGTGTTCTGAATGCCCTTTTGGTTGAGATCCCCGTTGAAGATAACTCTCTCAAAGAAAACTTGCGACCCATGAGTCTGGAACTCTGCTCAAGTAAATCTGGTTTGTTGTGCTCTCACTGAAATGTTCAGAAGGAAGGAAACCTACCCTTCTAGTCACACTAATCCTGTTTAATAGCAGAGACCTATGGCCATCTTCACTACTATCGTTGGGCTCCACCCACTCTCACACTTTAAAGGCATCTCAAGAAGGTTACCAAAGTTGGACCCATGGCAAGTAGCACCTCTCGAGGACATAAGGTATTGAAATGACTCCATGCTGCAGATTTAACAGCCAAAATGGCTTACATTCAAGAGTCTGTTTTCCATAGATTCTCGCCTCAATTAAAGCATGGCTGAGACAAAAGCAAAAGACATGTAAGACCAAGAAGGTTGTCCGGGAGGCTCAGCTCAAAATGGGCTCCTCTCCGTCCGTGAGGTTTGATCAAATCAATAAAATTTCTAACTCACACAAAAGGACATTATGGATTGAGGAGCCTAAATCAAAAAAATCATGTCCAAAAGAAAATATCTCTGGAAGGCTCAAGCAGCTAAACTGTCAAAAGTACAAACATCCGAAAGGATGCAAGCAGCATGGGAATGAGGAACAAGAGCAATAATGTCCATGAGAAAGTGTTGCAGATCCTGTGGAGTCCGGCAGTAGTGACCATCTGAAAGATGACCCTCCTAAAATGAATCTCATATATTGGCCCTTGGAGAGTGGTGAAGATGTCTCGGTCAAAGCTCCCCTTTCCCCAATGGCTGGCAAGTAAAGTGCTTTCTTCCCCTCACATGACTTTAAAGTGCTCAGCTGAGTAGTGCAGCCAAGATGGATGTCTTTGATGAGGTTTCGGACCATGAAGAGGAATTTTTCAGAGATCTGTGTTCGCCAACGACTCACCATTGTTGTTGTAGCAACCCCCCCAAAAAAAAATTTGTACATATTGGGGCCCCTCCTTTCATTTTTTGTAGAAAGTTTTCCTTAAGAAGCCATCCTAGCTGTTATCTGTGTTTTTCAACATAAAATATTGTTTCCCAAATGAACATCTTGCCATAAACCTTTCCATCTGTTCCCCAAGGAACCAGAAGGGAACTTAGAATTTTTTCCCGACGTTTTGGAGTCTCTCGGGCTATCTCCCTGCAGTTGCGGAAGCCAAACGCATAAGCTTCTCGAAAAAATGACTTAGAATATTTTGAGCGTGTTGTGGGACGCAAGAAGGAAGTTCTTCGGAGCGTTTCAGTCTTCTCTCCCGCAACGGCGGAAGTCTTTTGGAAAGCACTCCCGAAAGAAGACTTAGAAGTTTCGATTGGAAAATTGCGGAAATCATTGGTCAATCCTTCCTGAAAAGGTGGAGTTCTTCGCTCAAACCTTCCGCAACCGCGGAAGCATTCGAGTTGTTCTCCCGAAATGGCGGGAATCATTCGTATTTAGCTCCCGAAAAGGGACTTAGAAAACTTTTGGTTTTTTGTTTGTGGAGAGATTCAGTTTTCCCTTCCGAAACGGTGGGAGAATTCAACGAAACCGCCCGAAACTTGCGGAAGCCACCACGATATCTTTCCGAAAAGGAACTTAGAATTTTTCCCATAAGTTGCGGGAGCCATTGGCAAATTCTTTCCGAAGCAACGGAAGAATTCAAGATTTGCTCCCGAAACGGCGGAAACCGTTCGTCCAAACCTCCCGAAAAGTTTTGAAAAGTCTTCGTTAAACAATTGCGGAAGCTTATGGCGAATCCCACCCGAAACGACGGAAGAATTTTATGGAGCCGCCCCAACTTGCGAAAGCCATTCGCATAAACTTCCCGAAACAGAACTCAGAAATTTTCTTTAAAAAAAAACTCGCGGAAGCCTTTTGGGTTTTCTTCCGCAGTTGCGGAGACCGTCGCAAAACCTCCCCGAAACGCCGAAACGCCAAATCTTTGCGGAACCTTTCAAAGAAGCCACCCGCAACGGCGAAGGCATTCACCAGTCCTGTTCGAAACGGAGGAGGCTAAGGGCAAAGGCTTTCCAAAACTCTCTCGAGGCCCGGCCATTACTTAGAAACTTTTAAAGTTTTTGGAAGCCTTCTGCGGAAGCGTTCACCGAAACCTTCCGAAACGTTGGAATCTTGTAAAAGTTTTCTCTCCGCTACCGTGGGAGCCCTTTTCAAAAGCTTCACATTCACGATTAATTTTTGCGGAAAAGTTTCACCGTTGCATCCCGAAACCGCGGAAGCTTCCGCTATATCCTTCCCCAACGGCGGGAGAGATTCACGATTTTGTCCCGCAAGTGGCGGTTACGCACGCAAACCGAGATGACCCGATTTGACATCGACGTATGATACATTTAAAACCTGTTTTAATACGCCACCAACCGTATTAAAGTCCCACATGTGTGAGATTTGTTTAAATATACGGTGGGGGCTCGAACCGACCCTATTGCTGTTTGTCCATTGCCAAGCTGTTGTCGGACGCCGCGCGACCGTTCCAGCTCGGATTGCTTGACCACGTTCATGGCCACCTCAGTCAGCTATCCTCGTCGGTGCCAGGTAGGATCTTAACCATTTGTTTCTTCCACGTGTTAGATTATTATTGGATTGCCCTTGTCTAAAGATGATTGGTCTAGGTTAGATTTGGACGGAAAATGCTCGTCACGGGTACTTCGCCCGTCAAATTACCGTCGAAATCTCTTTCTTTTTGTCATGCGAAACTTAGAAATATCAAAACGTTCAACCGTCGATATGCAAGCCGCCTATGTCGTTGTTCTTCACCGTCAAAGTCACCCAAACCCCGTGAAAGTTTAAGCTACGCGAGCCGAAACACGAAGCTATGGCCACCCGAGCCTTTTTGTCAGTCTGTCTCCGGTGCCATCACCCTCGCTCGAATTAAAACCTCCCATACAGCACCTCGGCATGTGCCGTAAATAACACTAGCGTTCGAAGCCCTCGCCGGGTCACAAATACGAAGCACCTCCTTATTTCGCCATAGAGTCTTTCCAACCCGAGCTTCCCCGCCATTAGCCTTTCAAACCGCAGCAATGATGAAAATTACCCTTTTCCCCAGTGCTAAACCGAAAGTAGGTTGCTTCCGCAACGCGCTTATCCTCATAGGAGCATTCCACACCTACCCCTTCAAAGAATTAGGATGGCTAAAATTTTATAATTATGTTCCTGTTGAAACGAAGATCATCGTTCCTCCTGGGGCCGGCCCGAGAGTGGATTGTTTTCACGACATACCTGTCTTCCCAGAGAGCACCCCAAAACTCATCCCTTTAAAAGATTCAAATGTTTCAATTTATGTTTCATGTTGAAATAGAGTATTCTGCCTCCTAAGCATACAGCTTCATTATACTTATCTCATTGACATATTAAAACAATGAAGCTCTCTGTTAAAATCTCACGGTATGTTGCTCAATATCATGATGACTTGTATATGGGTGCTGTCAGGGATAAATCAAAATGCCGAAAGTTAGTAAGAAGAAGGCTAAAATGACAGAAAAGAAGCCTGCGCCACTTAAAACTGAAACCTCACTCCAAGATACTAGGTGCACCACTGGTGTTCCTCCAGAAGTCACATGGGGTGACATCTACAGAATGATCCGGGACCAAGAGATCCCAGATATGTTGCTAGAAGAAGGGCCAATTTATCTAAATATCAGGGCCTCAGGCATAACCAGAGCCGCTACCCGCCCTGAGCTGTTCTTCTGTGCTGAAGTGATCGGATGGATACTCCAACATGCCGATGCTGAAGGGAGAGTGATAAATGATAGCGGGAAAGTGGCTATTGCCTCATTTCAACCCGCGTATCTTGCGGCAGCCTACAAATTTCCCCGTGTCCAACAAGCTCTAACTGATGAATGGTTGAGCCAGATGAACAACGTCGAGATGGCCAAGAAGCTGCTAATGGCAGGAAAACATTTGAGAAAGAAAGGAAGTGATGAATATGACGTACAGAATCTGAGAGCTCGTTTCAGATTGATCGCTTTAATGTTGTGCAGAATCTTCGGCATGCCCAATGGCACAGTGTATAATATTCAGTGGGTCCCTATCATCCACTACGTGGCATTCAAGGGAACTGTGTTTGACTGGGCGACTCTCCTATCAGATAGTTTGGCCTCGATGATAGTTGCTACTAAAGAAGGACTAGCCTTGAAGAAGGATGAATTTTTCATGTCTTCATATCTAATTGATTGTATTTTGGCCAAGATAGAATTCCCCAAATTGGGCTGCACATGGGATAAGGCCACTACCCCGGTCTATATCCCTTTCAGGATGTTGTGGGCTCAGAATTACAAGCCTAGTTACAAACTCATCTGTGAGGGGTTCATCATGCCCCTATATGAGAAATTGTTCAGGGAAGAGCCCAACTGCCTGTCAGAGAACGCTGTGGAAGTCCTTGAAGATTACGGGGATTTTTACTTTTCAGAACAAGGTACCTACATCAGAATGTTTGGAGGGACTAAGCCCCCATACATCTTGCCATAGTATGCCACGGATTATGTTGTTCTCAAAGAAGCAGTAAGACAACTCTTCCTGGATGGAATTGGAGCAATGCTCCACAAACAACATAAGGCTTCCTTTCCCCCTCTACCTTTCTGTATAGGTGCTTACAAGTTCTCAGGGGTTGCCTTGGCCGATGAATTTATTCAAGAGCTGAAAGCCTTCCACTTCGTTGAGGTGATCTTCCACAGGAATGACAGAAAGGGAAGAGTTGCTGAGCACTGTAAGGAGATTTATGCTCACTTCGAGTACTCTCACTATCCTGATGCCGAGGAAGAGGCATTCAGAGGCATCAGCAACATGGCTGAGCTACAGGTATGTCGCCAAAGCATTGGAGCAAGCTCTAGCTCAACCAAGGCCTAGAAGACCAGCCAGCAGAAGGAGAAAGAAGCTCAGGATGCTCGAGCTCAGGAAGAGCTCAGATTAAGAGAAGAAGCAAGGTTACTCCGGGAAGCTGAGGAAGCCAGACTACAGTGGGAAGCTGAGGAAGCCAGGTGGCAGCAGGAGGCTGAAATGGCAAGAAAGCAGCAGGAAGCTGAAGTGGCAAGAATGCAGCAAGAAGATGAAAATGAAAGCCTGCGGAAAGAGGCTGAGGAAGCCCAAAAGCATAAAGAGGCTGAAGCTGAGCAAGCGGAGGCAGAGAGGAAGGCGGAAGAAGAGTTGAAAGCAAGGGAAGATGCTCAAGCCAGTGGGTCCGGTGTCCAAGACATGGATATAGACACATCTCAAGCAGGTGGCTCTGGTACCCAAAATAAGGGCATGGATCTAGCTTAGGAAGTCCGGACCCCACCTGCTGAAGACGACATAGACATCATAAACCAACCAATTGTCCCGTACACGCCATCAGGAAAACATACGCTGTCCAGGTGGAATGAGTTTGTCTACGACAAGAAAAGGAAACCAATGGTCCTCAAATCAGAGGAGAGGATCAAAAGTCCCTTCCATGAAGACATCGTCACCCACTGAGAGGTCATTGTAATGAAGAATACAGATCAGGATCCCTTTTCTATGACATCCGCGGTTGTATAAACAGCAAGAGCATCGCTGGACAATGTGGGTGTGATAGTTAGGGAAAATGTTTTGACAAAGAAGAGAGCTCGTTCGCTACAACAGACTGTGGCTAATGAGCAGGCCCAAAGAGATCTGGTAGTGAACAAGTATAATTGCTTGTATGCCGAGCATAAGGAGCTGTCAAACAAGTACAACCAGTTGGAAGAGGAAAAAGACCAACTGACACTCCAAATGATGATTGTGGAGGCAGAGAAGAATGGAGCAGAAGATAAAGTAGCCCAGCTGGAAGCAGACAAGCAGACATTAGCTGAGTGGTTAGAGCAGGCTGAGGGTAAAACAATGGACATGTCTCCCTTCCATGAGCTGTCATGCAGCATCCTGAAGCAACTGTATGACACTCAGGAGCTAATCACTGATGAGGTTTGCAAGCTCAAGGCCATGGTGGTTAGGTTAAAAGAAATCAATGTAGAAGCTCATAGGCTCAAAGCGAAGAATACCCGTGTCAAGGCAAACATCATCAGTCAGATGGCATGGAGAGAAGGAAAAGGGGGTTTTCCCCCGCATCTTCCATTTAAATCGGTGGACAGTTTTAATGAGGACATAGCCTTGCTGGAATTTGGCAGGAACTGTGCCAGTAAGCTGATAACCAGTGTGCAAATAACAACAGATAAAATTAACAATCTGTACCAAAGAGTCCAAGGGGTACATGACAAATGCACATTGAGTTTCCCTCAGACCCTTGAATACTTTCCGAAAAAGGAGCAGCGTTTGTCTCAGCTGAAGGAAGAGCTAGGCATTCAAATGGAGTATGTGAAAAGGATTGATGTTCTGGCTATTGTTGACCTCCAACATTATGTCGGATCATCATCCCTCCACAACCATCTGCTGAAGGAAGTGCATCAAGCTGTAGTAGCAGAAGTTCAAAGCATTGGAGCAGAACTCGGGAAGAATGTAACTTCTAAGAAAATCTTGTTTCCTGCTGCAGCAAACATAGTCATAAGGGACACAGGTGTGTGGTATAGCTACATAGTGGAAGAAGAAAAGAAAGCTGCAGCAGCAGCAGGAACATCAGCAGATCCATAATCTTCTCTCCCAGCAGGCAGTCCAGCAACCACAGTGGGCTCGATTCCCTCTTCCCCAACAGCAGCAATGGGTTCGAGTGTCTCTTCCCAGGCAGCATCAACAGCAATTAACTTGGGCGATCCTCTGCTAGCAGGAGCTCCCGCACAGGAGTGAACTCGCTGATTTTAAAACACTATCTCTGTTATTTTTGTTTTGTTTTGACTTTCAAAATGTGTAAAGCGTGGGAAACTATGGGACAGCTGTCCCTATTGTTAAATAATTTCTGTAAAAGAAGGGGAATCGCATTTTTGCCTATTATAGGAGAGAATTTTCTGTAAATGACAAGTGGAAGGTTCTAGGTGGTAGCCCAAAGGGCAGATTTGTAATTATAAATAGAAGCGAGGAAGAATAGAACAGGACTTTTGGCAGGGAATGAAATTTTGAAACCCATATGAGCTATCTTGTATCGGGCCTGTAAAAACAGAATTTTCTAATAAAAGCCAGGGAGATGGACGTTTTACATGGGGAACGGAAGATGGATGTGTGTTGGACTCTTCTGATGAAATCTATACTGTAATGTGAAATATGCATTGCTATTTGAACTATTTCTTGGCAACAAATGATTTTGCTTATTTCTGTGTGAACGATTTTCTCCATTTCATGAACAGTGAATGTGTTTCAGACTAAATCAGGAGCTATCTGCTGATATATTATTTTGCTGTAGAGTTCTCTTTTAGATTAAATGGCTAACTGTTTTTCTTCAAGATGACTCCTATGGCTCATTGTTCATGCCTTTAAATATGCTCCCTGCAGGGATCTTTAGAGTTATTTCAGTTTGTTTACATTTAGCTCTGTTTCTTTATTCTTTCTACGTAGATTAAATAATCTTTTGCTTTTTCTGTTTTATGAGCAATAGATGCATTTCATATTGAATTAGAAGCTATCTTCTAAAGATCTTTATCTTGCTGTAGCTTTACTTGTGAGAATTAACAGCTATCTTTTCTTTCCTTACGTTATTTGTTACAGCTTATTGCTCATCCTTTAAACGTGTTCCCTGCAAGGATAGGTATATTTACTCCAGCTTCTAGACTTAGATCTGTTTTAGTTGCATCTAGATCAAATATAATTTAGGCACTTGCATCTCATTAAAAAACACATAAAATCCAAAAGAAAGGTGGATCGGGCCATAACCGATACATTCGGATTTAAACTCCAAACCCACGATTGCCGGAACCGCTAACCGGATGGATTCCCTACACCAAACGGCAGATAGTATAATTGGGACCATTTTTTGGGGAGAATCCCTTTCTGATTGATGCTACGATATCCAAGGCATCAACAGGCCCAATTAGCCTGAACCATGGCAGAATTCATTGTATCCGGCATATTTAAGAAGGCTGCATCCCCAAGCTGATTTCTCAAGTAACTCATCAGATGATCGGAGTCCATTGTAGAGCTCTGACTCTGAGAAGCCTACTGTATCATGGCTGTTGATCTGTATGCTACTATTTTGGGAGGATAGAAACCCTAATTTCTCTTTCCTTCACCAAATAATGCCTCATGGGATTTTGATGCCACTGAGAATGGAGACCAGAGAAATGAGATACCATCTTGCTAGGAACAATGTTGGGACAGGGTCGACAGACTTGTGCCAGACTTTGGTGTAATATGGAGGAGGAACGCAGAAAAGAAAAGATAACTTCATATACACATGCAGGCCCAACATTCAATATACCTATGTTGGTACTCGGCAGTTGAACCTAAACGATAAGGCCCAGAACGCTTCACACTTGCTTCTTCTATCTTTTGCTACAAAAACTTGGCGGTAGTGTCGAGCTTTGGATGTGAGAATGACAAATCTGGATGGAGAAAAAGGGGAAATAGCATATATATAAGAGCCGTAGGCAATGTTAGATACAAGGACTGAGATTCCTTCACCTACTTCGAGCTCTTGACATTGCAGTAGACTTCATTTGACTGGGAAAAATGGTGTATCTTCTTTCTTATCAGATTGGGCGTTTTTGGGTTTTGGAATTTTGGCACTTCGGTCAAATGGAAAGAAGATAAGCCACCCGAAAAAGGACGCCCTCTTATATACTTCCCAAACAACTCCTATCGGCAAAGGTGGTATCGCATGGATCTTTAGTTGTTTACAGTACTGCTCCTTGTGTAAGCGACATACCCAAATGGTGACACGTGACATAGTGGTTTCCTCATCGCACCTGCCCCATCTACTATCTCCTAAGCAACTTGGTGATGTGATGACCGTTGATTTTACTTGCCACCAGATCATGCCGCACTTGTGATTTGCATGGAGCCACTTCATTCGCCTCAACAATTCCATCATGTCACCTTAATGTTGCTCGATGTTAACTTGTCGTTCAGTATTTAAAACATTGGTTGGAATATCATTCATATTTCCCATATGCAAACCAAAACTAATACTCCCACTCCTTATATATTGTATTATATCATATCTCAAGTAACCAATGATAAAGGAAATAGAGAATGTGTGGGGCCTTCTTCGCTTGAGGCTTGGTCCCATAGTGAGCCCCCGATGTTGGGCTTATACCTTTTGGTTTTTTGTATATAAAAAATATAATTCCCAACATTGGCCAACTTTATAATTTGGAACCATCTCCTCACAACGCTTTGAATTTAACAAAGAAAACTATTAAAGTCTTTTTCATATTATCTTTTTTACCTTAGGCTAATAATAACAATTAATACCCTTTCTCTATAAAAATTAAAACCTTTTCCCTCATAAAGCTTAGCCTTGGCCCATAAAGTTTTGAAATGAAAGTCATAAAAGTACCAAAGCTTTTCTCCTTTTAGACTTAGATTTAAAAATATTTTAGGTCCCGCAAAAAGACTTAGTTCACAAACACTTAGGGACATTTTTCTTTTGCGACCATGGTGTCTACAACCGAGGTCAAATGTACCTTCTTGGCCAAGCTTTGAAACCCCTGTCATGAGAAAATGCTCTAATTTTGCACCGCCGATGTTTCCAGAAGACAATTAATGCCTCCAAAAGGCAATTAATTACAAAATTTTTGGAGTGCAAACAGAACCCTAAATCAAAAACATAGTGAAAGTCACGTAAACAAATCCAAAAGTATTCATGAAAAAACACATAAAAAAACTATTATTCATATAATTATAGTTTTATTATTACAAAGATGTATACCTGTTGCATCGAGGCGAGTATGGTATGGTCTACTGTGACCCTTACAGAACTAGCCTGCATAAAAAACATAGATAAAATTACCTAAACGAAACCAAAATATTCATTGAAACATTAATATAATGAGAAAACATTGTGACATATTTAAATTGTACAATTACAATCAGGTTTACCTGTTGCCCCGAGGCTGTTGTCATCTGATGAACATTCGGGTGGATTTCCCGATCAACGTTCGGCATCAAAAATAGATAACATTAACATCCATGGAAGTGAGTTTATATTAATTTGCTCTCTGTTGCTATGAAATTGAATGGCATATTTCATTGCATGGTTGCTATCTTGAAGGTCTTTGCAAATTTTGACAATCTTTTCTTTCTCACTCCTTCCATCCAATATTCACCATAATGTTTCAGTCACATTCTTTCTGATATGCATTGTATCAAATAGATGAGCAATTTGTAGGTGCTCATAGTAGGGCAACCTACTAAACTGTCTAGGATAACTTTTCATTCCTCGTGAAAGCCCATTAATTCCTTCATGATCACATGAACGACAATCATGAATAGTAGTTTATAAAGAAATTACATAAATCAATGTCGACTACAGTAAACAACACACAATAAAAAAATACAATATAGCATCTCATATACGATGATTCATTCGTGCCTTGATGATTTCTATTATATTGCAACTTCCATAGGTGAGGTGTCATTCTCTGCAGTTTTAATGCAGTCTCTTTCTTGCCATTGAACGGATTTTTTTTGGTAGTTCGATACCTATGATTCTTAGAGAGGAAGTGCCCATACTCATCAAACACCTACTTTCCTAAGATTTTTGAACAATGAGATTTGATCTTAGGACCACAAATAGGACATGCCAATTTCCCCTTTGTCTGAAGACCTACATAAAGAGCTGGAATATCTATGTCAATTATAGTTATATACAAAATGACTGAGTTATTTTGAAAAACATGCGTGGGTAGTATATTAACTAGTTCAATATAAAATTAAATACAAATAAAGTGGAACTTATAATTACATATCGCAAAAATGGGTTAACCCTGGGGCATCATGTATTGTCCATACAAGCATTGCATGGAATTGAAATTGCCTTTGTCGTATTGGTCTAGATATGTCATACATAGTGATGCCATTCCATAAAGTTAGTATCTCGTCAATAAGAGGTCGATATATACATTCATATCTTTGACTTGGTACTTACCTGATTGATTTCAACATATAAAAAATATAATTATGAGGCATACCATTTAGATATATAAACCAAATTGCACAATAGAAAAACATTAAATATATATATGACATTATGCGACAAAAAATGACAAATGAGATACCACTACATTAAAACAAAAAACTGTAGACACAATATACCTGGAACAATCATCGACAACATAATGTGCTCCCTATTTATTGTCAACCATGGAGGAATGTTATTGTTGATAACAAAAATAGGCCACACAAAGTAAACGGATCTCATCTCTGCAAATGGATGGACACCATCTGCTACCAAAGAAATCCTAAGATTACGAGGCTCTTCTTTAAAGTGAGGCCATTTTTCCTCCATATCTCTAAATGAAGACCCATCTATAGGCATCCAAATAATGTTGTCTTGACTTCTATTCCGTGCATAGTAATCCATAAACTGCGCTATGTTTTTGCACCTGAACAGTCGTTGCAAACGTGGAATAATGGGAATACAACGTAGAACCTTGCGAGGCACCCTTTTTGTTACTTGATCTGTTCGATATCTATTGATATGACATTCAAGACATTCTGTTGCAAATTCATGCTGATTATGGTATTAAACATGGTCATCGGGGCATGCATGAATTGATTCATACTGCATTCCAATTTATTTCATGATGGCAAATAAATCTCGATATGTGCGAGGTAAAATATTTGAGGGTGGTAACAAATATTCACCTATCATGCTACCGCAAATTAAAATAAAAATCTAGTTAATATAATATAGAAATAATATTAATGAAACACATTTCATCCATATTAATTTGACTTATGAATTAACAATAAAATTATTAGACGATCATATATAGTATGTGATGGAATATATTACATACCTTAACATCTGTGTGACTGATATGTTTGAAAGACCATTCATAACCTTCAAGTTCATTATCAACAATATAGCAGAGATAAGATTTGACTTGGAGCCCTCATAAAGGGGTTCGTATGCCTTCTCAAGAAGAGGTATATCATGAATATCATCAAAATGATCATAATTTTCATCATCATCATCATCCATTCTAACATTAAATGAATCACAGATCAAAGTATTTGTAACATCATCTTCAACTTTGTTATCGGTATGATCATCTTCTTCAATATGATCATTAACTTGTTCTCCATTATTCATAGCTCCATGTTCCTCAGGTACTTGTTCTATGTAACATCCCCAAATTTCACAAAAATTAAAAATTTTTAAGTTAGCATTAAATGCTTGTATTTGTTATGTGGAAGCATCACTAATGATGAATTAATTTATTTAATCAAAGACCAAATGATTTCTATGACGACAACTACTTAAAGTGGTCGTAAATGAATGAATGAGTTGCATTGCTTCATAAGCAATGATTACTATAATCTGTTGCAGATCTTGTATGAAGACTTGAATGTTAGTTAAATTTATGCTGTAACATCATTATGTACTCGTCATTCGCTTGTATAAAAGCATTGTTATTATAAAATTTTACATATTATGCCGATGTCTGAAACTTGAATTATTTAATTGTTCAAATTGCACTTCGTCATTTATATTGTCCGTGCCTATGTTGTACTTTTGAAAATGGTAACTAACTGTTTGTTTTTCCATTGTAATGAAGGGGTCATATGGTACACCGAGGCTTACTTAGCTATTTATAGCTAACGCTCCTAAACTTCTGTTACATATTAGAGGTAAGGGTTGTGACTTTCTACTGAAGCGTAATCAATGTACGCCAATTGACTTATTGTACTTCAATTTTCCTTCGATGTTAAGTGCAGTGTTAAGAGAGATTAAAATTTATACAAGGGTAAGACCTACCCTAGCTATGATTACCAAGATCAGGATTTTAATCATGTTCAAGTATTTTCTAGATACATTCATTATACTTAATTCAATAATGTCCCATGTAATTACCATTTTGCTTATGTGGTTTAACACTGTACCTCAAATGTTATTTTAAGGATTTGTTTGTTTGTAATAATGTATATAATTTAAATGTGTTCTAACTATCATACCATGTTTTATGTAAGCATACCTTTACATGGCAATGCCACTACCATGGACTAACAACTTGAAGTAATCAAGGGTTGTAACCCGACCTATCCAAACTATAGATTATATATTATATGCTACGGGCTTCATATTAAAATCTATATATTATAGTCTATATGCATATGGTCTATATGCATAAAAATCTATATGTATAAAATCTATTTTCTAAATGTTATTAACTTGAAAAGCGAAATGTTAAGAACTATAATCCAAATGTCATAAACCATATACTATATGTTTTAAACCCTATGCATGGTGTGATCCACGATATTAACTGTAGTGGAACGTTGTGTTGGCAGGGTACTGAGCTGGTTAGCTGCAAATTTAAATGTTATTAAATGAGGTTTGGTGGATCGCATGATAGCATGACCGTGTGGCAAGCTCTACGTCGTTGATCCCTTGATGGCTTTGGGTTTTGGGATAAACCCTAACAGTGCGTTGATAGTCTAACTTCCCTTGTATTCAATTCATTTGCAAGTAGTGTTGGGAGAGGCTGAAAGGCTCTCGCATTTTTAGGGTTTGTAAAACAGTGTTGCAGTCCTCCAGGGTTTCGATATTGAGACCTATCAGTCTGTATCTTTGTCATTTGCATGCTTATATGAACCTGAACTTTTTATAGAGTTTTAATGTTGTTGGTTTCGATGGTAAATCTTTTCACCACCAGATGTTGATGCTGAAAGCATAACCATGCAATCATTGGAGAAGTTGATTCAACTTGCTGTTGATTTGAACGTACGTTACAGTCGTTCCTTCAGTTTTTTGCTGAGTTTTTAATAATACATCATTTCTTAATAATGTCTTTGAGTTAGTGCTTTTAAAACATGGTTTAACCAGTTGACTTGTTGATAACTTGACAGGTTAATTCCTTGCTGCTATTTATGGTTGACCCGAGTGGGATAAGAGATTCTTGACCCTGGTAAGCCTCGATGAATCCCTATGGGAAACTATTGTAACTTGAAGGAAGATGTTGCAAATCTTGGCTCGGTTCCAGTCTTAAATGGTTTCGTCGAGACTTCTTTTATCTTGAAAATTTTGATTTTACAGTTAGTTGCAATCGTATAAGCCGTATGGCAATTTTGTTATGATGAAGGGGGTTTAACCCTTGAGCCTTTGAGCTCACCAGGGAAAATTTTAAGAACCCCCCTAAATTTCTATGTACAATAATTGGGCTAATCCCCATGATACATAGGAAAATATGAAGGCTATTTTATCAATTAAATAATACGTATATATAATTTTTTGGCAAATGCCACACCAAATTATATAATCTTGTAAAATCTCGGTGAATCTTTTATTCAATTATAAAATCTTGTAAAAACTTGGGGAATCTTTTCAATAAATTATTAAACCTTGTAAAGTCTTAGCGAATATTTTATTAAGTTATAAAACATTATGAAGACTTGGCGAATTTTTCAATAATGCATAAACCACATTAATAATAAAACAACATATTCATTAAACTATAATATCCTAGAGAAAGACCCATTATCCAGTACTTGTTGAATTAAGATCATTTTTATTTGATTTCTTGCCTATTCACATAGGATTTCTTCATTCAATTCCATTATGATACAATTACATCAATCTAGGATTGGCTAAGATCCATGTTTTTCCATTCTCCTAAGTAACCTTCAAGAAATTCAAAATCCTTCAACTTCATTGACTTTTTTAATGCAAACTTCAGTCAGTTTTCAGTGCCAAAATATTTTCTTAGAACTTTAATATCTTATACTTGCAAATGGGATGTTACTGGATCCTTCCACCTCCATTGATATGCCCAGATAAATATCAAAATGCAATCCTTCTCGGATACATATTCAACACTTTATGGATCCATATCCTTAAAGGGTTACAACATGGATCTGTATGGGATCTATAAAGGTTCAAGCATAAAAACACCTTTTCACGGGTTAAATAGGGTTATTTGACAGGTTTGCATCTCCACATAATCTAATAGAAAATTTAGTGTCTATTTGTATATAAGATGTTTCCAGCCACATTGTATCAAAAATGTCTAAACCTTGTGTATGTCTCCTTTGCATTCCCTAATAACTTGGAACATTTACAATATCAAAATTAACTTTGTGGAAAGTATGATATTCAACTTCAAACAAATTTAAGGAAAAATATCTTCCTACATCCCATCACAACTATTTGCTCAAATATTGATAGGAAAATTCTATTGTGATAATGTTTATACATAGGGTTAACCCCCTTCTTAAGCTTGTTCAAGGCCACACAACTAGATTTTTTAATATTATTTAATTGCTTACTTCACTTACCAAGGGGTTATTTCGAATTGTTTATTTTAATGGTTTTGTAATTGAACTTGGTGAACAACGACAAGGAGAGAGCATCCCTTGTTTTGTAGGAAGAGATGTTTTGCATGGGGTGGTAGGTAGGTAGTTCAAGTATGACTCGCTAAGCTTTCAATCAAGAAATATGCAGAGCTCCGATCAATTTAGAGTGAGGATCAAGGTTTGGATTTGCATTAGTGGTAGGAGTTGTATTTATAACATCGCATCACACCTAATTATTAGTTTTCTACTTTAGCACGCCGGGTTTATCATATGAAGATGCTGGGTGTTTTATTAAGGAGATCACATGGGTTGTTAGATTTTTTTAATATTATTTAATTGATTACCTCACTTACCAAGGAGTTATTTCGAATTGTATATTTTAATGGTTTTGTAATTGAAATTGGTGAACAACGACAAGGAGAGAGCATCCCTTGTTTTGTAGGAAGAGATTTTTTTCATGGGGTGGTAGGTAGGTAGTTCAAGTATGTCTTTCTAAGCTTTCAATCAAGAAATCTGCAAAGTTCCGATCAATTTAGAGTGAGGATGATAGAAGTTGTTAGTTGGCTCTCACTGCGTGATCTATGCCATACTTGTACAAGAAGTGACTTTTTGAATAAATGTTTGATATGCCCCAAGGAATATGGAGTTTAATCATTGAACATATGGATTGTAGGTGATAGTTTGTAGGGTTTTGAAATATACAGAAGCAACACACTACACATTCTTAAATACCAAAAATCAACTGCAAAAAGTTCATGTAAATTTAAGAACACCTGAAAGTGTACCTTTTATGTATATCGTGCCTATGTCATACTATAATTCTTGAATAGGAAGGAACATCAAAAAACCTTAAATGCATACTCACCATTTAGCAAATCTTGCACCCTATTGTAGTCACTTTGTAGTACTTAGCATATCTTGAGGCTAATCCATCCAGACCTTGGCACCATGATTCATTCTTTGATCCTGGCAATGGAACCAAACTCTTCACACATAACATTAAAAATAAGAATTCAACCATCGATGACAGATATCTAGGCTCAAAATGCAATTAAAATAATCCTTAACCATGAGTCAAGAAAACAATTTACAGATAGACATGCCCTAGTAAAGGAAAAACACAACATAAGCACAATGAAACAAGACTCAAGTAAATACCTTGTCAACTTTGATGCCAGGCACAATATTTTGCTCACGCAAAACAATCAAAAAATTTCCTCCCATTGGTTGTGGACTAGTAGAGGGTCTCTTCAAAAAGGATGGAACCAAAGATATACTCCCCAAGTCCCGGTGTGGTCAACAAGAGTTTCCTGTATGCTTGGCAGTTAGTTTCATTGTTTTCCAGTCAAATGGAAGAAATCCTCTTCCCACAAGTGGCATTGGACTCATCTATGGCAAGAATACCACAACGAGGAGATGTAATATTTTTTTGTACGACGATATTACAAAATCAGAAAACATAAATATCAATGTGTTCACATTCTATATATTCTTTATTTACCAATCACTACAATTTTGTTGAAAACACTGGTGAAAATTTAATTAGCTCTGAATCCATACACTAGGTTTTTTGGACCCAAAAATCGACGGCCAAAAAGTCGTATTTTCTACATTTTTTGGTCGACTATCTGACAACCACAGTAATTTTTTAACGTTGGTCCAATTTCAGATCAAAACCGATGCCTCGGACTTCGTCGGTTATTCGACCCTTTCGGCAGTCGAATAACCGACGTCCCTCACAACTGAAAAATGTTTGGATCTGATGTATTTGGCCGTCGGATCTATAGCATATCTGTCAGTTTTTTTTCACTGTGGTGGTCGAAACACCAACGACCCTCACAACTGAAAAGCTTTTGGATCCGATGTCTTTGGTCGTTGGATCTATAGCACAGCTGTCGGTTTGTTTCACTGTGGTTGTCAGAAAACCAACGCCCCTCACAACTAAAAATCGCCTGGATCCGACGTCTTTTGTCGTCAGATCTATGGCATAGTCGTTGGTATTTTTCACTGTGGAGGTCAAAAAAATGACAAATCTCACAACTGAAAATGGTTGAGCACCAACAGCTTGTGACGTCGGAGCTATGGCAACATCGTCAGTTCTGTGCATTATAGAGGTCGGAAAATCGACGTCTATCCCAGTTGAAAATGACTGAGCACTGGCGTCTTTGGTTGTTGGATCTATGGCGAGAGCATCGGTTTTCTTTGCCATGGCCATCGGTTATCTGACACTAGTGGAAAATTTAAAAAAAAAAATTAATGTTTTGAAGTGTTTGTTGTTACAATTCCCCCTTTTTTTTTCTAGTACACCCTCGGAGTCTGGAACTTTGTGAAGTCATGTTTAAACGACCATTACCTTTCATTGTCCAAATTAAGGTCTATTATAGCCTTCCTACTTCTTTGCAAATGCCAAGTTGTACCATGCCTGAAGTTGTCCCATGCCTCATTCTTGTTCAAATCCAAATAAGTTTAAATTATTATTATAAAATCATTTATAAATTATATATGATTTTAATATAATAATTTAACTTTACCTTTATAATAAAGTTGAAAATATTTTTCCAAATAAGTTTAAATTATTTTTATAAAATCATTTATAAATTATATATGATTTTAATATAATAATTTAACTTTACCTTTATAATAAAGTTGAAAATATTTTCTAATTGTTATAATAGTCCATTATTTAAAAGGTGGCTTTTATTATCAAACTTGAAATGACAACTCTAAGTGTTCACTCCAAGCTAAAACCATACTTAGCATTATTTAATATTCAAGCTATCAAGTCAAGTAAAGGTGTAGAAGAATTGATTGTAGCAAAATACAATAAGGAAACGATTGGGAGTAAAGGTCGAGCTTTTACAAGAAACTCAATAAACAATGGAAAAGTTGTAATGGATATATGTTGCAGTAGTGAGTGGTGTTGTTGTAGAAGATGACACTATAGAAGAGAGTGGTGTTACAATGGTGGAGTTGCAAGGAGATGATATTTAATTAGATGTAGTAGTGGAATATGCAAATGTGAATGTCTTATTCCCATAATGTGTAGTGTGTTGATATCATTGTAGATGAATTTGAAAGTGCAACAAAAGAAAACAGAGTGGATAAAAGGAAGGATTCCTGCAAACACAAACCATTATGTTACGCGAACTTCTTTCAAGGCTTTGTTACATTTGCTTTTAAGATCTTTCATCGCTTTGTGACAAGAATGTTTTGACCTAAAAGTACACTTGATAGGTTTGGATGGAACAGATTTCCATGGAAATCCTCTTTATGTTCATTCTCAAGTGACTCGATATTAACAATTCCGATTATCAAAAGGGGATATATAATGTTAAAACAAAAAATAAAGAAAACACATAAAGGGATATGTAAAGTTGACAAAGGAAAATAAATAAAATCTATAATTTGCATCGAAAGAATAACCAGGTACAAACTAAACTGAGGAGATTCGAACCTATGACCTATGTCTAGTCCTAAGGATACCAACTTCAAGCTTGACCTTGTCAATCAATTCCCACAGCCATTTACTCTCATACGAAGTCCCACAACCATTTCTCTCGACACCCAGTACTCTTCATTCATTCTGCATCCATTTCACTATGCAATGGTCTCAGATTCACTGCATTTTTCTTGAATTAGTGTCTCAATTAAATATGCCCAATCCCACCATCCAAGGAGTGTTGCCAACGGTCTTGAGTTTTAGCCTGGCAACGGTGACGATTCATGGTATTATGTTTCCCTTCAGCTGTAATATGGAAAACTCATAGTCCACTGCGAAGGTTTGTCTGAAAAATGTGACTGTTTGGCTCATGCTGAATCGAGAAACCGAAACCATCACATTTGTCAAACAAACCTTCGTATGAGAGCTTTGAGTTTGTCATATTGCAGCCAAAGGGAAACATATGCTAATAAGCTTAATATGCTTACCTTCTTATCTTTTAAACCTCTTGCTAAATCGATTTCCCTTTGTGTTAGGTTGGTGTCTCCATTGCGATGTGCAGCTTTAACCAATGAAGCCACACCTTCCCATGATATTCCATGACCATATTGTTCGCATCGTTCAATCCATACCTTCATCCAGTCAATATTGTTTCCGATGTATAAATGAATTGCATCCCACTCTCGACCAACTATTTCATGACAATAAAATTAAAATTCAATACAAATGTAATATAGTAACTTAACAAAGTATATTACAGTATAAATTTATGCAAAGTACTGAATATAAGAATGTGTTATATTACCTTTCACCTTCCTCGATCTACCTTTCCCCTTCGGGTACTCCCGTTCAAAACTCTTATTGGATTTTGGGTCACAAATGCGACGTAAATTGATATTTTCTACTAATTTAGGAAGATATTCACTAATATACAGCATGTTCTAGTATACCATATATCCCTCCATCATAGAACCCTTCGCATATGTTCGTTGTCTGACCAAACCATTCATAAATTTCAAGTGCCTCTCAACCATCCACATGGACTTTGAGTGTGCAGGTCCACACAGTTCAATCTCCTCAACTTGGTGTATGAGGTAGTGTTCTTGTGCAATGAAAAATGCCGAAGGTAGATGCTTCTGCACTTCACACATGAGATGAGAATTTCTCTCCTCCAATACTTTATGTCTTCTTTATGGAATTCTTTAGATGACAACCATCTACAAGTGACATGACAACCAAATCAAGAGATTAAAGACAAAGAAAAATATATTACGTAACATTATGAATTACAGAACGAAAATCAAATATAAGTTCTATGTTGAATTAAACAAACACTAAGCACATGGAAAAAATCACCACTTACCTCATGTATTTCTCGAGACTATATATTATTTGCTTGACATTGTGGCCGAAGTTGTTCGAGATATAGAGAGGTAGAAATATTGTAACAATAATATACAAATAGTTTCATTTTATCAACAAAGAGTAGACAAATAAAAAATATACCAACCATATTCACTGCAATAGGAAAAAAATAATAATTAAATATATAACATAATAATTACCTTCATGAAGACATGCCAATTGTGTGTTTTCACCCCCGCGAAATCACCTTTCTTTGTTATGATATTCTTCATGTTCGCACAAAATCCGGTGCAAAATTTAATTTTTCGAATGACTTATTTTACAACATTAGTTTGCTGGTCCATTAGCATCCATGGAAGTGAGTTTATATTAATTTGCTCTCCATTGCTATGAAATTGAATGATGTCTTTCATTGCATGGTTTCTATCTTGAATGTCTTCGCAAATTTTGACAATTTTTTCTTTGTCACTCCTTCCATCCAATATTCCCCATAATGTTTCGGTCACATTCTTTCTGATATGCATTGTATCAAATAGATGAGCAATTTGTAGGTGCTCATAGTAGGGAAACCTATTGAATTGTCTAGGATACCTTTTCATTCCTCATGGAAGCCCATTAATTCCTTCATGATCACATGAACGACAATCATGAAGTTACATAAATTAATGTCAATTACAGTAAAAAACAAACAATATAAAAAAATACAATATAACATATCATATACGATGATTCATTATACGTACCTTGACGATTTCTATTATATTGCAACTTCCATAGGTGACGTGTCATTCTCTACGGTTTTAATGCAGTCTCTTGCTTGCCATTGAACAGATGTTTTTCAGTAGTTTGATACCTGTGATTCTTATAGAGGAAGTGCCTATACTCATCAAACACCTCCTTTCCTAATCTTTTTGAACGACGAGATTTGATCTTAGGACCACAAACTGAACATGCAAATTTCCCCTTTGTCTGAAGACCTACATAAAGAGATGGAATATCTATGTCAATTATAATTATATACAAAATGACTAGATTATTTAGAAAAACATGCGTGCATAGTATATTAACCAGTAGTTCGTATAAATTTTTGCAAATAAAGTGGAACTTATAATTACGTACCACATAAATGGGTTAACCCTAGGGCATCATGTATTGTCCATACAAGCATTGCATGGAATTGAAATTGTCTTTTTCGTATTGGTCTAGATATGTCATACATAGTGATGCCATTCCATAACTTCAGCAGCTTGTCAATAAGAGGTTCGATATATACATTCATATCTTTCACTTGGTACTTACCTGATTGATATATATGAACATATAAAAAATATAAATATGAGACGTACCATTTAGATTACAATATTAAACCATATTGCACAAGAGAAAAACATTAAATATATATATGACATTATGCAACAAAAATACGACAAATGAGATACAACTACTTAAAAAAAAACTGCAAGGTTCGTACCTGGAACAATCATCGACAACATTATGTGCTCCCTCTTTATTGTCAACCATGGAGGAATTTTGTTGTTGATAACAAAAATAGGCCACACCGAGTAAATGGATCACATCTCTGCAAATGGACTGACACCATCTATTGCCAAAGAAATCGTAAGATTACAAGGTTCTTCTTTAAAGTGGGGCCATTTTTCCTCATCTCTAAATGTAGACCCATCTGCAGGAATCCGAATAATGTCGTCTTGACTTCTGTTCCATGCATGGTAATCCATAAATTGCACTATGTTTTTGCACTTGAACAGTCGTTGCAGACATGGAATAATGGGAATATAATGTAGAACCTTGCGAGGCACCTTTTCAGTTACTTGATCTGTGTGATATCTACTGATATGACATTCATGACATTTTGTTGCAAATTCATGCTGATTGTAATATAGAACATGGTCATCGAGGCATGCATGAATTGTTTCATACTGCATTCCAATTTCTTCCATGATGGCAGATAAATCTCGATATGTGCGAGGTAAAATATTTGACGGTGGTAACAAATATTCACCTATCATGCTACAACAAATTAAAATAAAAATCTAGTTAATATAATATAGAAATAATATTAATAGAACAAATTTCATCCATAATAATTTGACTTATATATGAATGAACAACAAAATACACAATCATGTATATTTTGTGATGGAATATATTACATACCTTAATATCCGTGTCACTGATATGTTTGAAATACCATTCATAACCTTCAAGTTCACTATCAATAATATAGCAGAGAGAAGATTTGGCTTGGAGCCCTCATAAAGGGGTTCGTATGCCTTATTAAGAAGAGGTATATCATTAATATCATCAAAACGTTCATCATTTTCATGATTATCATCATCATGATCAACATCGACCATTCCAACATTAAATGAATCATGGATCAAATTATTTGTAACATCATCTTCAACTATGTTTTCAGAATGATCATCGTCTTCATTAATGTCATCAATAACTTGTTCTCCATTAATATTCATAGATTCCGGTACTTGTTGTGGAAGCACCTCCTCCAGATGAAGTGGCCTAGGATGTCTTTCCTTATAATTACACAAGACCATCAATAGATAAAAGTTAATATAAGAAATTCAACCGCAAAATGTAAAAATTTCAAACGCAAAATGTAAACATTTATGTGATGAATTTAAAATGTAACAAACTTTGTACTGTTGGGATGAAAAGAGCAACGACCTATTGAACTATTGGTCAAATAGGTGCATCCAAACTATCCAAGACACATAATAATTTACCCAATTACTAAGCAAAGCTACTCAAATATAACACAAAATTTCTCATATTGTACTCCACTAAGGTAAGATAAATGATGCTATGGTAATTTCTATAGAGAAAATATAAGAGAAATTACAACATGCCAATATAGTTGTTATTTCTATAATCATGATAGAAAGTGTCACACATATAGAGAGTTAATTGCTTTCCCCAGTGAGTGGGTTACTCTCACTAACGAACAAATAAATGAGTTATTCTACTATACCCTAGATTCAACATGCACAAAAGAAAAAGAAATAGTCTAATAAATATTTAATATTAAAATAATATGTATTGTCCATGTTAGTCCCCATCTATTGAAACCACGATCAAAACATAAATTTACAAAAGCAATAAAAATAAAAACATATATAATGCAAAACTTACAAATGGATGGTATTCATGTCCCCCCTCAGCGTGCCCATGCTCCCTACAATATTTTGTGTCTGTTGTGATCAAAATTCTTCTCCTCTTAAAGCCCCTACATTGAGTACATGGACAATAGCATTTCCTATCACCCCTTTTTTCAACTCCTTCCCACAATTTAGCAAGCAATTGTTGATTTTGTTCGTTTGGATCAGGAATATTGCTAGTTGACATTTTCTCATAAAGAGCTTGAATGAAGATTATCGATCTTAGAAAATGAAGCTCCACACTTCGCTCACTTGAATCTCAAAAACAATGGAAATAATGAAAAGCAGTCTTCCGAATAAAAAAACTTCCGCAAATCGTCGCTTGCATAGAAAACATGTCAGAATGTTTCAATATTTATAAGTTTTAAAAGTCAACCTTCCGTCGGATATCCGATACCTTGAACATAGTTACCGTTGAAGAATTGATGTTGGATTTCTGCCATCCTTGGGTTGAATAGCTTTGTGTCGGATATCCGACCTCCCAATGCATAATCTGATGTCGGATATCCACAGAACCATCGTATATGAGCATATTCGTCGGATATCCGATGTCTCCTTCTATAAATTTTAAAAAAATCATCAAATTTTGAGATTTTTAAGGTGAAATCCGATGACATAGCCCTTCCTCGTCGGAGGTCGTCGGATTTTGAGTCCAAATCCACTAGTGATATTATGTTTCTTCAAATGATAGAAAACTAAAAAGCACACACAAACACACCCATCCCACCAAAATCATACCACAATGAGAGTGGATAATAATGTCTTTATCATCAATTAACCACCATGAGTACAAGCTGCAAAATAACACCTAACACAGCCCTTTTCCATTAAGGAGCTACGAAAACATATGTTTAACCAAAACATGTCCCAAGACAATCATATGGAAATTCAGTGTATCATTAAAAATCCACAAACATATATAAGCATGTATCTTAGAGTACAAAAATGAATGGATAATTGTACAAAACAACTTTTGATCAGGAAAGTATGAAAATGGTTTCTAGCCATTGCATCACCACCATATGATTTTATTAAAAAAACCTTGGATTGCTCAACATTGTTAAATTTTGTACTATTCTGAGCATCCCGTTTTGTGTTTTTCATTTAGTACATCCTTTCAACCAATTATAACAATATGTTATAATGAGAAACATATTAGTAGATGCTAAGAAGGTTATAGATTCCAAGAAGGTGACATATTTATCATTTTAAGAAGGTGATAGATGTTATCAGAAATTAGTAGAGGCTGCTCATTTATTTCTAAGCTTATACTTAGTAATATGGATGTTATTCTAGAGTTATATTATTCATAAAGACAGGAATATGCTTCCACATTCTTTCATTGTAGCTCAAAATTATTCATATACAAAACCAATGGAATTTGCTTCCATTTGTATAATTTAGAGTTCCAAGTGATGTACGATTGGATGATTATAATCACCAATAAAGACAATGCTCATATTTTCCCTAGGCAATTGAAAAAACAGGATAATTCCAAATCTGGAAATGCATTTTTGGCAGATGTGTTCAAGGAGTTTGATCATCATCAAGAGAATATGCAACATTAGTAAAGTAGTTTTGATAGCATAGGAGAAGTGAGGTCATTCCCTTATGGAGAAAGTTTTTTTTGCATGAGTGGAGGAATTCCCTCGACCTAGGATGTCCATAACCTCCTTTTTAGTATGAAAAATATATTGGCAAACACAAGGAAATGAATATATACCAGTCAAGCACCATTTCACCTAAAACCAGTAGATAAATCACATACATGATAAAATACTAACTTTAAATATTGAACATACAACTAATACCGAACGACTACACATTAGGATTTCAAAATGTGCCCAGCATTATATTGTCAAGCTTACTTGATTGCATTTTACAATTAATTTTTATGAAGGACATTTTATGGGAATTACTAAATTTTCTTCTTGGAATGGCTTATAGATGTATCAGCATCTCTGGGTACAGACAGTAATCAACTAGGAGAAACATACCCTACATAAAGTTGTTCCTAAAATGGACCTGGGACTATGTAGAATGAATACGTTTTTTGTGAACCTCATAATTTTGTGAAGTATGATGTCTTTATGTATCAGAAACCATCGTTATAAAGTCTAATGCAAAAGCCAGAAAATGAATACCACTAAGCTGTAAACAAGAATACAAATGCAATTTTGAAAAGAGCAATCAATTGGCTAAGCATTAAATCATATCATAGCCATAAAAATATATGACTATTGGCATATATAGAAGCCTTTATTTAGAGACATGTTAATTTTTTGATAATTTCATTCCATTATTATTCAAGATCACTAAGAGAATAACATGTACATCATATCAACATCATATCAATCACAAACACAATAATGCAAGCACACAAGAGACATAGAGTTTCACCGGGGAAAACCAAGAAGGTGAAAAACCCCACAACTTCCTCAGAGATATAATAAACCCCAATACAAGATCACAAGGATAAAATACAATAAGATGTCTCTAGCAGATGCTCCTCCTCCTTCACTTGTGTGCCACTTTCTCTCTTAGCTATGTGAGCTTGAGAAGTGAGTGAGCAAATAGAATGAGAGACACAACCTCTCTAGTTATACACTGCCTTGACTTGCCAATAATTCACTGGGGCCGACTTGATACTCAAGTATAATAACCCATCCACATGACCTAATTAGGGCCAACCCCACACTAGTGGTGTAATAACCCATCAATACATATGACGACACTTATAATGTAACTTGCGACACTTACAAATACAAATGATGACACTTCCAATCAGAGGAATAATACATCTCTGTGGGATATACAATAAAGTACAAATGTAATACATAAAAGAATATCTACTAAATTTACGAATACATCAACACTCCCTCTAAACTAGGAAGGTATTCTGTTGACACATGTCATCAATACATATCGGTGCAAGTCTTCAATTCTGGAGCTGGATCATCATCATTGGATCACGGAGCATCATCATCATCACTGCTGATGTACTCGACATCAAGATCATTGGGATATCTCTGAATTTTGCTCATCATAGGAAGTTCTATAGAGCCAACCCTTTTTCATATTGGATGTAGGCCCACCACCTGTAGGTCTTCATCATCACTGGCCATACTATGGATCCCAGGAATTACTACATGTGCCAACAAAACCTAGCTCAGACTATAGGATCTTTTACATGTTGACTGTCACAAAACCTTAAAAGAGTGTCTTGTACCCTACAAGAACTCTGAAGAAAATCCTAGCTCAGACTATAGGATCTCCAGGACTGATTACATGTGACCTCCCACCACAAAACCTCGAAAGAGTATCCTAGCTCAGACTATACGATCTCCTAGGATCTTTTTTATGTGGTTTGGCAAAACCTTATAAGAGTGTCTTGCAACCTAGAAGAACTCTAAAGAGAATCCTAGCTCAGACTATAGGATCTCCAGGACTTATTACATTCCTCTCTAGTAGAAAAACCTCGAAAGAGTATCCTAGCTCAGACTATAGGATCTCCCAGGATCTTTTCTATGCTACCTGTTGAAATATTGTAACTTCAAAGAATATTATAATTGTACTTGATTTATTCCGGAGATGTTCCATACCTCCGATGTGATTATACTATGAATCCGGAGATGTTTATTCCTCCGAGAATTTGTTGTAACTAGGGTTAATAGACCCACCATGTGGGGGTCGGCCCAGTCAGTTATAATAGGGTATTTAACCTAATGG
Source organism: Larix kaempferi (assembly GCA_027924585.1). NCBI lineage: Eukaryota > Viridiplantae > Streptophyta > Pinopsida > Pinales > Pinaceae > Larix > Larix kaempferi. Next base: position 19,402,862 of record BSBM01000091.1, read on the forward strand.
TTAAATACGAGCCTACATGTACTTGTGTAAAATATATGTCAATGTAGTGTATAAATAGAGGAGGTGTCTTCCTCATTTGACACACTCACTCACTTAAGAGAGGCGCACTTATGGAGGAGAGGTCTGCTATAGTGGAGGAGGAGATCATGTCTTTGGTTTGCATCTTTGTATATTACTGGTCATCTATATTGAGGAAGCTTTACTGGGTTTTCTACCCCATGAGGGTTTCCCAGGATAAATCTGTGTCTCTCGTGTTTATGCTATGCTTGTTGTTTCTTCAGTGATCTTGTATATGCTATTATTGTGAAATGGAATGTAATGCTGCTATTTTCTGTCTTAGCATATTGAATTTTAACATGGTATCAGAGCTAACCTGAAGGAAGGCAATGTATGTCACTTACGACACTTGCTTCTCTTGCGACAATTTGAGGGTTAGGGTTTTATATAGCAAAAACCAGTCATCGTGGAACTTTCGCTATAAATCCATTTATGCAAAGTTTCAGGATCTGAAAAGTTTACAGGTCGTAGATAACATCCCCAGATACCTTGTGTCCAAAGGGCACCCTCAGATTCATTGTACTTTATGAGTTATGATCAGTACAAGTTAGGGTTTCTGCCTCTTCTAGATCTCAGTCAAAATCAGGTGACGTTGGCAAAAAGGTCATAACTTGGGCTAGGAAGGTCCAAATGAAATTTAGTAAAAATTGGCAGGTAGTACACAGAATGTACTATCTCAAAAAACTTTTTCAGAGGCTGAAGGTGAACCAGTGACACGTGGCACGCCTTACAAGTTCACTCTCCTGTTTTATCCCATAAACAGGTCACATTGCGACACTTGGCATAACTCTCTCTTAGAGAGTCCAATTGAGGTCAGACCTGTTAGGATGGAAAGATAATAGGGAGAGATATCTCAAGAGAATTTTTTAGAGGCCGAAGTTCAAACAATGATACGTGGCATGCCGTACAAGTTCGCTCTCCTGTTTTATCCCATAAACAGGTCACGTTGCGACACTTGGCATAACTCTCTCTCAGAAAATCCAATTGAGGTCAGACCTGTCAGGATGGAAAGATGACAGGTCAGGGTACTGCAGAAAACATTTTCAGACCCTGTGGAGCAGAAATTTTAGAGTCATAGCAGAAACAATCAGGTGCATATTTCTATCAAAACATAATTATTTTTGGAACAACTTTATTCATGGCTTCCAGAATTTAGGGTTTTGGAGAAAGTTAGAATTTTTGGAATCGAAGTCCACGGCTGGAAGATCCTCAAAAAAATAAGAGTTTAGAGCCTTGGATCGAACCTTTTGATTGGACAGAAGGGTGGGCTTCATCAAACCCTAGTACGGGTTCTTGTCCAGAAGATCCAGAAGTTTCGAAGGCAATTTTGAGGGGTCAAATTTTGGAGATTTCAAAATTGAAGAATGCTAGGTTGATCAGCTCAGCAAGACACATTCTTCTATCCATTCAGAAGTGTGAAAGTCAAAGATTGAATTTTTAGGGTTTCTCTAGCAAACCCTAATCAAGCTCCAGATCAAGTTTCAGGGGGATTTGAGGCTAAGGCCATACATAAGAAGACTACAAAAAGTCTCGACATGTATGACTTAAGGAAGTTCAGGTATGCCTTGAAATCTGATTCTTGATTAAGTTCATAATGTGTTTGTCTTCATGTTATTTATTAGTGCAATCTTGATTAATGTTATTAATTGTCTTATCACCCTAGTAACAATATGAATGCATGTGAATGATCGAATACATTCATTGATTAGGGCTATAAGATTGTACTTATGCATTATGGTGTTGTGTGAGGTTGATGTTGTCTACTAACAAGACACAGGTACATCACAAAAGACAAATCAAGTTCCATGACCATGACAACATGAAGACAAAGACTCACGAGGTATGTATGACTTTGTTATATCATGTTTAACCTACAAGACATGTAGGTTCTAGCTCAAGATCTCTAAATCGTTGAAGAGATTGGTTAGGTATGTTGTACATAACTAAGTAGGTATACTAATCCAGGTATGTTTTCCTATGTCATGTTAGAATCTTACCTTGTGTAAGTATACTTGGTATGATTGGTTAGTATTCAAGGGTTTATGCATATTATGTCTCTTATCTTAGTTGATAATTTAACTAACTAGATCAAACAAGAATATGCATGAGTAAAAGAAGACTTCCTTGAAACCCTCAATACTAATGATCATGACTGTACATATTCAAGATTATTTAGAATTAGAATGTTTTGATAATATTGAGAATATACTAATGAATGTATGTTTGTGTATGAGATCATGAGGATGACACTAGTGTACACTTGAGCATGCACAGTGGTATAGAATGAATAGAAGTTCAGAATACATACAGAAGATCAAGCGGGAGGCAACCACACAAACATAAAAGATAAGTATTTGGGTTGTTATTAGAAATAGTAAATGATATTGCTTGTATGCATATTTGTATTCCTAGAATATATCATGCTGAGTGTAAACATTCATAAAGCATTGAACAGTATACTACTAATATGCATATGATTAGTAAATTGGACAAACATTCCATTATTGCTTGTCTAGAATGAAACCTCTTTGCTGACATGCTGAGAGTTGTGCACACTCTCGATAGTATGTTCTGGTAGAGATGGAAGGCATCTAGATAGCCACTGTATGCATACAGGATATGGGAAAGTGTTGTGCCAAAGTATTGGTCAAAATAGTTGCATAACAATGTAAATGATATCTGTATGCATAATAGGTTATCATATAAATATGATTTGATGATTATGAAGTATTACTAATCATGTACTTAATTTTGATTTGTAGGAAATATCATGATGAATGATGAACTCTGAACAAGCGATGGATGTTCAACAAAAGATTTACAAATAAAACACACTATAGAAAGCTTGTGGTTAAGAGATTCTCTTAGAAAGAGGAAGAGAATCATGATGAGATGTTTCGCTCAAAGGGACTAGATAAGACCATTCTCTTAATAATGTAATCAGGTTCTGTATGGGTTCCCAGGATCGATAGTCAATTGATGAGCTTAATGATCATCATGGGTGATGTGGATCTCAACCTTTGCTACAAGGTTGAATATGGGTTCTAAACACATATGACATGGATGCAAGAAGGAACTCACCACAGAGTTCGAATGATTTTGAGGCTCATATTAGTAGACCCATCTGACGAGAGATGGCATAGATAGATATGCAGAAGATCACTCAATGCAGAGTGTGAATAATGGACAATTGACAGCTTCATGACAAAGCTCGGGCTTTACCAGAAGTAAAGTTGTTCCTAACCTTTACCTTAAATTTGTGGATGATGAACCTATCATACCATTATTGTATGACGATGATCTCTTTCTGACAAGGAATGAGAAACAAGTCATGAAAATGGCTGTAGAAATGAAAATAAAAGATCTTGGATTAATGCACTACTTCTTAGGTCTAGAAGTATGGCAAGATCCAAAAGGAATCTTTTAAATCAAGGTAAGTATGCTGTGAAGTTTCTAAAAAGATTTGATATGTTGGAGTATAAAGCCATGGCCACTCCCATGGACTCCAACTTGAAGTTATTAGTTAATGACTCATCGTATTTAGTGGACCTAACCATATATAGACAAATCATTGGGTCGTTGATGTATTTAACAAATACTAGGCCAGATATATGCTTTGCTGTAAATACCCTAAGTCAATATCTAGTAGAACTTAGAAAGGTTCACTTAATAGCTACAAAGAATTTAGTAAGGTACCTAAAAGGTACCTTAGATTTTTGGTCTATATTATCTTGGAGGTCATGAACTCCGTTTACATGGTTACTCAGATTCTGATTGGGCAGGAAGTGTCTCAGACTGAAAGAGTACATCAGGTGGATTTTATAGTCTTGAATCTACCATGATCTCATGGTTCAACAAGAAACAATCTAATGTGGCTCTCAGTACTGCTGAAGCAGAATATATGGCTGTCTGCTCTGCTAGCTGTGAAGCAGTATGGCTTCAGAAGCTTTTATATGGAGTGTTTGACTTAGAAATGGATCCCACTGTGATTATGTGTGACAATCAAAGCTGCATTAAGATGACTAAAAATCCTGTGATTCCACAATAAGTCAAAACACATAGAGATCTGATACTTTTATATACGAGATATGGTGCAGAGAGGAGCTATCAAGCTCGAGTATATAAGCACTGAGGATCAAATTGCTGATATCCTGACCAAACCTCTGTCTCGAGTAAAGTTTGAACACTTCCGAGACAAGCTTGGTGTAGTTCAGAAGGACCCTCCTCGAAAGGGGGAGTAGCACAGTATCCGATAACAAGTCTATCTCATCAATGATGAGGTTACCTATTTACTGCACTTAGTTACCTAGAATTATTTAGATTTAAGACTCTTATATTCTTTCTTTTGATGATAGATGTATACATGCCTTTGATGTTAGTTTTTTGATGATAGATGTATACATGCTTTTGATATACATGTTTTGATGATGATAATACATGTTGTGGTTATACATCTTTTGATGATGATGATACATGTTGTGGTTATACATGTTTTAATGATGATGACACATGTTGTGGTTATACATGTTTTGATGATGATGATACATGTTGTGGTTATACATGTTTTGATGATGATGACACATGTTGTGGTTATACATGTTTTGATGATGATGATACATGTTGTGGTTATACATGTTTTGATGATGAGGATACATGTTTTGTTATATATGTTGTGAAGGGATTGGATCATTCCTGGACTTCAGTCCTAAAGAAGAGCCGTAGACGTATGTCTTCGAAAATGAAGTTCTTGGTGAACATGTGAAGGGATTGGATCATTCCTGGACTTCAGTCCTAAAGAAGAGCCGTAGACGTATGTCTTCGAAAATGAAGTTCTTGGTGAACATGTGAAGGGATTGGAGCATTCCTGGACTTCAGTCCTAAAGAAGAGCCGTAGACGTATGTCTTCGAAAATGAAGTTCTCGGTGAACATGTGAAGGGATTGGATCATTCATAGACTTCAGTCCTAAAGAAGATCCGTAGACGTAAGTCTTCGAGAATGAAGTCCTTGGTGGACTGTGAGGGATTAATTCATCCTTGGACGTAGGTCCTAAATGTACGGTTGAGGATTAAGTCATCCTTGGACGTAGGTCCTAAATGTACGGTTGAGGATTAAGTCATCCTTGGACGTAGGTCCTAAATGCACGGTTGAGGATTAAGTCATCCTTGGGTGTAGGTCCTAAATGCACGGTTGAGGATTAAGTCATCCTTGGGCGTAGGTCCTAAATGCACGGTTGAGGATTAAGTCATCCTTGGGCGTAGGTCCTAAATGCACGGTTGAGGATTAAGTCATCCTTGGACGTAGGTCCTAAATGCACGGTTGAGGATTAAGTCATCCTTGGACGTAGGTCCTAAATGCACGGTGGAGGATTAAGTCATCCTTGGACGTAGGTCCTAAATGCACGGTGGAGGATTAAGTCATCCTTGGACGTGGTCCTAAATGCACGGTGGAGGATTAAGTCATCCTTGGACGTGGTCCTAAATGTACGGTGGAGGATTAAGTCATCCTTGGACGTGGTCCTAAATGTACGGTGGAGGATTAAGTCATCCTTGGACGTGGTCCTAAATGTACGGTGGAGGATTAAGTCATCCTTGGACGTGGTCCTAAATGAACGGTTGAGGATTAAGTCATCCTTGGACGTTGTCCTAAATGTATAGTAAGGATTGGATCATCCTTGGACTTTGGTCCTGAAAACTGATCCATAGACATGTGGTCTCCGAGAACATGATAGGACTGGATCATCCCTGGACTTTGGTTCAAAAGGTACATGATAGGACTGGATCGTCCCTGAGCTTTAGTTCAAAAGGTACATGATAGGACTGGATCGTCCCTGAGCTTTGGTTCAAAAGGTACATGATAGGACTGGATCGTCCCTGAGCTTCGGTTCAAAAGGTACATGATAGGACTGGATCGTCCCTGAGCTTCAGTTCAAAAGGTACATGATAGGACTGGATCGTCCTTGAGCTTAGGTTCAAAAGGTACATGATAGGACTGGATCATCCCTGAGATTCAGTTCAAAAGGTACATGATAGGACTGGATCATCCCTGAGCTTTGGTTCAAAAGGTACATGATAGGACTGGATCGTCCCTGGAATTCGGTTCAAAAGGTACATGACTGGATTGCATCATCCATGGACGTATGTCCTAAAGAGAGCAGGATTGATCACCCTGGAAAATGTTGATCATATGATGACGATGCTGATGACGATGTTGTTGATCATATGATGACGATGCTGATGTTCGTATGATGACGATGCTGATGATCGTATGATGATGATGCTGATGATCGTATAATGACGATGCTGTAGATCGTGATGAACCAGATGTTGTAGATCAAGATGATGTGACGATGCTGATGATCGTGTGATGATGATGCTGATGATCATGTGATGATGATGCTGATGATCATGTGATGACAATGTTGATGATCGTGTGATGATGATGCTGACGATCATGAGGATTCAGATATTGATGTTGCTATAGCTGTTTGAGTGCTGCAGAAGATAAAGACTCAGTACTGAAGATGTTGATGTTCCAGTATTGAAGATGTTCCAGTAACTGGTTGAAATACTGATGATGTTGAGAAAGCTTCCAATGATTTATAGATGTATCATGTATGATGTTGATGACTCCTTGCTCGTGCAGATGTTTTTATAATATCCTTCTCGTTAAGGGGGAGTGTTGAAATATTGTAACTTCAAAGAATATTATAATTGTACTTTATTTATTCCTGAGATGTTCCATACCTCTGATGTGATTATACTATGAATCCGGAGATGTTTATTCCTCTGAGAAGTTGTGGTAACTAGGGTTATTAGACCCACCATGTGGGGGTCGGCCCAGTCAGTTATAATAGGGTATTTAACCTAATGGTTAAATACGAGCCTACATGTACTTGTGTAAAATATATGTCAATGTAGTGTATAAATAGAGGAGGTGTGTTCCTCATTTGACACACTCACTCACTTAAGAGAGGTGCACTTGTGGAGGAGAGGTCTGCCATAGTGGAGGAGGAGATCATGTCTTTGGTTTGCATCTTTGTATATTGCTGGTCATCTATATTGAGGAAGCTTTACTAGGTTTTCTACCCCATGAGGGTTTCCCAGGATAAATCTGTGTCTCTCGTGTTTATGCTATGCTTGTTGTTTCTTCAGTGATCCTGTATATGCTATTATTGTGAAATGGAATGAAATGCTGCTATTTTCTGTCTTAGCATATTGAATTTTAACACTACCTATAGAAAAAACTCGAAAGAGCATCCTAGCACAGACTATAGGATCTCCCAGGATCTTTTCTATGCTACCTACACAACCTATCCATGGCCACAGAGTATCAACCTGATACTCATCATACATCATCCTGATGTATATGATCACCCTGATCATCATCATAGCATCATCCTGATGCATATCATCCAGAGTATCATCCTGATACTCATCACACATGATCATCCTAATCATCGTATATGCATCATCCTGATGCATGTCATCCATAACATTGACTTGATACTCATCAAACATGATCATCCTAATCATTGTCACTGCATCGTCCTGATGCATGTCATCCAGAGCATCATCCTGAGACTCATCACACATGATCATCCCGATCATCGTCACTGCATCGTCTTAATGCAAGTCATCATACATGATCCAACTGATCATACAAAGCATACACCTGATGCGTGTACATATACATGATCCAACTAATCATACAAAGCATTTACCTGATGCATATACATATACATGATCCAACTGATCATACAAAGCATCCAACTGATGCATATACATATACATGATCCAACTGATCATACAAAGCATCCAACTGATTCATATACATATACATGATCCAACTGATCATACAAAGCATCCAACTAATGCATATACATATACATGATCCAACTGATCATACAAAGCATCCAATTGATGCATGTCCAAAGCAGTAACTGGAACATCATCCTGATGCTCATCATACAACGCTTACATCAACAGCCATGGGAAGGATCCGCCTCTCACCATGCTTGGAATGGCTCCTACAAATGTGTTCCATCACTTCTTCCTCAAAGTATCTTCAATCTAAAGAACACCAAGCCTCTCTCTAAAGTACTCAAACTTCACTCGGGCTAGTGGTTTCGTCAACACATCTGCAACCTGCTCATCTGTCGCAACATACAGGAGCTTCATTGCTCCTCTCTGCACCATATACCTGATATAGTGATATTTGATCTCAATGTGCTTCGACTTGTCATGGAACACCAGGTTCTCAGACAGCTTCACACAACTCTGGTTGTCACAAAACATACTAGTAGCATCCAACGGGAGATCAAATATCTCAGACAGTAGCTTCCTCAACCATACTGCCTCACAACTAGCCGAACAAGCTGCAACATACTTTGCTTCGGCTATACTCAGTGCCACGCAAGACTTCTTCCTGCTAAACCAAGAGATCACACCTAAAGGATCTAGCTTTGTCCTCTTTTCTTTTGGAATGTGTGTATATACGGGCCAGCCAAATATCCTGAGATGGCTAACATTAGGTTTCTTACTAGAGAAGACTTCTTCTAGTGTCTTGTTGTCAAGTATCTTGTCAGGTGTTCTGTTCTGTACATATACAATTGTTGTAGCTGCTTCTACCGATAGATGCATAAGCAGATCTTGGTCATGAAGCATTTCCTGTGCTGTTTCCATGATAGTTTTAATCTTCCTTTCTGCAACTCCATTTTGTTGTGGATTGTACGGAGCAATCAACTACCTCTTAATCCTTGAATCACTGCATAGTTTCTTGAAATCACCTGAAGTGAATTCTCCACCATTGTCGGATGTGAAGGCCTTTATTTCTTATCAGTTTGATTTTCTATCAAGGCTTTGAATTCCTTGAACTTATCAAACACTTCATCTTTATTCTTCAAGAAGTAAACCCAATTCTTCCTAGAGAAATCATCAATGAAAGAACAATAGTATACATACCCACTCAAAGAAATGGATGACATTGGACCACATACATCGGAGTTTTAATCTCGAAGATTCCTTTTGCTTTGCTTTCGCTGCTTGGAAATGTCTTCTTTGTGTTCTTTCCTTTTGCACATCCTTTGCAAACACCTTCATGTTTAGACTGGATTTCAAGAAGGCCTTCTGCGGCTTTGCTTGCAATTGGTAGTGCTCTATAGTGCACATGTGAAAGCCTTCTATGCCAAAGTTTACTTGGCTCCATGGCATGTTTAGGTTGTCCCTTCAATTTGTACAATACTCCCTCTTGCTCCCCAATCACTACTGCATCATCTATGGTCTTACCTTTTGGCCACATGAGTACTTGGCCATCTGCAATTGCAACTCTAATCCCTTTTGTATCCAAGGATGATATGGATAGGATATTGTTCTTGAGTCCAGGTACATATAGAACATCTTTCATCTTCAAAGACTTCCCAGAGTCTAGTTTGTAGGCGGCTTCACCACTTCCTTTGATAGGGTATTGATAGTCATCCCCAAGTTTCACATTTTGAGGTGACTCATGTTCAGATAGATCTACAAAGGATTCTTTGAACCCAGTCATGTGTTTGGAAGCCCCACTATCAATAAGACAATCATCACATCCATGAGAGATAGTCCCTGTGAGAGAAGATATTAGAACATATTCATATTCACTTGATGAGTCATCACTTTCTGCTCTAGCCTTCTTCTTGGGTGGTTCATCATCCTTAGCAGCATGAGCATGATATCTCTTCTTGCTCCCCTTCTTCTTCCTATTGAAGTTGTTGAAGTCTTTTCTTTTCTTGGGACATTCTGTAGCAAAGTGTCCTTTCTCATCACAATTGAAGCATAGAACATGAGAGAGATATTTCTTCTTTTGATGGAAGTGAGAGTGTTTCTTGTTGTGAGATTTCTCCCTCTTAAACTTACTTCCCTTAGTGTGTGCTGTGAGGGCTTGATCTTCATTCCCCATCTTTTCTTCTCGGGCCACAATCCTAGCTTCTTCTTGTGAACATTCTTCCCATAGTCTACTGAAGGAGATCGGTTTCCTTCTTACACATATTCCTTGGATGAAGGAGTCCCATGACCTAGGTAGGCCATTCAATGTGGTCATTAAAATTTCACCATTCTCCACTACTTCATCCATAGCTTCAAGTTGTTCCTTGATTTGAGAGACCTTAGAAAAGTAGGATTGAATGGTCTCTCCATTATGAAGCTTTACCCCTTTCAATTGGTTCTATAGAGTCATCTTTCGATTTATGTCCTTTCCTTCAAACAATTTGGTCAAGGAGTCAAACATCTCCTTAGGTGTCTTTAGGGAAGACACATGGGGTATGAGATGGTCCTTTATAGAATAAAAAATGATTCTCTTAACCTTGACCAAGTCCTTCTTGTGTAAGGCTTTAGCCTCATTTACCTGTTGGAACTGGAAGCTCTTCTTTTATGTAGGTGTCCAAATCATTTTCTTCTAGGATTAACCCAATCCTATACTTCCATGCTCGGAAGTTATCATCTCCATCAAGCTTATCCTCAAGCTTGGTGTGGTGAGACATCTTAAAGAGTACTTAAAATGGAAATAGAAAGTTTTAGGTCTTACCACTTGATTTGCTGAAAACTGGATATGGAGATGGATTAGGGTTTGTTAGAGAAACCCTAAAAATTCAAAATTTGAATTTCAATCTTCTGAAAGGATAGAAAGATGTGCCTTGATGAGCTCGTCAAGATGGTATACTCAGAATTTGAAATCTACAAATTTTCACCCCTCAAAATTACTTTTGAGATTTCTGGATTCACTAGACAAGACCCCAAACTAGGGTTTGATTTTCCTGGAGCTTCACCCAACCAAAAAGTTCGATACAAATCTCTAAACTTTGATTTTTTAGAGGAGCTTCCAGCCGTGGTCTCGGATTTCATAAATTCCAATTTTCACAAAAAGCCTAATTTTTAGGTCAAAAACTGAAACAGCTCATAATTGAATTTTGTCTCGACATAAAGATGCACCCTTCCAAGGAGAGTCAATCTAGCCTCTTTCCTTTGATGATCTGTGGAGAGAAACCCAAATATTAAGAATCCCTAGCTTCCATAGTTGCACAGTGCCTTCTTCTTAGGTCAGCTCTGATACCATGTTATTTTTTCAATAATTTCATTCCGTTATCATTCAGGATCACTAAGAGAATAACATGTATAGCGTATCAACAACATATCAATCACAAACACAATAATGGAAGCACACAAGAGACACAGAGTTTCACCGGGGAAAACCAAGAAGGTGAAAAACCCTGTGACTTCCTCAGAGATAGAATAAACCCCAATACAATATCACAAGGATCAAACACAATAATATGTCTATAGCAGATGATCCTCCTCCTTCACTTGTGCGCCACTTTCTCTCTTAGCTATGCGATCTTGAGAAGTGAGTGAGCGAATAGAATGAGAGACACAACCTCTCTATTTATACACTAACTTGACCTGCGAATAATTCACTGGGGCCGACTTGCTACTCAAGTCTAATAACCCATCCACATGACCTAATTAGGGCGGACCCCACACTGGTGGTCTAATAACCCATCAATACAAATGACAACACTTACAATGTAACTTGCGACACTTACAAATACAAGCGATGACATTTCCAATCAAAGGAATAACACATCTCTGTGGGATATACAGTAAAGTGCAAATTTAATACATAGAAGAATATCTTTTGAAGTTACAAATACATCAATAAGACATTGCAAAATATGACTTGAAGCCCAGTTATCTTCGTTGTTGTTTGGAATATCAGCATACATTGACAAATACATAATGTTCTAGAAGATAAATATAGTTGAGGCACTTATAAAAATTACAAGGGATGACCTGTATTAATGAGATCATGGGGATGACCTATCCTATGCACAGAAATGTAGGGCCAACCTGTTAATCATTTGCAATAATGAGTATTTATACGTTCATTTAAGGCATTTATTTTTATGTATTTCCTAGAAAATTTGAGGTAGGAGCAGAGTAAGGATCATAATCATCAAATCCATGGTTAAGAGACAACAATATCATGGACCAACACTTAGCATGGTTTGTCTTACATCATTAAAAAAATTGTCCTAACATAAGAAAAAATAAAGACATCCACCTATATTAGATGGATCTGTATTAAGGAAGGCATGTCTCAAAACTGTAACAGTCATCTACATCAACAATCCTTTATTGTAACATATCTGGGCTCATAAGGGAGGTGAAAAACATTTTAAAACAATCCTAATCAGTCCATAGAAGCATGCAAAGGAGAGTTTCTAGGATTTCCAGGTTGGTCGCAGCCCTAAATAAGATGGTCAGTCAAATAGCTACCTTGCAGCATCTTGGAGAGAAGTTGTTATCTTGTTTTTGGGGTTTTACTCTATCTTGGTGATTTCTATATTGTGGAAGTTCTATGGGGTTTTCTCCCTTGCGGTTTCCCCGAGGAAAATATTGTGTTCTCTGTGTTGTTCTGCTTGTCTTTCTTTCAGTGATCCTATTGTTGAAATTTTTTTAAATGTTATTATGCTAAACAAGTAAAAACATAACAATTGTCAGCATGGAAATCTTCAGAGGACTACAACAATGAAGTTTGGTAGGGATACAAGCATCAGCCATCTCTGTTTATGGGATCAAGCAGACAAAAAAAAAGCAAATTACAGGAGTTCATGGGTGTGTGAGAATATATGCATATCCTTGTGTAGGCTTGCCACGAATAAATGGCCATTGTACATGTTGAATCTATATCATGATCTTCCTAGGAGGTTGTTGTTTGTGACGTCCACTATAACTGTACAACAATTAGCTTTTGTTGAATCTTTACCATGATCTTCCAATTAGGGTTTTGTTTGTGAGGGCCACCATACCTATACATCAGTTGGCTTTCCCTGAGGATCAATTAGCCTCCAATATTGATTGTGCATGCTATATTTAGAACCCCCTTAGTGGTGACATCAAAAGCTAATGAAATGTCTCCTGTGGCATTAATCCAATTAAAGTATTAATAACTTGTTGAAGATGAGCGTCTTGATTATAACACAAACTATCACCTTTGTATGCCACACTATCCCCCAGGGCACCCACATTATCCATGTTTAAACACTATTGTTTGAGACTTCCAAAAATTCTTCAAAATTTTTACCGGATTCTATCAAAATCGTGCCAAAAATTGCTGTCAGGAAAGGGAAAAATCGTCAAACATTTATGCTACATGAAAGGAAGCATGGGATAATAAAACCCCAGTGATAGGTCTCAAGATGCACAATAAGCACAAATTTAATATGTTATGGCCCAGGGGACATATAGAGCTAAAGTTTAACTCTATAGCCAACTTATCCCTAGTAGTACTTTTATCCCTTACATATATCCAACCACTAAAAATCCAGTAGTCTACTGGACACTATATATTTTTAGGGACCAGGATAAGTAAAAATACAAAACTATGTTTTTAATCTACAAGCATCAAAACATGTCACATGAAGCATTTTTCAAAGCATAGCATTGACAACGATAAAAAGAGCAGAAGGATTGCTGGTCAATGAATTTCTTTGCCAAGCACTAGCCGACAACTTTCTCCCAAGAAATACACAAATAACACGTTGTGAATCGTCAAACATTCAAAATTACAAGCCTCAACGCAAACATCAAAATACATGATGCAGTGACAAATCTTGACACCTTTTGAACCATCATCGCAAGGATTACTTTATAAATAAATTCACTGAGGAAAATTGTGAACTAGAAAGGAAGAGCCTCTACTCCTTTCTAAGTAGACTGTTACGAAGTCAAGGCACAAACAGAATAAATTAGAGCTACAAAAAATGCGCAAGGGGACTATAAAGCACTTGCTACTAATACAATAATAACATCAATTCATTGTTTTGTAGACATGTTCTACTTTTTGGATAATACAATCCATTGCATTCGTTAATTGGCAAGTTCATCATTAATTTTTTTGGATAATATTTTGGCTTGTAGCAAAGAATAGGAGAAAACAAATTGAATTCATGCATTTAGTAACATCTTTTGCAGATTGTAAACACAAAATATAAAAAAATTGGAAAAGTGGATTTTTCCAACCCCAGTGGACATAACTTAGGCATGTGATTTCCAAAATATGGAATGGAGAAAACATTCCATGCATTTATGAACATTTTTGACAGATCGTGAGCTACATATATAAAAAATAATTGGAAAAGTGGATTTTTCCAACACCAGTGAACATAACTTAGGCATGTGATTTCCAAAATATGCTTTGGAATTGGAATAAATTCAAATGAAGGAAATTATGAGGATCAACTCCAAACAATGCCAATGATGCGTGATGGTTTCATCAACTCAGTGAATTTTATTGGAAGTTCATTCAGAATTTTAGTGAGAATACATCATCTATGCCATATTCATGAATCATGAAAGTAAATAAGAACTCTTAATGGAAAAAAAAATCTATGTTGCATGGGGACCCACCCCCCTTCAAAAAAACCAATAGAGGGATTCTTATTTACATAGATACCAGGACAGGTGAAGCAGAACATGAATTTTCAAAACCCATAGACCCAAATTTGAGCTTAAGGAAGAATGTGATAGAGAAGAAGGTGATAGCTACGAATTCAAATAGTAGGGCATTTAAGCGAGCTTGTAAGGGGTTTCCTAGCAATGAAACAATGGGTAATATGTGATCTACTTTGAATAGTTCGAAAGAGGACAGTGGTGGCAAATTTGTATAAACTCCTGATAAGGAGAACATGGCAATATCTGAATCTAAAAGGGTGCTTTTCAATTTTCCTCTTACCCAATTTAGTAAGCTTTAAATGGATTAGAATTATGTATCATAAAGTATCTGTTAATGACAACATGAACAAGTCAGAAAGAAAGTGCTTATTTGGAAGTTTAATGATGTTGTTACAGGTGTCTCGATAATGAAATGTAAATTTGATCTGGTCTTCTCACCGTCTCCATTAAGATCACCATCTCTAGAAAATGCAAAGCCTAAAATATTTTGTAGTGAAGTTTCTTCTCCAAAAAGATCACATGCCAGGTTGAATGGTCACAGAGAGAAACATATTTTGGATAGCCTTAATATGGCAGAGGAATTTTTAAAACATGATTTTGAAGGCACAAATGAAATTGAAATTCAATCCACTGAAATATGCTTCAAAGGACATTATATTGCTGAGAAAGTTGTTAGCGGAGTAGATTTTATAGGAATTTCATTGTTAGTAGGAATTGCTTGTCTAAGTGACCATGAGACAGAAGACATAGGGGCTAGAACACAATTCCAACTGTCAGAAACTGCAAAATCAGTTTCATTGAGTATGAAAGATGATATGGAAATTTTGGGTAGAGGAGATGATGCTATGGAATCACAAATTCATGAATATTGCAAGGAGAAAACACACATGACTCCAAATATTTATCAAGCACCTGCATCAGAGGATGAGAGGCACATAACCGATGAATTAGAAAAATATGTCTCTCTTGGTGAAAGTGTTGGAGGCCTTGTTCTTAATGATAAAGTAGGATAGCCAATGGATTTGAGACTAAGCAATAATATTAATAGAGAACCTAGGATTTACAATTTAGCCATTGATGGAAATGTAATAGTTTCTTGCCCCATAAGCCTATTGGAAAACACACACAAATTGTAAAGAAAACTTTTGAGATTATATTCTAGATATTTGAATGATGACATATCCCATTGAGACCTGAATACTGTGATGGAAAAATGGGAAAACCCACCAATGGATCTACTTAAATGCCCTAGAGAAAAATCATCTCCAAACATACCAGGAGGATCTCTAAATAACAAGAATCTTTGATGTTCAGATGATATTCATGTTCAGCTAGTAGTTATAGAATGGAAGGGTGGTGCAAGAAGCTTAGAACAAGATATGCTCTAAAAGGGTTTTGAAGCTGTCATGAATGTACACCAGCTGAAGAGTTTGGAACAACTCTTATTATATGAGAGGCACACTTAATATTCTAATATTTCTCTCAATTTTCATATTAATACTACTTTTAAACATTAGTTTCTTCATGAAGAAGTGTTGGCTAACTGTGATTCATTTCCAGTGTGTGTTTCTACATTACATGGCTCTAGGAGTGGAAATAGTTTGAACCTATCCATTTCTCTATAACAGAAACTTTTTACTCTGGTAAATATGTTTATACTAGAAGTGAAATTGGTAGAAAAGAAGCAAAAAGTGTGAGTCAAATTCCAGAGAAGCATATTCAAGTACCATCTCACAGACACATTACCTTGATTCCATAGATTTATGCATCTTGTAAAGTAGAGCATGGGATAGATGTTGTAAGGGATACTATATAAGTATCGAATGAAACTTATACGAAACAAAGTCACAATGGATATAAGAAAGAGTTTACTTCTCCTGAGCACGTGAAACATGAGATTGAAGTCCATGACAATCTTGAGGTTCAAAATGGTGACAGTCGTACTGACCTAGCTTGTGACAGTACCAACAATGAACCAAACATTGGTGTTTCATCCCTTGTGAGGGATCACTTTTTTTTTTTAATGAATAATACTAACTTGGGTGGAAATAATACATTGTGAGTTGATGAAATCTTCTGCAAGGTTGTTTCTCCTACCATTGTAATTGATAAGAGTGTCTGCAAATTGGATTCTAATCTGGAAGTTGATGAACACTTCTACAATTTTGATGATGCTATGGATGCTAATGATAGTGTCTACAATGATGATAAACCTGGATCAAAATATAAAAGAATTGACATGGTTGAAGATACCATGGTTGTTGAAAACCATAAATTGATAAATCCCCACATTTTTAAGATTTGAAAATTTATTGCACAAGGGTCCAACGCCTGATTTCCTTCCACATCCACTCATGAAACCATGCTTTTGGTGACTCTAATATGCATGTTTGCATATGTTTTCACATCTTCCTTGCAAAACTTCAAGTATTTATAGAAGCTTATGGTGCCAACAAGCGAAACAATATATCATTCATTTAGTCTTTGATTCTCAGCTTTGTCTTTGATTTCTTATGAACCCAATTAACGCAAAGCGTATTCCTTTCACCAAGGAAATTACCAATACTTTTCCAATGATCAATACCATGCACTATTGTCAGATGGATGATCAATGCTTCTTCAAATAATCAATGTTGGAAACTTATTCAATGAACAACGTTGGATGTTTGGCACTGGCAGCAAGTTTATATGTCAATGTTCAAGATTATTCAACAATTGGGAATCAAGCTCAACATTGGAAACAATAAGGTTTCACCATGTGAATATTTGAAACAACAATTGATGGATATTTTTCCTCGACTACAATTTGCACCCTACTTTTATGTATACATGCTGGGCATTTTACAATTGGATGCAACTCCCCTCCAACACTCATACCCTATATGTATATATTAAGTAGTTGAATTACTCAATATGCAATCCACTTGGATCTAGAAACCCAGGTTGATATGCATGGAGATTATGTATATAGGACAACAACAATCACCAATCAATTTATATGTCACGCATTCTAGCACTCACCCAAAAAAATAGAGTATTTGTATTTCATCAATAAAGATCATCAATATATGTAACTAAAATCTCTTTTCCCTACTACATCCATGATTTCCCCTTGGAATATGATTTAGATAGTAAATTTCTATTTTCATTCCCCCCAACCTAAGAAATGTTCTCTCCTAGATTATCTAATCTGATTGATTAATTTTAGCTGCTCAAACTACCTCTATCCAGATCCACTAAAAGTGGATCAAATCCCTTATTCTTGGTCAATCAAATCCCCAAATTCTTATGATTTATTCTTTAACGAATTATTTCCTAATAAAATCTCTTGAATCTCTAAACTAATTGAAAACTAATAATACTAAATATTACAAAGAGAATATGAGGAATCCAACTTCCACATACAAAATTTGTTGTTTTCCAATTATTGACCTATGAAGGTCAATCATAGTTTGATGAACATGATGCTCCTGCATCATCTTACCATTGTGATTATGATCCTTGTTTCCATTATCTCTGCCATCCATATTTTCTTTGTGACTCTCAAACCAAGTTATCTGGATTTCACTAGATCTCGACAGACCAAAAGCTCCATTGATGCATCATCAATAAAAAATAGGTCCTCCACAGGTGATAAGAATATTGAACAAGATCAATACTCACAAATTTATTATTCTTATGGGCCAATCCTATATAGAGATGCACCATGGAAGGGTTATATTGGGAGGTGAATATATAGATTCCATGATATTGTAGCAGGGTGAAATCGCGAACCTGGGAAACACTTTTGTGACAAACGAAGTGAAAAAAACGGAGCGCAAGCGGATGATCACGCGAAAAAAAGTCAAACTGAAACTCTAGGCTGAGAGTTTAAAAAACTCTAGGCCAAGAGTTTTGAGAGTTCAAACTCTGGGCCGAGAGTTTAAAAAAACTCTAGGCCGAGAGTTTCAACCAATCGCTGCGCTGTATTTTAAAAAAAACTCTCGGATGAGAGTTTGAACTAAACTTTAGTTCAAGAGTTTCTGGTCAACAATTCCAGCACCATTTCTGCAGAATTCAAAAATGTCTCACTTTAACAAGGTCGGACTACTGCAAAACATGAGAATTACATGTCAAAGTTTATACCAGTAGATTCATCATTCAATCTACTTTCTAGTAATATAAGTTTTTTTCAATTTCACTTAGGATTACTATTTTTTTCTATTTTTTTACTAAACTTTATCATTAAACAAATTAAGTGTCTGAAAAATCAGTCACAATGAAAATTCAATATCATCACAACGACAAAGCCAAAAAAAATTAAAAAAATACAAGGATGTTCCTTGAAGTGTCCTCTTCAATGGGTTGGTTTTTGTTTGTTTGATAACAGTAACATTTGAAAGAAAATTTGAAGACGAAAACATGTGTCGATAATGCACCATTTTCTGAACATACGTTGTTTCAATAAATAATAAAAAATAGTTCCCAAGTCTTAAAAAAATCGAAATATAGTCTAGGATCAAGTTTAGTGTGTGTAGATTATGAACATACAATTTGTTTCCGTAAAATGAATAACCATCTATCAAAAAAACATCGTCAACACAGGTCACTCATTATCCATACCTAAACTTTTCAAGTTTATGTCATTTGTTGACAACAAATTTATCCCACGATATGTCCATAAAAAAAATAAAAAAAAATATGAGTAGAAAGCTAATTCAATTATGTAAAAACTTTGTGTTTACTTCAAGTTGAAATTCCTAAGGGAGATATGGGTTCGAAGAGGTCGAAGTTGAACAACATAAAAATTAGCAGTTGTTTTTGTCAAAAACAAGCCAAAATTGTTTCCCAACTTCATGTTTTCACCCAGCACCGATTTACATCAATGATGTTGGGACCCGATTTCTCTTTTTATCTCTGTTTTTGAGGTTATCCTTTCTCTTTTGTATAAAAGTTCGTTCATTGTTTTTTCATGTTCATGTGGGTAGACTATCAGTGGAAAGAATTGCAAGAATGGTTGTAGTGGCCATGGCATTTGTAATGGTGAACATGGAGAGTGCTGATGTTTTCATGGCTATGAAGGTTTGTAGTCTACCCCTCTATTTCTGTTCATCCTTCTTAATAGTTGTATTTTGGATTCAAATTTCCATTAATCATCATTGTGCTTGGATTCCTATTTCATTACACTCTCTTTCTATGTGTTTGGGTTTTTATTAGGTTCAAGGGTCAAATATAACTTGGTGCTTATTGGAAACCCATGCGATCACCTTGGATTCCGAGGTATGTAGCTAGTTGTTGCAATTAGAGAGCTCTGTTATACTTTAGGCCAATGGTTAAGTTTGAGTATTACGCGCCATTCTAGTGTTTCAGGAACTTGAGGACCCTTAGGAAAGGTTCCCAAATTGCGAAGGACTTCATCAGGCATTTGATGGCCATACCCAAGATGTTCCAGGAAGAATAGGAGAAAACATTTTGAATTCATGCATTTATGAACATTTTTTGACAGATTGTAAGCAAAATATATAAAAAAAACTTGGAAAAGTGGATTTTTCCAACCCCAGTGGACATAACTTAGGCATGTGATTTCCAAAACATGGACTGGAGAAAACAATCCACATATTTATGAACATGTTTGATAGATTTTGAGCTACATATATAAAACAAAATTGGGAAAAGTGGATTTTTCCAACCCCAATGAACATAACTTAGGCATGTGATTTCGAAAATATGTTCTAGAATTGGAATAAAGTCAAATGAAGGCAATTATGAGGGTCAACTCCAAACAATGCCAGTGATGTGTAATTTTCATCAACTCAGTGAATTTTATTGGAAGTTCATTTAGAATTTTAGTGAGAATACAAAACCTATGCCATATTGATGAATCATGAAAGTAAATAAGAACTCTTAATGGAAAAAATATATGTTGCATGGGGACCCATCCCCCTTCAAAAAAAGCCCATACGCGCCATTCCAATGTTTCAGGAACTTGAGGACCCTTAGGAAAGGTTCCCAAACTTCCAAGGACTTTAGCAGGGACTTGATGGCCATACCCAAGATGTTCCAGGGAGAATAGGAGAAAAAAAATTGAATTCATGCATTTATGAACATTTTTTGACAGATTGTAAGCAAACGATATAAAAAAAATTGGACAAGTGGATTTTTCCAACCCTAGTGGACATAACTTAGGCATGCAATTTCTAAAATATGGACTGAAAAAAACAATTCATGCATTTATGAACATTTTTTGATAGATTGTTAGCAAAATATAAAATAAAATTGGAAAAGTGGATTTTTCCAACCCCTGTGGACATAACTTAGGCATGTGATTTCCAAAATATGGATTGGAATTGGAATAAAGTCAATGAAGTCAATTATGAGGGTCAAAT
This sequence comes from Larix kaempferi, assembly GCA_027924585.1. Lineage (NCBI taxonomy): Eukaryota > Viridiplantae > Streptophyta > Pinopsida > Pinales > Pinaceae > Larix > Larix kaempferi. Next base: position 19,423,768 of record BSBM01000091.1, read on the forward strand.
CCAAACAATGCCTCCACTAATGCATGATGGTTTCATCGACTCAGTGAATTTTATTGGAAGTTCATTCAAAATTTTAGTGAGAATACAACACCTATGCCATATTGATGAATCATGAAATTAAATAAGAACTCTTAATGGAAAATAATTGATGTTGCATGGGTACCCATCCCCCTTCAAAAAAACCCATACACGCCATTCCAGTGTTTCAGAAACTTGAGGACCCTTGGGAAAGGTTCCAAACTGCCAAGGACTTCATCAGGGACTTGATGGCCATACCCAAGATGTTCTAGGCAGATTTCAGGGATAATCTGGAAAGATATTGGGAATTTCATGATAGATTTCTCTGAAGCATATCAAGATTCCATATTTTTATTAAGATTTTGATGTTGAAGGAGATAAATCCAGATTGAATCTTGGAGCAAAAATTGGTTAAGAAGAACCACGACGAGTAAAATAAAATCTGAGTACCAGTGCCACATATATCTCATCTAATGCAATATTACAGTGAATCAATATACCATAAGCAACCATGTAAAAAGCTAATAATCTGCCTCATTAACTTCTATTCTCTTGGAACTCAAATTTCAACACAAAAACTGCTACTACCAACACACCCAGCATGTTAAGGAAAATCACCTAGAACTGCTACCCTTGAACTGGTGGACATGGGAATCTACTTTCTTGAGGTCATTCGGTTGTTGAGTTCTGCAAAGCATAAAAATAGTTCTCATGCCATGAATATAGGGGAAACAACATCCCCATTTCATTGAATCACTGGACCATTGCACGTTTTCCCCAATATGGGATCTAAAACCTCTGATTTTCTCATTAACCACGAAATGGGGATGTCGAAAACAACATCGATACCTCCATCTAGGAGCTAAAACCCCCCATTTTCTCATTAACCGTCAAATGGGGAGGTCGAAAACAAGAAAACAACATTGATACCTCCATTGATAAAATTCCACAGAATATTTGGCCCAAGAATTAGAAAATAGGGAGCGAATTCAACTGAAAACCTCGAATCCAAGGCGAAATAACTAGTGAAAATGCCCTATGGACCATAAATATGGGGTGAACAAACAAGAAATACCCTCTATGAAGGAAAACCATGGGAGAACAAATTGCTCATGCCTCCATGAATGAAAATTTACGGGCGAACCAACTACGTCTGAACTCCATTAAGGTAATGACGGGGACAAACCCACCATTTCCTCCTTCTTTCACGGGGCTAAATTATGTTTTCGCTCTCTCGCTGGGTGGGCTATCTGATTTTTCACTATGTTGGGATTCATAAAATGTGCGCTAATTTGTTAAATTTCAAGAACCCGTTTCATATTCAAAATTCACCAAGGGTTTCTTGTTGACCCCTATAATTTCGCCCATGGGCTATAATTCGCCCCTAAAATTTCCCCTGGATCTCACGTTGGTTTTCTCAATGGTTCCTTTCATTATTGTAAATGTATAAAATTTTATGGTTAATATAAATGATTTTCCAGATATTTAAATTATAGTTTGAAATGTTAAATTTAGAGAGATGCTCTCAGCATTCTGTTATTTTAATTATGATACAGGTTATATGTGCTTAAGGCTACACCCATGTTTTTAAATCTGTTTGTAAATACAATTGGTGTTGTTTGATGGTAGAAGTCGTTCCATAATGAACAGGATGCAGGGTTAAAACCCTATCCCGAATATTTCAATGCTGATGAAATAGTCCTTTGTTTATTGCAGGTATAAAACCCCAACCTTATGCCCAACACTCAATGTACATCAGGGCTTACTCCCAGTACATAATATTTCCTCTAGGTATATCGGGGATTTTTCCCAGTACGTAGGTCATCCATGTGTTCCTGAGTTCACGGTCAACACACCATATAAGTCAATCATGTCAATCACATCACTGCACAGTATGTAATAAAAAGATTGTCTCAGTATATTAGGTTTTTGTACCCACATCATATGATAAGAAACATGAATAACAACATTAGGGCTTCCTTGCCCAGTATAAAATCAAATAATGAAATCAGTCAGGGTCCATGCCCAATATGTCAGTCTATAACCAATAAATCATGTGCACTAGTAATTATGCCCAATAATCAAAATAAATCATATGTGCTGGGGCCGTGGCCCAATATAACATTAGAAAATAGTCAGTCCAAAATTTGGGATATTACATCCCTCCCCGCTTAGAAACAACACCATCCCTGTGTTTCTAGGGACTAGAAATGAAGTCTGAAACAAGGCGGGGTATGCCTCTTTCATGGTTGCTTCATTTTCCCAAGTAGCCTCCTCTGGTCCGAAGTGCCTCGATTCCACTTTGCAGGGTAATGGTCCTTCTCCTAAGATGCACCTCTCTCTTATCCAGAATCTGAAGTGGTTCTGGCCTGAATTCCCCTTCGGGCTCCACTTGTAATAAGGACCAATCAATTACATGTTTAGTATCGTATACATATTTCTTTAATAATTATGCATGAAAAACATTATGAACTTTTACATGAGTTGGTAAGGCTAACTCATACGCCACTGGGCCCTTCTTGGCCAGTATCTCAAAAGGTCCACAAAACCTGGCGACTAGTTTCCTGCATCAACCTAAGCTCAAAGAGCTTCGTTATTCCTTTACTTTTAGGAAAACATGCTCACTGACTTGATAGTGTTTGTCTTTTCTTTTCTCATCCGCATAACTCTTTTGGAGGTCCTGTGCTTCTTTCAAGTTTAGTTGTACCTTCGAGAATAGTTGTTCCAAGTCTTTTAGTAGGTTGGGTCCTAACATAAGTTTGTCTACTGGACTATCCCAAGTCACGGGTGTTCGACATTTCCTGCCATAGAGTACCTGGAAAGGGATCATTTTGGCCGAGGATTGATAGCTGTTGTTGTAAGCAAACTCTGCGAGGTGCAAATAATCTTCCCAATCCGTGGGGTTGTTCATGACATACATTCTCAACATGTCCTCAAGGATTTGGTTTACTCATTCCGTTTGTCCATCGGTTTGGGGGTGGTACGTGGTACTGAACTGTAATTGTGTCTCCAAACAGGAGAACAATGCTCTCCAGAAGTTGCTAGTGAACTTCGTGTCTCGATTGTAAATGATTGCCTTGGGTATCCCATGTAATCAAAAGATCTCCTTTAAGAAGATGTCTGCGATGTGTACAGCTTTGTAGGTAGACTTCACTGATATGAAATGGGCTGCTTTAGACAGCTTGTCTACCACTAAAAAGATGGAATCATTTTGTCTCTTACTCTTGGGTAAGCCCATAATGAATTCCATGCTTATTACCTCCCACTTCCATTCTGGGATGGGTAAAGGTTGTAGTAAACCGGAGGGGTGTTGGTGTTCTTCTTTGACCAATTGGCACTCCTGACATTTCGCGATGAACATGGCGATGTCAGCTTTCATTTTAGGCCAAAAGTAATGTTTCTTTACTGTCGATATCATCTTTTGACATCCGAGATATCCTAAATAGGGTTTCTAATGAAATTCTGTGAGAATGTTTGATCTAATGTCCCCACTCTTTGGGACGTAAATCCTTTCCTTTGACCACAGTAGTCCTAACTCGTATATCTTATACTCCTTTTGTTGTTGGAATAACCTGTCTTCCTGTATCTTCACAAGGATTTCAATGTAGTAACGGTCACTCTTACTTGTCGTTCAAATTCTGTGGTGCAAGTCTAAGTCGGTTTGGCGAACAGTGACTTCATAAAGCATATGTGCTCGATGGCTCAAGGCATCCACAATCTTGTTTTCCTTTCCTTTGATATGCTTTAGTTCGAAATGGTACTCACTAGGGAAGGCTAACCATCTGGCCTACCTAGCATTTAGGTCATTGTTGGTCGAAAAGATACTTCAAACTCATGTTGTCTGTCAATAAGAGGAATTTATTTCCCATTAGATAATGTCGCCACATCTTCACTGCATGGATGATGGCGGCAAGCTCGAGATCGTGCGTAGGGTAGTTTTGCTCATGTTTTTTCAATTTCCTCGATTCGTAGCATATGGAAAAATTGTCTTGCATAAGGACTCCCCCAAGTCCTTCCTTTCTTGCGCCCGTGCAAACAACGAAGTCCCCATTGGGGTTTGGAATTCGTAAGATTGGTGCACTAATCAATAGTTGCTTCAGCTTCTGAAAGATTTCTTTGCACTTAGCTGTCCATATGAACTTGTTTTCCTTCTTCTATAAGGCATTCATGGGGCATGCAATCCGCGAGAAGTTCTTAATGAACTTTCAATAGTAGCCGGCTAAACCTAAAAATAATCTTATATCGAATACGCATGTACGTGTGGGCCATTCTTCAATAGACTTGACCTTTTCGGGGTCGACTACTATTCCATTTTCAGAAATGATGTGTCCTAAGTATTGAATCTGGGGCTTGTAGAAATCACACTTACTAAACTTGGCATATAGTTGGTGTCCCTGTAAAATTCGTAAAACAATTTGGAGGTGTTCGTCATGTTCTACTTCGTTCTTGGAGTAGATCAAAATGTCATCAATAAAGACTAGAACGAACTTATCAAGGTATTTACTAAAGATGATGTTCATCATACACATAAAGTTGGCCGGTGCATTCATTAACCAAAAGGGAATCACTACAAACTCTTAGTGGCCATGACGGGTCCGAAATGCAGTTTTGTTGATATCCTCATCACAGATTCTTACCTGATGGTATCCGGATCGTAAGTCAATTTTTGAGAAGATCTTTCCTCCTCTAACTTGGTCCAACAAGTTGTCAATTCTAGGGAGTGGGTAACTGTTCTTAGTGGTCATTTTATTGAGTTGGCGGTAGTCGATGAACATCCGCATCATTCCGTCCTTCTTTTTGACAAAGAGTATCGGTGCTTCCTAAGGGGACACACTTGGTCGGATGTACCCTTTGTCGATCAGTTCTTGTAACTGAAGCTTGAGTTCCACCAATTCTGGTGTGCTCATGCGATAAGGGGCTTTGGAAGCTGGTACTGACCTAGGTGTTAGTTCAATGGAAAATTCTAGGTCTCGTTTGGGTGGTAATCCCTGTATTTCCTCGGGAAACACCTCTTTGAACTCTACGAGGACTGGGAAGTCTTCGATCTTCTGTTCCCTATTAGTTTCTATGTTTTGGATATTGATAGCAAAGAGCTTACATCCCCTTCTGATACATTTCTTTGCTTTTAAGGTGGAGATTTGTCTCACAAACACTTTCTTAGGGATACCCTGAATTGTCTTTTCATTCCCTTGGTCATCCCTACAGAGTAAGGACTTGTTTAAGTAGTCAAGTAGGACATGGTGTTCTTCTAACCAATCCATGCTGATAAGTACATTGTACGATCCTAGGGGTAGAATGTTTAGTTCTAACCTAGTTGGAAAACCGTTTAAGTCTATCTCACAAGTTTTAACTAACTCGGAGACCTTTCGTTTGGTACTGGTGGCTAGTTGTACCATCCATGATTTCTCGTGGTGCTCTCGGTTTAACTTACAAGTGTCCACTATCTTAGGGGAGATATAACTTCAGCATGCACCGGGATCTATTAAAACTGAAACAGTTGTGTTTGATATCTTACCCTCAATTTCCACCATGGTGGCCTGGTGATCTTCTTGTCGGCCATCAAGGGCGGCATAAATCCTAGGTGTTCTTGCCATGTCTCCTATGGTAGGTTCTTCTTGGACGTTGTGTAAAACTCCATCCATTTTGCTGGCACAATCTCTGTAGTAGTGGGGCCCTTGGAATTTCCAACAAGAAACGGTTGGTGGGACAACTTTTTCGCCTTTGTTGAAATCTAGCCCATTGACATGTGGTGGGGGTGCATTGGGTCATGCTTGAGGTCAGTTGAAACCTCTACTGGGTGGAAAACTGTTGTTTTGTTTTTGGTAAGGTGGGGGTCTAAAACCCGATCTTCGGTTGTCCAAGAAGATTCTGAACCTATCTCTATTTCTGTTTATATTATCATTCCTTGGCTGCCCATGCTCATAACAGAGTCTTGCCTTGTGTAAAGTCACGTCTATGGTTTTGGGCATGTCAAATTCGATCTTTTCTCTGAAATTTGGTGGTAGAAATCCCAAGAATTGTTGTATCTTGAATTTTTTTTCTTTGATGTATGGAACATAGTGCAGCAAGTCTAAGAATCTGTTTATGAATGCCTCCATGGTTAGGGAACCCATTTTTAACTCATGAAATTCTTTAATTTTCTTGTCAAAGAATCTTTCAGACATAAATTTGTCTTGGAATATCTTGCTGAAAGTATCCCATGTTGTGTCTCAGTTCTTGTCCTTTGGTGTGTTTCAAGTCCCACCACCATCTCGCTACTTTACCATTTAGGTTGTACATGGCTAGTCGGTCTTTCATTTCACAAGAGTAGTTATGAACTTTGAAGTACTTGTTCATTCCTAGCAGCCACGCTTAAGCCTTCTCCCCAGAGTTAATCTCTCCATCATAAGTTGGGGATTTTATCTTTCTGAATTCTCCTTGTAAACTATCGTCATTTTTCCTTCTCTTCTTTCAAGGAGGTGGTGAACCTTCATCGTTGGAAGAATTCTTACAGTATTCTTCCATTGATTCAGGCATGTGTACTCCCTTCTCTTCTCCCTTAGGACTAGTAGTTTTCTTTGAGTGACAGTTTCCCTTTTTAAAAGTATTGACTGAGAGTGTGGGCTGTCCATGGGTATTTTCCCCTATCAAGCTTTGAAGTAATGCTTCATTTATAGCTTTCTGCTCTCTTCTTTCTTGTATGTTATCATCTCTAAAACTTTGGAATTCTTCCTGTAGATTTTGCATAGATTTCATTAAATCCGAGTTTAGTTCCACCCCAATTTCTTGCTCTTGTGGTGGGGAGTTCAGATTTCCATGTATGTTGCTGCCCCCTTCCTCATTCATTTTCAGACAATGACTATACATGCAATGTTATATAAGTGTCAAGAACAGAAAATCTATTAGTCTATTTTTCACATAAAAATAAAATTCCTAAATGTATGTTTCTGTTTAATGAGTATCGGTAACAGATGTTCTTTTTGTAATGGGCCCAATAGGTCACTTAGTTTTGTAACTGGGCTCTGATACCACTTGTAATGTCCCTAAAAATAGTAAAAATTTAAAATTTTTCATTACTACAATAAAAGCTATTTAACGATGATGTTTCGTAAATTAACTTCAGCACTGATAAAAATGCCCGGTACTTGCTTGCGACATTTAATAGTTTCAGTTTCCTAAGTAACATAGTCTCCCTAGTTATTTATTCTTTTGGTTCTGCAAAAGCGATGTGTAGGGTAGATAAGGTAATTCTGTCGCAAGTGTACCAATGTTAGAGTACAATAATAAAAATCTCCTTCTTACTGTTTTAAGAAATCATGTGCATATTTATAAAATTCTAACTGGTAGTTTAGGTGAGGTGGACTCTTATTGATGAAAGTTGAGGCCCATGATGGAACACTGGTCTTTTTAAGAAGGGAAGAAGTACCCCCGCCAGAGCTGCCAAGAGGTAAGGGTAGTCTTGGGAGTTCTGGACTTACTTAGTAATTTGCTAAAGTATTGTTTCATATTTGTAATGCAAGTGCTACCATGAGGGAACTCTCCTTATTAATCCTACCATTATGTGTTGGAATGCTATATAATCAAAGTGTGAATGACTCTTGGTGTAGATAACTATGGTGTAAAAATTGGAAAAGCATGCTTTCATACCATTACTTCGTTGATGGCTACACAACCTTCTATCATAGCGCTTTGGGTGATAAATCGAGCTTCATTAAATGATATTAGGTGGGGGCTTTACTATCCCATGTGATGGCGACAGGGTTTTGGTGACCAGCTTGCAAGGGGAAAGAATCAATACAGGGTTTTTACATTTGCAAACGTGATCCTTTGTTTGCATTTTAGTCGTGGGAAGTCCCTTGTTGCGCCTGGAGGGTTTTGTTCCCTAACCTGAGATCTGCTCATGGTCAGTGCACCACATAGAGATTTAGACACAGGGATGAAGACTAAAAAACAGGTAATGTTTATCCCTACCCATTCTACATTTTTCTGCTACATCTTAATCAGAATTTGATATGGATATCAGGGTTAACTTCGTATTGTTTATTTGCTTGGCAGGTGATTGTTGGCATTCCTCCTCTGCGTGGCTACTAGTTGGTGGCCAGTACTCTTGACTTCGTTGGCATTGCAAGTGGGAAGTTTAGGGTCTACCAACCCTTACCCTTTCCTCTCGCCTCTATGGAGTGGTACTGTTTGTAGTTGTTATGAGGAACTTCGTGAATCCGCTTTTTGGGTTCACTGTAACTTATTTGCAGTTCCTGAAAGGTCGCCGGGGGATGGACCTATTTGTTGCATGTATTATTTTGTAGAGTCTGTGGCTCTTGGACCATAAGCCCTTTCGGGATTTGAATTGGTAAAATTGCATACCCTGCGTATAATTTTGTAGTTTTGGAATGGTACCTACAATGGTTTGCGTTTTCTAAAGAGTAGATATGAATGATGTTTAATGTGGTTTGAACTCTGCATTTTATTTCTATTTGAACATGTATGAAAGAATTACTTATATTCCTTAACCCTTGTGTTTTCTATTGTTTGCTATGCCCTGAAGGGTTTCAGGTTGACGTCTTCGTGTAAATGAATGAGAGTGTAGTTTTGTCTACTAAATGGGGTAATTAATTCTTAGTCTGCAATGTTAGCTACTAATAAAAGAATGCGTTGATAGGAAAATAATGTAACCCTTAAGCTGGTTTACCTATATGCATGAGGAGTTTTAGTTTGTCTCATCTTGCTGCGTTTTCTGGTGGTTGCAATAAATAGAAAGGGTTTGATGAAAGGAAAAGGAGAGGGATTTGATCCCTTATCCAGCGTTTTTATTTAACGAACGACTGGCTGTTGTTTAATAAATGATATCGTAATGTTTTGTTCGATGTAAATTTTGGTTTTGTGGAAAAGAAGTAATACTCGCCAGCCTTCTCGGTTTAAAATGAATACGTATTAAGTTCTAAAAGCACAGAACCATCTCCTTCATTTCAAATTCTGGAACTAATATCTACGTAGGTTATTTCTTGGTTTGATCAGAGGAATTGGATACCCGTTAGGGTTTGACTGTGAGATGTGTGGTCAAACAATTCTAAGTTAAAACCAAACTCCATGAAATGTTTTAAGTCTAATCTACTCTACGTTTTGGATGCAATGGTTCTCAGTAATGTACTTAGATTACTATTGTCCCTGTCTATGCTATTTTGTGGGACTAAAATAATACTGATAACTATAATGAAGAAAACAATATTGTAGTTGATGATATGAAATGCATTGTATTTATGGTTACAATGAACAAAAAGTAGTAATTATGATTGGTTTGAGCCCGCGATTTTTGATGTATAATGTTGCTAAGGGTTTCGATGTCTAGTTCGTTTCCCACATAAGGGTTGGTCATTTTTGAAAAGATACTTAGCCAAGTTGGTGAAGCATTGGGGTTTTAAAAGAAGATTGAGAGGGAGTCTGAGATAAATACGTATACATAAATGTTTTAACAGAACATTCACCCTAGCTATATGTTGATTTAAAACATAATATATGATTTCAATGTTTGGAATAAATGGTAATGCTGGTAAGAAGAACTCAGTCGTCTAAATTTAATGAAAGAAAGGATTCTAGGTTTTTTTGATGTGCTTGGTTGTCTAGCATAGGCTAGCTTGGCTAGACCTGCTAGACCTTCTGTTGGTTCCTAAAACAAGTTTTTGAATTAATAAAATTATGGGTACTGAGTTTTATGCCTGTAATAAAACAAACCCGAGAGCCTATGCCTGAAGGCCCTTGCTCTATCAGAGAATTAAATGTTGTAAAAGGTTCGGGAAAAAAAATACTATAATAATAAGCCTAATTTAAATGCCTAGCTGCCAACATAACTTGAAATAGGTGGTTTAATAATTCATACCTGGTTGTCTTGGAATTTGACCTACTCCTATGGAATCCTGCACATTCAAACAATAATTAGTAGAGCAACCTTTTTGCTTAGCTGACCTGTCCGAAAGATTCTTTAGCTGAATAACTTTGGGGCTACCATGTTCCTCCCAACCATGACCCGTAAACTGTTCCTGGTTCTAATTGGATCCCCCTGAGCTGGTTCCAACATGCAATAAGAGATAAGGGCCCTAGGTTTACTGCTGGTTCAGATCTGGAAATTTATGTGGGACTGCTTCAGTTCTTGGAGCAGAAAAATAATTCTCTCTGATTACCATAAGAGAATGATAATGAAAATGATGATGCCCAATCTCGGGATCTGCCTTCTTTATGTAGGGGAGTCTTGAATTATTGTTGTTTGAATAATTATTTAGTTTCTTTAAATTAAATAATTAATACTCGTAAAAGATATTACTACTAAATATCCAGTCCTTTTTGAACTAGGACTTTTCATTTAATTTAACTATAAGTGATTTTAGCTTAACCTTTTCATAATAATAATAATAATAATTATTATATTTCACCTAAATATTAATACATTACTACTCATAATTAATAATGGGGCAGTCCACTATGCATAAACTATGTGCAATAAATATATTTTATAAATAAATAATAACATCCTTATTATTAAAGCTCTTAATAATAATATTTAGCCTTTGGGACCTTTATGCACTTTGTTCATATAAGACTATTCTTAGTCAATCCATGCTTTAAGTTATGCTAATTATCTTTTATTTAATTATGTATCTTCACATGATACTTCTTTTAAACATTAAGGATAAGGTCCAATTCTTTGGACGATCTTTTGGTAAGCTTGGATAGGCACGTCTAGTCTCTCTCTTGCATGTTGGATTCCCTCGTTTAACATGGTAGTTCTTGCACTACTTGATGATAGATAGAAAAATATTTATTTAACCAATTCAAATAAATGTGATGAAGAGTAGAAGTGTTATTCAGAGTCATCTTGACTCAACACTTTGAGATTTAGTAACCCCGAGTGCTCTTCAGAGCTTATAACTCAACACTCTCACATGGGTGTTACACTAATGCAATTCCAAAGCCTCCTACTCAACACTAGTGCTAGAATGTGGTTGTGAGGCACATCTAGAATATTTAAGTGACCTCAGATCCGGTATTCATTTATCAAGATTGGAGTGCTCCAGGGCTTATGCCGGACACTCAATGTACATCCGGGCTTACTCCTAGTGCATAATATTTCCTCTAGGTACATGAGGGCTTTTTCCCAGTACATAGGTCATCCGTGTGTTCCTGAGTCCACGCTCAACACACCATATAATTCAATTATGTCAATCACATCACTGAACAGTATGTAATAAAAAGATCGTCTCAGTATATTAGGGTTTTGTACCCACATCATATGATAAGAAACACGAATCACAACATTAGGGATTCCTTGCCCAGTATAAAATCAAATAATGAAATCAGTCAGGGCCCATGCCCAATATGTCAGTCTATAAACAATAAATCATGTGCACTAGGGCTTATGCCCAATAATCAAAATAAATGATATGTGTTGGGGCCATGGCCCAATATAACATCAGAAACTAGTGAGTCCAAAATTTGGGATATTACAGTCTTTTCAAAGCAATTTAACACTACCCTATGCTTTTCTAACCAATCCATTCCAATCTGAACATCGAAAGAAGCTAAAGGTAACACATTCAGCTTAACATGAGTCCTAAGCTGATTCATAAAAAATTCACATTCTTTTACATAATCAGTCACCTTTCTTTTAGTTCCAGTAGCTAATTAGACCAACCACGACTTATCAAACTTGTTTATTTTCAGATTGCATCATTTCACTAATTCAGGTGACACATAGCTAAGACTTGCTCCTAGATCAATTAAAATAGAAATGGGTTTATTTTTCATCATACCTTCCACTTCAACCATTGAAGTTTAATGATTAGCTTGTCTATTTTCCAAAGTTACATTTATCCTGGGCATCTCCCTTGCTAAGTCACCAACAGTCGCTTCCTCCTGTATTGTATGTATGTTGTTGATGGTCCTCTTTTGGAGTGGGCAGTTTGATGCATAGTGAGGTCCCTGGCAGTCCTCACATTTAACAGGTTCTTTCTGTTCATTATTGTTAACAAAATTTTCAGGTGGTTCTCTGTTTCTTACAACTGTAAATTTTGACTATTCATTACCACTTGAATTATTCCCTTGAAATTTTCTGTTGGAATAATTACGCGGATTATTATTTCCAAAGTTGCAATTAAAAGAAAAATGTTTTTTCCTTTGTTCAAAATTATTAGGCTTCTTTATTTTCCAGCTTGGCAGGCCTTCCCTTTTCTTGTTATGTTCATAACATATATTTGCTTTCCTCATGGACTCTTCAAGAGTTTTGGGATCAGCATATTTAATTATGTCCTTTATATGAGAGGGTAAACAACTCAGAAATCTCTATACCTTAGGCTTTTCTTTAGTAATGTATGGTACATACCTTAACAGATTTAAAAACTTGCTGCTCAATTCCTTCATATCCATGGAACCTAATTTTAATTCATAAAACTCTTTAGGTCGTTCTTCATAATACCGTTCTGACAGAAACTTCCTTCTAAAATACTTCTTAAAATTACTCCAGTTTACATTTTTCTCTTTTAAACATTTTACTCTTTTTAAATCTTGCCACCAGATGTCTGCTTTTCCAGTGAAATTATAAATTGCCATTCTAGTTTTTAAATGACTTGAGTAGTTGTAGATTTGGAAATACTTATTCATACCGGACAGCCATGCCTCAGCTTCATCACTCTTTTATGTTTCTCCATTAAAATTTGGTGCTTTAATCACTTTAAATTCACCAAAAATTTCCTCATAAGGTTTGTACTTCTTCCTTTCGGTGTAGCAATCACTTTCACTACTATCACTTGAATACTTGTGCTTTTTCCTACGTGCCTTTTCATGACATTTAGAAGAAGAACTGCTATCATAATTAGTCAATTTTAACATTTTAACCTTACGTTGGTAGGACATAGTGCCAGATTTTGATTTATTTTCTGTTTTCTTATCATTATCATTATTATGGAATTTATCCAACAAAATTTTATTCAACTCCACTTGAGCTTTAGAATTCGTTCATCCTCCTCCTTAACAGTTTTTATTTATGTTTTTAAGTCTTTAACTGTCCTTAGTGACTCAGATGAATTATCGTTCAATTCAACAAATAAATTTTCTACGTTAATGTGTCCTTGTTCATTATTATTCTGTTAATTATTATGGGACCTGTCCTCAGCTAACTCTATTGGTCCTTCCATACCTGTTGAATAAATTTATACCGTGCTGAACAGAAAATGATTAAAATAAAAATTATTAATTTTAAATTATGTTTTAAAATTTAACTACATGAGTTGAGCCACTTTAGGCCTAGTATTTGAATGTGTGCTCTGATACCACAAGTAACATCCCCAAAACTCACAAAAATTTAAAATTTTTAAGGTAGCATTAAATGCTTGTATTTGTTATGTGGAATTATCACTAATGACGACTTAATTTTTTAAACCATAGACCAAATGATTTCTATGACGACAACTACTTAAAGTGGTAATAAATGAATGAATGAGTTACGTTGCTTCATAAGCAATGATTACTACAATCTGCTGCAGATCGTTGTATGAAGACTTGAATGTTCATTAAATTTATGCTGTAACATCATTATGTACTCGTCATTCGTTTGTATAAAAGCATCGTTATTGCAAAAGTTTACATATTATGCTGATGTCTGAAACTTGAATTATTTAATTGTTCAAAGTGCACTTCGTCATTTATATTGTCCATGCCTATGTTGTACTTTTGAAAATGGTAACTAACTGTTTGTTTTTCCATTGTAATGAAGGGGTCCCATGGTACCCCGAGGCTTACTTATCTATTTATAGCTAATGCTCTTGAACTTCCGTTACAGATTATAGGTAAGGGTTGTGACTTTCTACTGAATCGTAATCAATGTATGTCAATTGACTTATTGTACTTCAATTTGCCTTTGATGTTAAGTGCATTGTTAAGAGAGATTAAAATTTATACAAGGGTAAGACTTGCCCAAGCTATGATTACCAAGATCAGGATTTTAATCATGTTCAAGTATTTTCTGGATACATTCATTATACTTAATTAAATAATGTCCTATGTAATTACCATTTTGCTTGCGTGGTTTAACACCTTACCTCAAATGTTATTTTAAGGATTTGTTTGTTTGTAATAATGTTTATAATTTAAATGTGTTCCAAGTATCATACCATGTTTTATGTAAGCATACCTTTACATGGCAATGCCACTACCATGGACTAACAACTTGAAGTAATCAAGGGTTGTAACCCGACCTATCCAAACTATAAATTCTATATTATATGCTATGGGCTTCATACTAAAATCTATATATTATAGTCTATATGCATATGCTCTATATGCATAAAAATCTATATGTATAAAATCTATTTGCTAAATGTTATTAACTTGAAAAGCAAAATGTCAAGAACTATAATCCAAACGTCATAAACCATATACTATATGCTTTAAACCCTATGCATGGTGTGGTCCACGATATTAACTATAGTGGAACGTTGCGTTGGCAGGGTACTGAGATGGTTAGCTCCAAATTTAAATGTTATTAAATGAGTTTTGGTGGATCGCATGATAGCATGCCCCTGTGGCAAGCTCTACACCGTTGATCCCTTGATGGATTTGGGTTTTGGGATAAACCCTAACCCTACGTTGATAGTCTAACATCCCTTGTATTCAATTCATTTGCAAGTAGTGTTGGGAGAGGCCGACAGGCTGTCAAGTTTTTAGGGTTTGTAAAGCAACATTGCAGTTGTCCTGGGTTTCGATACTGAGACCTATCAGTCTGTATCTTTGTCATCCACAGGCTTATATGAACCTGAACTTTTTACAGAGTTTTAATGTTGCTGGTTTCGATGGTAAATCTTTGCACCACCAGATGTTGATGTTGCAAGCATAACCACACAATCATTGGAGAAGTTGCTTCAGCTTGCTGTTGATTAGAAGGTAAGTTACAGTCGTTCCTTCAGCGTTTCACTAAGTTTTTAATAATACATTGTTTCTTAATAATGTCTTTGAGTTATTGATTTTAAAACATGGTTTAACCAGTTGACTTGTTGATAACTTGACAGGTTAATTCCTTGATGTTGTTTACGGCTGGCCTGAGTGGGATAAGAGCTTCTTGGCCCTGGCAAGCTTCGGTGACTCCCTATGGGAAACTATTGTAATTCAGAAGAAGATGTGGTGAAGCTTGGCTCGGTGCCGGTCTTAAATAGTTTCGTCAAGACTTCTTTTTGCTTGAAAACTTTTATTTTACAGCTGGTTGTAATCGTATAAGCCGTATGACAATTTTTTTATGACAAAGGGGGTTTAACCCCCAATCCTTTGAGCTCACATTGGTTTTATCAACGCTTCCTTTTGTTACTGTAAATGTATAAAATTTTATGGTTAATGTAAATGATTTTCGAAATATTTAAATTATAGTTTGAAATGTTAAATTTAGAGAGATGCTCACGGCATTTTGTTATTTTAATTATGATATAGGATATATGTGCTTAGGGCTACGACCATCTTTTTAAATCTATTTGTAAATACAGTTGGTGTTGTTTGATGGTAGAATTCGTTCCATAATGAACAGGACACAGGGTTAAAATCATATCCTGAATATTTCAATGCTGATGAAATAGTCCTTTAGATATTGCGGGTTTAAAACCCGAAACATAACAATGAATTTTGGATATATTTTGATAGTTTAGGTTTTAAGGGTGAGTCTAAAACTCGAACCCTACGTCTGTGTGTGTTAGGATGCATGTACCATTGTTTGTAATATTTATATGGGTAATGACTTGTAGGGTGAGCCTTTTATGGTCTCGATACCTGGTCTTGTATTACTTCTTTTAGAGTTTTAAGTATTGCATTCTTGTAAGAGTGAGCCTCTTTTAAACCAGGGCAATGCCTTTCGAATGGATCGGCCCGCTGTACTTACCATTTTGTTGGAGAATAAATAAAATTGTATTTTTATGTATAACTTAATGGAGGGGTGAGCTCGATTACGAGGCTCGAACCCGTAACCAATCCTTTGTGGAAAGCCTTGGTACCCTTGATATGTGATATCGTACTCTTGTTTTTAAAATGTAAATATCTTATATTTTACAGTTGTTATTTACTTCTATGTTAAAGAATTGTGTAATAATTTAAGAGTTGAAATTTTTTTTTTATACTAAACTTGTTACACAGTTAATATTTAAAGATTTATAATGATTAGGGTTTCTAACTCAAATCTAGAAAATATAGTGTTGAAAGAAAAATAGTTAAATCCTACAATACTGTTGTAGTTTGCTTTGAGATTTTTAATAATGTAATTAGTTCATTCATATAACCTAAATTATTGCTGTGTAATTATAAAAAGATAATTAGGGGTTTAAATCCCTTAATACAGTATGTTTATTTATATATTAAATTACATACACTTTAACATTTGGCATAAGTTTATACTCTTTCCTAGAAGAGAAGTCGATACTCAGAACTATATACTTATGGAATAATCTAGCAGAATAATGAAACTCAGGGTTTTGTTTTAAGTTTTTGTGAAACGATATAACTGTTGTTGGCTGCAAGTAGATTCATTTAAACAAATCTTTATAAAAATAGATTATGTCTGAGATATGGAATCATTATGATCTAATATAATTCATCTTCCCTGTACTAGAGTACGGCACTAAATTAGTGTGTGGAAAAACAAAAAGAAGCATTTATATTCTATCATTCATCAATTAAACATAAATTTTGAACTATCCATATAGCATTTTAACCTAGCAGATATATGGATTTTCAGAGTAGATAATATTGCAGAAATAAAATTTTTATTAATAGTCAAAAGATATCTAAGATTTGATAGAAAAATGATAACATAATTACATTCATTTCCTTAGTAAATAATTGGGCAGAAAGTAAATAAGATAACACAATTAGTACCCAGTAACTGTAGAAGAGAAAAACAGCCAAAGGAGCCCATTCCACCCAACCTTCTCGTGAAGGCAGCCAAGTTACTTGTCTTAGGACCCCCGAGCCTATTCACTGAACCACCAGGACGAAGATGCTATGTGGAGAATGGAATAAATTCCTTTGCAACTCAGCAGTAGTACTTAACAGTAGTACTTCCACCTTTAGCAATATTGAACTCAACAATTTGGCTGCACTAGTTCAGAATGCATACTTAACTCACACAATCACTTCTAACCTTCCCCTCATCAAATCTCTTGTGCTCTCTTGTCTTTCCAATTCAAAACTTATCACAAGGTAAAGATGAACAGCGTCCTGCTGAATTTGATGGGTAGATAAAGCATGCATAGGTCTTTTGGTCAGTTTCTTAGTTATTGAGCCACCTGCTCAGTTCCATTTTCTTGGGGAACATGATCATAAAAATAGGGAAGTTCCCCCCTGCAACAACTAGAAGTGAATTGAGGATGCTGCCAAGTGTCAGTTTTCTCTCACCCCAGTACATTCCTCCTAGTGGGTCAGTTAACACTGATATAACAACCACCTTTGGATATTTGTCTCCTCTTTTATTTATTAATAATAAAATATTCAAAGTAATTAAATACAGTCATCCTTGACCTCACTTGGCCAATAATAATTAAACTTTACAATAACATAAAACATAATGTTTTTCTCACAACATAAAATGTTCAGAATTTGTGTATGTGACATTCTGGAAGCACTTCCTCTGGACAATATGTCGTAGGATGTCTTTCCTTTAAAATTACATGAAACCACCAATAGATAAAAGTTAATATAAGAAATTAAAATGCAAAATGTAAAAATTTCAAACAAAAAATGAGTCTTTTCATGAGTGGTCTCTATAGTTAGATAAAAAGGGGAAACAAGAGGGGTCTAGTCATTACTTTAGGGATGAAAAGAACAACGGCCAGTTGTACTATTGGTCAAATAGGTGCATCCAAACTATCCAAATGATATAAAAATTGACCCAATTACTGAGCAAAGCTACTAAAATATAACTCAAAATTCCTCATATTGTCGACTAAGGTAAGATAAACATTGCTATAGTTTCTATAGAGAAAATAGAAGAGAAACAACATGCCAATATAGTCGTTATTTCTATTATTTCTATTATCTTTATTTCTACTATACCCTAGATTCAACATGCACACAAGAAAAAATTATTATAATAAATATTAAAGAATAAAATAATATTTATTGTCCATGTTAGTACCCCATCTATTGAAACCATGATCAATAGATAAAAATTAATATAAGAAATATTAAAATAATACATACATTTACAAAAGCAATCAAAATAAAAACATATATAATGCAAAACTTACACATGGATGATATTCATGTCCCCCCTCAGCGTGTCCATGTTCCCTACACTATTTTGTGGTTGTTGTGATCAAAATTCTTTTTCTCTTAAAGCCCCTGCATTGACTACATGGACAATAACATTTCCGATCACCCCTTCTTTCAACTCCTTCCCACAATCTAGCAAGCAATTGTCGATTTTGTTCGTCCGGATCAGGAATATTGCTAGTTGACATTTTCTTGTAAAGAGCTTGAATGAAGATTATCAATCTTAGAAAATCAAGCTCCACACTTCACTCACTAGCAAACAGACCACCGAATAAAAAAACTTCTGCAAACTGTCGCTTCTATAGCAATCATGTCAGAATGTTTCGAAATTTATAGGTTTTAAAATTTAATAGTCCATCGGATATCCGACATACTGAACTTAGTTACCATTGGATAGTAGATGTCGGCAATAATGGAAATAATGGAAAACAGACCACCGAATAAAAAAACTTCCGCAAACTGTCGCTTGTGTAGCAATCATGTCGGAATGTTTCGAAATTTATAGGTTTTAAAATTTAATAGTCCATCGGATATCCAACATATTGAACTTAGTTACCATTGGATAGTAGATGTAGGATATCCAACATGTTAGGGAATCATATGTTGTCGGATATTCGACAGTCTTGGGCATTGGTTGTTGTCGGATAGTCGATGGCTAGGACCTGAATATATCGTCGGATATCTGACACCCGTCAGCTTAATATTAGGTCGGATAGCTGACGACATTAGTCACTATGCCAGGGGCCTTGTCATAAATCCAAGAGTCGTCATATATTCGATGATTACTTCTCTCAATTTTAAAAAAAATTATCAAATTTCGTATTTTTGAAGGTGAAATCCAACGACACGGTCCTTTTCATCGGATTTTGTTGTCGGATCTTAGGTTCATCATTACCTGATATTTTATGGATTGTTGTTTTTGGTTCTGTTGCTCCAGTAATTGGGGTTTCCTTATGGTTCACTTTAAGCAGACCCAAACACTCATACAGTGCAACAGAGATCTTAGTCCACTTAAACCTGCTTAAGCAATGGGGATTCCTTGCTCTACTGCTCCAGTAATTAGGGATTCCTTGATTGTCGACTAGGTAACTAAATTTACTCTCTCTCAGGTATCTCCTTTGGTGGTCCTTTGTTCGTGTAGTTACTTGTCCCTTAATAGGCAAGATCCAATCTAAAAAAATATTGTTGAGTATAAGGAAGGTTTCAAACATGTTTCAACTCTCCTAGTGGGTTATATTATTTGTTTTCTTTGTACTTTTAGTTAGACATGAGTTAGATTTACTACTGATGTTATTTATTGTCTTTGTATGCTTTTCAACTGTAACTAGACAAGAGTGAGAAAGGATAAGTTCAAAGCATAATTTTCATCTCTTTCAACTTTAATAATGCCGAATTTCGACCTTTGGGAGTGTTAAAGTTGAAAGAGATGAACACTATGTGCTCGAACTTGTGTGGACTGATATCTTTGCTACACTGTCTAGGTGTGCTAAGCTAAGTAGAAGGAAGGTTTCAACTCTCATACTCGATTATCATATTAGTTTTCTCTGTACTTTGAGTTAGATTTACTATTGTCTTTGTATGATTTTCAAATTTAGCATAGGGACCTTAGGGAGTGTTAAAGTTGAAAGAGATGAAAATTATGATTTAAACTTATCTTGTCTAGTTAAAATGATACTATTTTGTTTCTAGTACTATTTTGTCATTGTTTGTCTTGGTTTATGTCTGTTTGAGATGGTTTGCAGCTCCTTTGATGCCTATTTATGTATTTCAGTTGCAGTTGTAGTTTCCAAGCTAACTTCTTTTTATGGATTTCACTTCTCTTCCTTGTATAAGTTGTTTATTTGGTTCTACATGGGTTCTACTTTCTATAGCTAATGAATCTTATATAGTGATGACAAAAATATACATAAACATGTACCTTGAGAGAGATAAAAGATTATTGGTCTTGTTGGTCCTATAAAGGAGTTGCTTGTCCACCTTATATAGTTCACCGTGAGTTCACCTTGACATTTTGGGTTTGTGGTTTGTTTTTTTGTTCCCCCCTTGGTTGACTCATGATCCTTTATCTTACATGTATCTTACTTGGTCCATAGGTTATGTTTATTAATGTTTTAATACCATATCTTTTTTCTCGGGTGGACTGCGGGTCCTTCCCTGGTGTGACCATGAGGTGACCATGAGCCTGTTTTATTGTGTGGATTGTGGGGTCTTCCCCAGCGTGATAGTAAGTTTCAATTTATGGGTGGATTGTTTTTTTTCAAGAATGACTGTGAAAAGTATTCCTGTGTGTCTCTACAGTATGTGATTACATCCTTACCTAGCATGACTATGTGTCCTTTGTCAGCATGACTGTACTAGGTATGAATTTGCTTTTTGACTAAGAAGTCTAGGTCAATATGCTTCTGCTTTAACCATCTCTGGATCTCTCTCAAGGTATGTAAATTGTTTGTCTAGATTGACTTGTCCCTTCGATGACAA
Source organism: Larix kaempferi (assembly GCA_027924585.1). Taxonomy (NCBI): domain Eukaryota; kingdom Viridiplantae; phylum Streptophyta; class Pinopsida; order Pinales; family Pinaceae; genus Larix; species Larix kaempferi. The sequence goes on from BSBM01000091.1 coordinate 19,444,531, forward strand.
GCTCAAATCTGAAAAATCTGAGTATATGGTTGATTCAAATATTGGTTATGATTATTTACTCTTGATATCTAATGTACATTATTTTATCATATTGTTAATGTACATGGCATTTGATGATTCTCGAGGACCAACTTTAATGCAGTGAATAATTGAGCGTTAAGTTGAAAGAGATGAAAATTATGTTTGTTTATTACAGTTTGGGATGGGAGGATTGGAAATATAATGTCCATACTCTTTTAAATTATGATCTTCATTATACAAACAAAACCATTCAACAACAAAACATTGGCAATTAATGTCATGAAATCAATTGCCACCTGGAACCAAGACATGCATACAGTTTTGGGAAATGGTACAAGTTTTAAAAATGTCACTTCCAAATTTACAGGAAACTGGGAAAAGCACAATAATTTATGTGTAAATGAAAAGCTGCTATAATGCAACACATACTAACTAGTTTGACATTTCAAAATTATGTTTTTGTAATGAGGGTGATGCAAGAGCGAGAGTCTGCAGGTGGCTTAAAGCCTCTATGAATTATGGAGAGAAGTGTTTTCCGTGATTGGATGGTATGTTTTGAAGTTCATTTTTGTAGAAAGGTCAATAGACTTTCATGCATTTATGACAATGTAGTAACTTGACAGTCTTAGTTTTCATTGTTTACTTTTTTTAGCTCTAATTTTTATTACTGTCCAATATAGATGATGAAATGTATAAGAAAATTGATGTTGTAGTATCTTCCTTGTTAAGAGTCAGTCTAATTGTATTCTTTGTTTTTGCACTCTACTTTGTGTTCTATTGTCTGTTTTTAGTGCAGTTGCTAAAATTTTAGCACTGGAAACAAGAAATTAGAAACAAATTTACTGGTCTTGAATATACCAGGTGTTTGTGAGAGTTGTACATGAGGAAAAATGGATGAATGAAATGGAGCTTAGCATATATGATTCATGCTTTGATCCAGTTGTTTCTTTTTTACCTGGGCTTGTTCCTGATGGATTTATTTACTTGAGGGCCATTCCAGACACATGCTATAGACGTTTGCAGTTGCGAAAAAGAGTAGAAGAAAATAGCATGTTACTAGATTATTTGAGAGGTTTGCATGAAAAGCATGAGAAATGGCTCTTCCTTGCTCAATGTGGAAATTGTGGGTTGTTGTATGTGAGCCAATCACCTCTTGCTATTGAGAGGTCTCTACACCCTGAGATCAAGGACCGCACATTTCTTTTGCAAGGAGAACATGTACATGCCAGTATTCAGAAGGTAAGCCAAATACTGATCTATGTAATATTCATAACCTGTTTGGGTTCTAATGTTGCTATATACTTTATGATTCTAATTCACTGCTTCTAATCCAAACATGTCAACTTCAGGTTCCAGCCTTAGTGTTAGATTGTGAGTCCAACATTGACTTCAGTAGAGACATTGAAGCATAGCAAGGGTAAGAATTTTTTCACTGATTTGCTTTTTAGACATACATTATAGAATACCATATTTTACATAAAGAGAAACGGTCTTCTGACCTCTTTAGGAATTGAATTGCTTGAGGAATTGAATTGCTTGATACTAAATATGTTTAACGTAGGTTTTTTCTTGCATGTTTGCTTTGGTGATCCCAAAGATAAATGGTTGAGGAAGATTTATGTCCTATTATGTTTGTCTTACTCACAACTAGTATACAAAATGGAGTGCCATACACATTGGTAGGACTAGTATATCTTGATCTATTGAATTGTCAAGCCCTGGTTTGTATACCATGACATGCAACAGTGCTTAGTCATTGTAAAATTAAGCTTCATCTGGTGATGAGAAGTATAGGAAGTTTTTAATCAAGCTCTTGGAATAGGGCCCTGATGGAATTTGATGATCCATTCAATTTGTTATATGTGATACTGCAGTTCTTTATCCAAGGCATCATGTATTTCATTGTAAATCTACATATAAATGGAAATTAATATCATCATATCCAGGAGTGAAAGGGAAGCCAAAGAATGATCATGCCAGATCCCTTTATGTTGGCTTTGGCTCCAACTTGAAGAGAATATATATTCTTTCCAAATATAGCAGTCTTATCTGAAATCTTGATTGTTCTTCTTGTATCTGATTTAAATGTAAAAACACATCCTAGGTTGAACTGAGTATTTTCCTTATGAAAAGTTGCTCTACAACATCGTCTCCAAAAGAAAGACATGGTTGTCAGTCTGATCACATTCCACATACTCGAAACTAGCTATCACATCATCCATTTGTCCCTAAACCTCTTTCTGTTGAAGGGTTGAAACAAAAGGAACAATACAACCCAAGCCCAAAACGATTTTGTAACTTTACAATTCCACATTACATCAATGTCTATCTTTAAAGTTTAAATCTAGCTAAAATAAGATTCTTAGTGATTTATCTCTAGGATGTTAGTTATAACCAACCTCCCAAGTACTTTTCCTAAAATAAGAGTGAGACTTCTAGATACCATGACACCTCTTAACCCACCAGGTTAGTAGATTTCGAAGTCATTTTTAGAGAACATCGTGGCCTTCAACATTCAAAATTAACTAAAACAATTCTTCATCAAGGATCATCTTGCAAATTACAGTAAAAGTATGTAGGTTAACCACCCGAAGTTGTTGAGGTTGATTAAGAGTTGTCTAGGATAACCACATAGATGTGTCCTTCTCCCACAATTCTCATGAGTATGCAATTCTTACTTCCCCAAGCACTTTTTTGCAATGATAGGAATCAACCCAAATTGCACTTTTTCATTGAGAAAGTCCAAAGTGATTCTATGAACAAGTACCATCCTTGTCTGGAAGGTGTAATGTCAATTTACTAATAGTTGTGTCCTTGTCCGAGAATTCTCACCAAGTATGAAACTTACTTTCCCAATCACTTTCAAGCCATGGAAATCAATGGAAATCATGGAAATCATGGAAATGCATCGAAATCACTGGCTCTTAATGTTGCTTTACTTGCTTGTCTCACTTTTGACATTTCTTCCATGAATTCACCTATTGTTGGTTCTTTGAGTCTTGAGTTAAACTCATGGTAAATTTAATACATTTCAAGATTACCTGATGAGAAGCAGTAATTTGCAAATTTGAACGATTCTTTGATAGACCAATATTATATTTGGTAATAGGTTTTTAGCTGCTACATTATTTACTTATTGTGCATGTATGAGATGGTGTTGTGGTCTAAGCTCTTCTGCAATAAGCCTATAACTTTAAAGTACTGTTTATTATTTAATTTTTTAATGAGTAAATGGATGGGATGCTAAATAGGATTCATTGTCTGTACCGATCTTAAGGTATTTACAAAGGTGGAGTTTGGAAGATTCATGTGTAATTACGAGCTAGTTATCCATACTCATCACCATCAATTGGTTTTGTGAATAAGATCTACCATGCCAATTTCGATGAGGCGTAAGTACCCACTCCAAATGAGTGAAATACTTTTTAATTTTGTTACTTCACATAGCTAATTCATTTTAATTTAGTTATCAATTTCAATTATGTTGGTTCAGGTTTGATCTTTGGATTTTGTTTGGGGTCACATATTGAAGAAGGGATTCTATCGGGATTTTGCAAAGGAGCTTTTGCAAATTTTTCCAGGATTTTAGCTGGGCATGAGTTTCCACCAATCTCTCTTCTTCTTGCACTTTCGCTTCTTGTTTCTCTAATTTGGATTCCCCTGTTTCACCATTAGAAGAACTTCAAGATAGTTCATTTAGCCTCAGACTGAACCCTACCACAACTAATGGACATTCCCGTGGCATTCTTAGTCAATAACCAAATGCAAAGGATATCCCCACCCCATTCCTATGTCCTTAGTATGCAGGGGATCCATCCTAATTAACTCTAGAGGTTTTGTAGAAATCATATTAACTAATTGGGTGCACTCACCAAAGATCATATGGCTCTGCTAGATCGACTGTCCCTACTTTGCCCTGCCTTCTTGGATTCCAATGAAGGATTTAAGAGATTTAGAAATTTCTGGGACGATATTTAGTGTCTTTAGTTGTATTTAGCGTCTTGGAGTTGTAGAGGTCCACATCTGAGACATATCTAAATTGTTGTGTTTTACTTATCCCATATTCACTTGTTTGTATACCATGAAGGTATCCAAGGCCCTAGGGTGCCTTGGGAAGCTCTAAGCCTCCATGCCCTGTTATAGGCCCTCGATAGGCCTTGGGGGCTTGAATACCCAACCACTCGTGCCTATTACAGGCCTTGGGAGGTTTAGTCAAGACCACGGTATCCTGACAATATACTAGGTAGATATATAAAGGGGTATAAAAAATGTAAATGAAAAAATGGATACATACAATATATAGGGAAAATAGGGGTTTTTTTAAATTGGGAAGGCATATTGGGAGGGGGTTAAAAAAATTATTTTGGTAGGTATTTTCCAATATTTACTGAAATTAGGGGTATTGTTTCATATGCCATGAACGAACATGCTATGGTAGGTAGTCATTGAGTGAAGCCCCCGTGTGTTTTCTTTGCGGGAAATTGATACTTCATTTATTTGGGATAATTTTTCTTCTTCGAGCACTCTCTTTTCTTTGCAAGAAATTGATACTTTATTTATTTAGAGAGGCATTTAAATTTTTTCCCTTTGAAGTATGGATGTTCTATATTGATTATGATTTGATCTTTCATTGATTTGAAAAAAGGTATTTAAATTTTTTTCTTTCAAGGATGGGTGTTTTATATTGATTATGATTGATGAAATTGACCATAGTTTATTGTAAAGAAACAATGTTCCCATTGTGAAATGGATTTTTCATTGATTTAGACAGACATTTAAAAGTCTTCTCTTTGAAGGATGGATGTTGTATATTGATTATGATTTGATTCTTTATTGATGTGGTCTTCTTCAACTCCAGATTTTGTAGTTCTATTACTAGATCACATATCACCTTTGTGTGCTCTTGAAGACATTTTTTTTGACATGGAATAATATGTTGTTGATATTGGAAAAATTGTAATTGTGCTTTGACAAGGGAGACATTCTCGTTATTGGAACTCTTCGGAGAAGTCGCAAAGTTCTTGTTGAGGTAGTGGAATTACTAAACTAAAAAAATATTTATCTGAGGTGCCAATCATAGAATTGGGTGGGGAAGGCACACTCCAAAATATTAGTTATGAGCTCGTGTTGTAGGAAATAGTTGTACTTTATTAAAGAAGGAGAGGATCCATGTTAGGTTGTGGAAACCTATAGAAGAAGGGAATGGACTCCCCAAGGTTCTTGAGGAAGGGAGATGACACCTAATTGATACATATATAGAATAAAGAGTGCACAAATAAGAATTCTATTAACTCCAAAACTTCATTGTGTATATGTTAATAGTCATCTATAGATAGATACATCCAAAATGGAGACAACTAAAAGTTAACTACTTATTAGTCCTTGCACAACAGGGGATATACTAATCATTTATTAATCAAATTATACTAACCATGTATTAGTTTCATTGTCAAAATACAATTTTTTAGAAAGTTTCCTATTGTTAGAGAAAAATGAAATATTAAATTGTTTGTTTTAATTAAAAATAAATTTTATATTTTTTAAATCGGGTTCATTCAATTTTTTGATTGGTCTAAAGGGTTTTGAATGGGACATAAATCCCTAGAGGAGTGGTTAAATTCATGTTATTTTTTAAGGATTCTAATATTATACTTAAGTATAGTATCCTAGGAAGTTATTTTGGATTGGAAAAAATATGTATATAGATAGGTAGGGAGATATTAAATATGAAACATACAATTTACTACTGAAACGTGTAAAATTTGGCAAATATTATGAAAAAAAACATATTTTATGTAAATCTAGGCTATATTAGAGACTAAAAATGACCAAATAGCGAATTTCTATTTTGAAAAAAAACCCAAAAAGTAGCGCTAAATTTAGCCCCTAAAAATTACTGTGATTAAATTATTAAATATAATATTATTAAATATAATAAGAAGCAAAAAAAATCATTTCTAAAACTATTTTTTTTTAAACTGACACGTTGCAATCTTCATGTGGCATTCACATGGTTTTCTGGACTTTAATTCATTCACTTTTATTATATGTACCCTTGAGCTTGTCTAGCAGATAATCATTGAGCTTTCGAAGGGAAATTTCTTTGTCAATCACAGTCCATGTTTTTCAAATGTCATATTTTCAACAAGAGGTCCATGAAAATCGATACAGGAACGAGGCTCATATTTCCATCCTTTGTGGATGATGAATGGGAGAAGCTCCGATGGCTGCTCAATTATTTTTGTGGCAAGCCCATGGGAACAATTTCCACGCTGGATTCGAGCGAAGAGGCGTCAAATTATAACCAGGTGGGTGTATTCTGAATTCCTCATAAAGTTGTGTTTTTTAATGGCATTCAAATGGGCAACTATTTGACTAGGTAATGGTGTTCTTCAGTTTTTCATAAGAGATTTTCTGTCGAGCACCTTGACGTTTCCGATCGTTGAGGAGCTTGAGATTGTGAAGAATTTTCGGCTTAGTAACTCTGTGTTTTTACCTTCATCTTCAGACAGTCGAGAGTCAATTCCGTAAGTAATATTATATTAAAGGTTTGTTCAAAAGGTGTTTCAAAAACCACCTCTACCCCTGGTTGAGAGCTCACTGCCCTTTGCACCCTCTCCCAAGATATAAATCCCTCCTTTTCTTGTTGAGCTCCACAATGGTGAAAATTGTCTCGGGCTTTTTGAATTAGGGACTATTTTGTGGGGTTGAACTCGAGACCTTACTGAATTTTGGAACACGAGGTTTTCTGGTTAGGGAAACTGGACACTTATGCTGCGTAGTATGTTAGAGTAAGTGGAATGGTCCTGTAAGAAAGCGTTTTTATAAGGAAGGTAAAAAATCGTGTTATTTTATTTTATGTGGCGACTTTTAGTTTGTAAATTGACATATCCATCAACTATTTGCAAAAATAGGACAGATCAAAAAGTTGGATATTGTACAAAACAATAATAGTCTTTTATCTTATCGTTTAGACTCTAGAGTGTTGCATGCTAATTTTAGGAGGCTGATATTTGCGGGCAAGCATCTTGAATATTGGCACAGTCTGGCATATTATAACATTCATAAGGAGTTTACACTGTACCTAGTGCTCCGCCTCTCTGGTGGTTGTTAAATTTGAGGTCTATGCCTGTGTTTTGGAATCACTTGGCATTTTATGAATAAGTGGTGTTTTTGCATGTTTGTATTTGTGTAAACAATTTCACTTGATCATTATGATCATCCTTTTGTGTAAACATCAGCCTATTCTCACAATTTAAAACTAACAATTCACATTATCCTTTTGATATCAATTTCATTAACAGTTTCATTTGATCATCATGATCATAACCACTAGCATAATTGCTAATGTCAGAATAGGATTATGCAATTTCCTAAAATTGGAACTTGATCCTTGCAATGATATAAGGCATGATGGATTTTAACCTCCCACAACTGCTTATTGTTGATCAGTACTTTATTACAATGCTAAACTCTAGTTGACTAGGAACAGCTACAACAATGGGTCATGTGGGCTATATTTAGAGCATCACCAGGTCTGTGAATCCACCAAAAGAAATGGCATGGAATTGTAGTTTGGAAATGTTGTTGTCTGGATTAGAAGGATTTGGCGTGGATACTTATAGTAGGCCTATGCAACCTTCTGTCACTAAAATATTAAAATCTGCTTTAAAATAGTTGAATGTGGGGATCCATTCAGAGATGGATATACTAAATAAGAGTCATGGACAGTATCGATGCTTCTTACGTTCCTTGGGGGTTGTGTATGTTTTGTATTGATGTTACTTTGTATTAAAAATCAATAAGGTAGGAGCTTCTTCAAGGTTTTGACTCAATTAAATTTTAAATGCATTCTGTAGGCATTTTTGGCCGCCACATACAGGAGTTGTGAGTCTGTGGTGACTAGTGGTCAGCACCAACATAATCCAGCACCTTAGCATCCCCAAAGAGATGCTATCCCTGCTGGGTATGTGGCAATGGGATAGCTTTCCAAATGATTGGAAATATGATAGTTTTTATAGCTGGGTATAGAATGACTGTGTTTTTTATATTGTGGAAGAGACCTTGGCGGAGTTACTTTAAAAGGCTAAAGGAGATGATGTCAATTGGTCTAGATGCCTAAGATGGAAATTTTTGCTCCCATTATCATTTCCTTACTTGAATTGCTGATCTATGGTGTATTAAGATGTCTGAGGGTTTTTTGTGCAGCCTGGTCCAGATTCGATTGGTATTGTTTCTATTTCAAATACTTGTAATGGAGTATTTGCCGGTGCTTGCGATCTTGTGGGATTAGATCCTACAAAGGTGATGGGTGAAATCATATTTTTGCTCATCGATAGCGATTGTTTTGTTGGCTGGCTTATGAAGGTTCCTTTTATATCTATTATGTACAATTTAACAAGTTAATAACACACTTGGAGGAGTTCACAACACCTGCTTTGGTTGTGTGGATTACTAAACAAATTTTTCAAGGAAAGCATTTGCTTTTTATAACAAGGATTTAATTTAAAGTTACATCATGTAATTTGTCAAATTGTCAATTGGTAACATTTGTTTTAACACTTGACATATCTTTTAGATCTGAAATTTAAAACTGCCAGTATTTTTATTATAGAAACCCTTTAACCTCTTCTCAATAATAACTCAATTTGAAAAATAAACATTCTTGTTTGTACTACCCCTAGACCCTTAATTCAAGTTTAAATACTTTGTAATAATGTTTTTTTATTATTGTTGAACAATTGTTTGACCAAGTGTGGTCAAAGACACTTGTTGAAGATATTATGTTATTTTTATCATTTAATAAATAAAAACAAGAGAATCCAATCTAAAGTAGCTATTGAAAGAGTATTTGTTGGCCCACAAGGAGAAATGACGTGTTGGGAAGAATGCCCATAGTGGTGAAAACAACTAATTAATACCTCAACAGGTGCAGGAGGAATCATCCCTATTTTTCAGGTCAAAACTCCAGATGGAGATTCTAGAGTAGGAGGCTCATTATAGACCTAAGTCCTAGGAAAAGCTTTAATAAGCTATTCACATCAGACAAGCAGGAGGCTTGGATGGAAGAGGGAAGTTATTTTGTTGAGTTGAGAATGAGAACTGAGTGATAGTTCTGACAACCGAGTGATAGTTCTGGGTGCTTCAGCTGTATTTGTCCTTGTGGTCCAGCAAACAGGCTAAGGGATTTCAGTATCAACAAGCTTGGTTGTTCTGGAAGATTGGTTGGGATGAAAGATGAACTTCAGATTGGATTCGGTCTATTCTTTCAGTCAGGTTCTATTATTAGTAGTACTATTATGTACATTTACTTCTCTATCTTTTTAGTAATTATTGTCTAGAATTGGTAATAAATAAGGAACTCGTTTTTATATTGTTTCAATATTCTGTTAATTCTATTTCAGATAGGATTAATGCTTGTAAATATGAAAGTATCATATTCTGTTTTGTTATCAATATTGTTTACATCTATGATTTTTGTTATATTGTTGTAGAACAATATTTCATTTATGTTATAGATATTTCTTACTATTATGTCAAAACGGAGCTAGGGTTATTTATAAATCATGAAGAGTTAGTATGGTTACTAATTCTTAATATTCTTTGAATGTTCAATAAACACACAGAAAATAAGTTAATATTCCTATAATAGTTTATATTACAAATTCTCTGCATACCCATATAAAGACAGAATCATTATAATAGCACCATGTATTACATTTAGATACATTACTACAGAATCATGCTAATGCTAGAACATGGTTTTCATATAATCAACATCGAGTTAATAATCAAGCCAAATGAAACACAGAGTCAAGAATCTCGACATTGTTCCATAGATAAAACGACAGAGCTATAAATCATTTAAAGGATAGTAAACATCCATTTTAATAATCAATAATGGCGACGATTTCATCTTTGTAGATACATATCATTTAAACTAAGTCATATGACTCTTAAGTCTATCTTACAATACGATTTCATCACCATTGTAAGGTTAAATGAATAAATCCATGAGGCCGGTTTGGATAAGCAAACTAGGCTAACAAAAGTTACAGATTCGTAAGGCTATTCAAGAACAAATCCGAAACATATAAACATAATGCAATACTTATGTGAAAACGTTTATTACAGAGCCGAGAAGCTCGACATTGATTATGGAGAAATTATATGGTAATTAAGCATTTAAGAAAATGTTTACTTTTTCATCCCTATGGATGTTCTTTGTTTAAACAGAGTCGCAAGACTCTTTCATATGATTTACCCATTTTTGCAAGGATTAAGAACAAAGCCGTAAGGCTTTCTCATACTAGCAAGCTAGGTTAACCAACTATGACAAGTCATAAGACTATATTAATACTTAGGTCGAACAAATCATTGATTCAAATAGTAGTTTATGTAACAGAGCTTTCTTACAAAATATATATACATAGACTTCAAATCGTATCAGACTCACATGGCCAACTTTCATGGTTTCTCACATAGTATAAGTAGGTTGTAAGGCTCCATGCAAGTCGTAAGGCCACACACAATAAGAATTAATAGGTAACAAATACTTTCGGGGAGAACTGGTTGAATCATATAGTGTCGAAAGGCTCAATACGTACATTATAAATGTATAAAGACAGTCACAAGTTAAATTATAGAGTCATAGAGACTTCATGAAATTATTTACATTTATGCAATAGAATTATGAACATGCGGGTAACAAAACTAGTGATCCCATGTTACTTTAAGACTTATAAACAATTAATAGGCTCGTAAAAGAGCAAGCAAGCCGACAGGCTCAGCTTCTAATGGGAAATCGTTAATGTAGTCGTAGTGGCTGAATTAGCTGTGAGGAATCTGGAATGAGGAACAAAAAAACATACTCTATATTGAAGATGTGGTTCCAGGTAGTGCTACCGGTTAACCCGCCAAAGGTTAGTGGCACCTCGTCCGCACATTCAACGTATGTATATGAGAACACCTATAATAGAGTAAAACAAGTAAGTTAGGGTTAACGTATTGAGTAACAATATACCCATAAAGATAATGATAAAAATATTAAAATGAAATGACTTACCAAGGGTTACAGTGATCGGCTTATCCCTAAAGCATCAACGTAGCACATTCTCCCTACAAAACACATATTAAAACGAGTATGGTCAGATTTCAATATATAACTGACAGTATAGAAAAACATTTAAAAAAGGAAAGTTAGTGTTGGCATCGTGACTTTGCATTTTAACACAGTAGGGGTTTAATGTTTCCTTACTTACCCCGTAGTTTGAACAGAGAGACCGAGAACTCCATTGCTCACGGGAAGCATGGGTTACAAACAAATCCCCTTGGGATTTTTAGTTTTAAACAATGAATACTCTCAGGTTGAACCCAAGACATCCATCAATGAGATCACAGAGTCAAATCATGAATCAAAGACCTGACAGTCGAAGAGGGAAAACCCTCGTAATCTCTATGCAGAGAGGTAGTAACAAATTTAAGACTTTTACTCTTCACCATAGAGAAAGAAGGGTTGGGTAAGCTCTACACAGAGCCACCCTTCAGTGCAGCAACATAACGCTGCATTACCAAAACTCACATGAATGATACCTTACCTAGTTGCTTGACTAAGCCCTCAAGGGAAATGAATTACAATCCCAAGGATAGTGTTTAACGATCAGATTATTGCCACGCTGAAGGAGTTGAACCACTACAAGATACAGTTACTGAGCCATCACATGGCTTCACCAACTCCCAACTGAGTTGGCAAGCTCTAGTGGTCCTACGTTAAGTAAGGAAGACCACGCATTAACACCGATATTATATCACAATTAATAACAAGAATTTCAAATTAATACTAAGCCGTAATATATTTATTACACAGAGATATAGAAGTAATACAAGATCTTAGTGAATGGTATTTGGAATCCCAGTTATGCATTACAACTATGAACTCAGGATTCGAAGCAGAGTCTGGGTAATGAACCCCGTAACTATAGCATATACATTGATAAACTAGGATTTAAATGGTTACTCTCACATCTAGTTAGTATAATAATTAACAACCCGATGTTTAAACTATAGGACATCGTGACTTGCATATAGTCATTTCATACCATGTTATAAACATGTAACGATTAAAGATTAAAGCTTACAACTTGGGTTAGCATGGCTCATGAGAGCATGCATAGAATAGTTACTATGTATTGTTTAAACTCATAATCATGGGATAGCATGCCTGGTAAGAGAATGCAAATAGTTCACATATATTATAAGCTCTTAACCTTGTTTGGTAAGCTCGAATAGCATAGGTAGGTTGCATGTAAAGTGTTTATACATGAGTTTGTTTATAATTCATGATATTAATATATATGTTATATATATTAGTATCGGTTGTGTAGAGTGTGAATAGATATGCTATGTGATATATGTATATATATATGCAAGGTGTAAATAGTATATGAAGTATGACCAGATCAAATGCATATTATGTCGATGGCCATATGAAGTTAATAGGGTTACAAATAATTGTTTTACAATCACCTTGGTTATAATAATTCGACAAGCAAAGAATATATAAACCTTGGATGAGTATCATAATAATAGCTACATAAGAATTAAATGGCAATCTGAATGGGTTACGATAGTAACAAAGTCAACTAGTATTATTACACGATATGTATTCGCCAAGCTAAGGTTGGCATGTTTCCGCAAACGAAAATGTAATAATTATTCAACATATGTATAGGACAGAAACACAAATTATACCTTAGCAATAGACGATGTGGAGTCACAACTGCATTCTCTTAAGCATTTCATACCTGCGACATAAGAATTAATGTCGTCAACCTGTACATATAATTTTTTTTTTTTTAATTGAGTAAATTGGGGCTGTGATAAATTGGTATCAGAGCACAGTTACAACACTAGGCCTGAAAATAGGCTCAAACACGCATGAATATCATCAAACAGAAAACAAAACTAACTTATGTTTTTCTTATGGTATTTATGGAACATAAATATAATCATTGTTTTGCAGGAAAATGGAAGGAGTAGAGACATCCATTGAAGATGATTCCCATCACAGTGAACAAGAAAATTATGAACAGAATAAGGGCCTAAACAGAATATAAATACTGATAATTTATGGGTTGACTTGAATGATAACATAAATGAAGAGCAATCTGGAATTTTAAAAACTGTTAAAGAATTAAGAGTAGAAATATTAAGTGTAAAGGAAGATAACAAATGCATATTAAAAGGTCAGGAAGATTTAAATAACGTTCTCCTTACTAAACTACTTGAGCAAGAAACAATAAAGAATAAAACGTTAGATGAAGAAAATGAGAAAAATCTATCATATAAACGTAAGGGAAGAAAGTTAACTTTTGTTGATAATGAAAATGATTCATCTAGTGGTATTTCAGTAAGAGAATATAAACATAAACATAATACAAGTGATAGTAGTGATGATGAACAAATTAATAAAAAGAGTAAACGTTATGAGGAAATTTATGGAGAGTTCAAGAAGATAAAACCACCTCTGTTCAATGGTGAAGTAGAAACCGAAGAGGAAGCCGAAGCATGGCTGTCTGGAATGCATAAATATTTTCATATTTCTAACTACTCCATATAACTTAAAGCAGGAATGGCTATCTATAATATGTCCGGAAAGGAAGATATATGGTGGAAAGATATCAAAAGAGTAAAGAACATAAAAGAACGTAATATTACATGGAGTTCATTCAAGAAATTATTTAAAAGAAAATATCTTTTTGAATAGTATTATGAAGAGAAAGCCAAAGAATTCTCTGATCTGAAACTTGGAACTTTAACTATGAAAGAAATGTGCAGCAAGTTTCTAAGTTTATTATGATATGTACCTTACATTACATAAGAGAAACCAAAAGTACAAAGATTTCTAAGTTGCTTTCATGTTATGTATAAAGAGAGAATAGAGTATGATAACCCAAAATTTGGAAGAAGCAATGAGGAAAGCTAATTTCTGTTTTGATCAAAACAAAAACAAAAGAGATAATTCACTAGCTTGGAAGGGAAATACTTTTGATCCAAAGAAAAGAGTTAATAAATTTTTTCAGAAGTGCTGGAAATAATCATAAGAACTATCAAAGTAATAATTTCATAAACAAACCTCAAAATGCAGCAAATTATCAAAGAAGAGATACATCTGCTAATTATAACAAAGTTAATTATCCAAGAGGTCCACTACAATGCTGGGAGTGTGGTGAACCACACTACTTTAAAGACTGTGCAAAGAAGAAAAATATTGTTATTAATATACATTCTATACAAGAAGATGCTACTATAGTTGACATGGCTAGAAGTATGCCAAGGATCCATGCAACATTGGAGAATCGACAGGAATATCATCAATCAACAATAGTCGAAATAGAAGGTATGTTACGAGATAAGTCTATTTCTATGTTGATAGATCCTGGTACAATTCTAATTTACATATATCCTAGAATTGTAGATGCATGTAAACTTAAGCAAAGTAAATTTGAGAAATCATGGTTAGTTCAGTTAGCTACAGGCACAAAAAGGAAGGTAACTAGTTTTGTTCAAAACTGTGAATTTTACATGAATGACATGAAAACACATGTAGATTTAAATGTTTTACCTTTAGAATACTATGACATGATAATAGGAATGGATTGGTTAGAGAAACATAAAGTGATATTGAACTGTTATGAAAAATATTTTACATGCAAAGATGAAGAAAATAAATTTGTTATAGTGAAATGAATTCATAGAAAAGTTATGATAAGGGAAATCTCTGCTTTACAAATGAAAAGATCTATTAGAAAGGGTTGTAAAGTGTTTGTTGTTCAAATATTAGATAACTGAGATAAAAATGATAAAATGAATATAAATGACATTCCAATATTGAAAGAATTTAAATATTTGTTTCCGGAAGAAGTCCCAGGACTTCCTCCTAAAAGAGCGATAGATTTCTCCATCGATCTCATACTAGGAATAGTACCAGCTTCAAAGGATCCATATAGAATGACCATTTTGGAATTAAATGAATTAAAAGCTCAAATTTAGGATTAATTGACAAAAAGTATATGCGACCAAGTGTGTCCCCTTGGGGAGCACCAGTAATCTTTGTTAAAAAAAAAGATGGAACTTTAAGATTATGCATTGATTATAGACAATTAAAGAAGATGACTATTAAAAATAGATACCCGCTACCCCAAATTGATGATCTTTTCGATCAATTTAGAGGAGAAACTATCTTTTGTAAGATAGATTTGCGATCGAGATATCACCAAGTAAGAGTAAAAGATGAAGACATTTATAAAAATGCATTTAGGACCAGGTAATATGGTCACTATGAATTTGTTATAATGCCTTTTGGGATGACAAACGCACCAATAGTATTTATGTGTTTAATGAACAGTGTGCTAAGTAAATACTTAGATAAATTCGTAGTCCTATTTATCGATGATGTATTAATTTAGTCTAAGAATGAACAAGAACACGAAGAACACTTAAAAAATGTACTAGAAGTATTAAGAGAACAAGAACTTTAGGCAAAGTTTAGCAAATGCGATTTCTTTAAGGATAAGATTTAGTACTTAGGTCATGTAATAAATAAGGAAGGTATTTCGGTTGATCCTAAGAAAGTAAAAGAAATTATAGAATTGCCAGTACCTAAAGACGTATCTGTCATACGATCATTCATGGGAATAACTGGTTACTACATGAAATTTTTTGAAGGGTTTTCTAAAGAAATTATAATGGAATAATAAATGTGAAGAAATTTTTAACAAACTAAAACATTTGTTAACAACAACACCTATCCCTAAGATTGTAGATCAGTATAAAGAATTTACCATCTGCACGGATGCATGCAAAGAAGGATTGTGTGGGGTACTAATGCAAGATAACTACGTTGTAGCATATGAGTCTAGAAAATTAAAAGAACATGAAAAGAATTATGCAATTCATGATTGGGAGTTGGCTGCTATAATTCATGCATTAAAAATGTGGCGTCATTCTTTGATTGGTAAACGCTTCTTACTAAAAACAGATAATGTAAGTTTAAAGTATCTTTTTGACCAGCAAAACTTGAATGCAAGACAAGCCAGATGGCTGTCTTTCCTAAGCGAATATGATTTTTAGATAAAACATATTAAAGGAAAATAAAATAAGGTAGCAGATGCTTTGATTCGTCATGCTAACATGTTGTTTTCTACATGTAGCAGTTATGAGATTGATTTAGAAGCTAAAATACAAACATCAGCAAGAAATGATGAAGAATATCAAAAAATAAAAGTGAAAACAACAGAAAATGAAGAACAAGAAGTAAAAACAGATTTTAAATTTAGCAGAAATGCATTATTAATGTAAAAAGACAGGTTGTATGTACCTAATTCTGTAGAAGTAAAGCTGTTAATTATGAATGAAAAGCATAAAACACCTTATTCAGGACACCCTGGTTACCAGAAAATGATTACAATGATAAAGAAGGAATATTATTGGCCTAATATGAAAAATGAAGTTGTTGATTTTATAGCTAGATATATGGAGTGTCAGCAAGTTAAAATTGAACATCAACATCTAGTTGGTTTATTGCAACCTCTACCTATTCCCGAGTGGAAATGGGAAGTTATTAGTATGGAATTTATAACCAGTTTGCCTAAGAAGTCTAAACATAATGATTCTATAATGGTTGTGGTTGATAAGTTAAGTAAAGCAACACATTTTATTCATGTTAAATCTACATATAAGGCTATCAATATTGTTGAGATATTTATGAAAGAAAATTTCAAATTGCATGGTGTGCCTAAAATAATTGTTTCTGATAGAGATTCAAATTTTACAAGAAATTTTTGGAAAGCTTTGTTTAAAGGGTTAAATACCAAACTGAATTTTAGTACATCTTTTCACCCTCAAACTGATGGACAGACTGAAAGACTTAATCATATTTTAGAAGACATGCTTAGAATGTATGTTATAGATAAACTCAAAAAATGGGAAGACTATTTGCATTTGGTTGAGTTTGCTAATAATAACCATTTTTAAGCTTCTGCTAAGATGAGTCCATTTGAAATACTATATGGACGTAAATGTAACACTCCCATTTCTTGGATTATTCTAGTTGATAAATTGATGCTAGGTCCTGAGTGGTTTAAAGATATGTAACTAACCGTGAACCATGTGCAACAAAATTTGAAAGTAGCACAAGACAGACAAAAGAGCTACGTTGATTTAAAAAGAACTCAAAGAGAGTTCTAGGTTGGAGACCATGTTTATGTAAAGGTAACGCCAAAGAATAGTTCTCTAAGATTGGGGAAATGTGCTAAACTAGCACCTAGGTATTGTGGTCCTTTTGAAATATTAGACTGGATTGGACCGGTAGCTTATCGGTTGGCATTACTGCCTACGATAAAAGTACATAATGTTTTTCACATTTCTTTGTTAAATAAATACATACATGATGCTACTCATGTTGTGGATTGGAATGTGATTCAGGTGGAACCGGAAGGAGAATTCCAAGTGGAACCAGAATTCATCCTCGAAAGGAGGGAGCTTATCCTTTGGAACCGCATTATTAAGCAGGTAAAAGTGCAGTGGATGCACCTTAGCCTAGAAGAGGCTACTTGGGAATTGGAAAGTAAAATGAAGGAGGAATATCCAATTCTATTTAAAGATGAAACAATGGAAGATTGAATAACACCGAGGACAGTGTTATCTTTAAGGGTAGGTGTATGTAATACCCCTATACCCTTAATTAAAGTTTAAATACTTTGTAATAATGTTTTTTATTATTGTTGAACAATTATTTGACCAAGTGTGGCCAAAGACACTTGTTGAGGATATTACGTTATTTTTATTACTTAATAAATAAAAACTGGAGAATTCTGTAATATCCCTCTAAGATTTATAAATGTATAATGTAAATTATTTATGAGGCCCTAGTGAGGAGCTCAAGGCCAAGGCCCCACCAATGGACCTTGAAAACATCGTTAATTCTTTTCCTAAGCTATAAGTTGTAAACTGAGAAGAGAAGGTGCAATGGTGCAACTAAGCGTCGACAACTAAATCATTTCGGAAAGGTAAAGTCAAGAGAATCCTTGATAATCTAAACGTTAAGGCCTAGGACCCTATAGGACATAATGGTTGGATCTATGGGTATTAACCAAGACTTTCGTATAATGTCCTAAGTCGAGGACTACAGCCTTTTCGTTACAAACAAATAGGCAACCACGACGACTTATGCCTTAGTATAACGCCTTATGTGTGAAGTATAATTTGACATAATTCACTTAATCACATTTCCAATAGGGAGTGTTATAAATCCCAAGTAAACCTCCTAAGCTAAATTTAAACTAAGCCTATTAATGGGTTTTGATAAAGCTTAGCTTATTAATTTTTAGTATACTTAAATCATAAGCTAAAATATGAAGGGAAGTTTTCAAGTTTCCACTTTATAGAGGGAATACAAGGGAATTGGAAATTCACCTTATCTTAATAAGAGATATGTTACATTTTAGTAAAAAGGCCATCGCCTTATGTTAATGTAAAGCTAGTAGCTTTAGTTGGAAGGAGTAAAACCAAAAAGATTTAATTAAGACTTTGTTCAAAAAGAGTTTACCCATGCCACAACCACTTTCACTCTAAAGGAGGCATAAGTGTGGTGGTACAGGTAGTCCCCAAAAGGAACGTCTAGACCTAGTTATTTTTATTATTATTATTTCTTCCTACTGAAGAGAGAGGGGCACCATAGAAGTGTTGAAAATCTAATTGGGCATTTCTACTTTATGACAAAAGTAATCACATCTATTTTTGGAGCGATGTGGTTGTTTAACAAATCTGTCACATTCATATTAGATTTCTTTTAGAAGGGATTCCAACGATATTGTTCCCTTAATGGACAGGGAAAGCTCGGCGTAACTTCCATTTGGAAATGATGTCTTCCTTAAGTTTCAAACTACTACGGTTACTGGGGCGGATGTTCCAAGAAAGAAAGGATATTATAGGAATCGATCTGGAGCACGGGGAATGGGGAAACTGACTATTGACAGAGTTTGGGGATCGAGGGCGAGTGTTACAAAAAACTTGTTGAGTTTGCGATAGGATAATTTTGGAAGAGAGAAAATGGTTTTTGGATGATTTGTTTAGAGATGCGTTGTTACTATTGGCAGTACAGAGAGGATGTCTGTGGGAGGGGAATTTCAATAGGAGTTTGATATCTGTAAACATAGAGTTTGGAGTAGGGAATCTAGGCGACGTGATCAAGCGACGAGGTAGATGGAGGATGCAAGTTTGCAATGGATCTGTTTCGTTGTTTTCATCTATGGTCTGTAAGTACTATGGTGTTTCCTCACCTACCCCTCATTAGAGCCATATCGTTGTTTCGACTATGATGGATAAGTATTGTGTTGACTCTTCTGTAAAAGATTGTGCTTGAGTATTAATAAAGTCACATTATGGAAATATATTTATGCATATGATACCTCGACCTTTGTATAAATGTTTAGATTTATACGGGCGATTCTGGATAGAGTAGTTAACTAATTTCCATAGTAATTGTGAGAAGGTTTTTGATGAAGGATCTCAAGATCTGGATTTCCTTACAGAGTTTTGATCTGATCTCTACATAAAGGTTTAGATCTATACGAATTAAACTATTTTTCTTCCGATTCACATTTTAGTTCGGTCACTTTGAATGTTTTCTTTATCTGTTCACCTATACTCTTACATCCTGGCACTGAGATCAAACCGGGTTTTCCCTTTGGTGCTTGTGTTATTTTACTGCTGGAAAAATATCTACGTGAAGAGATGTCAGTGTCACTGCCACTTAGCTTCTGTTACGGTGGTTGCATATGCTGCAGTATTTGATTTTGTTTTGAAGATTATTTTCCTGTTCATTGAGAGATACCCATGGGTCAGAGGTTGTCGTTTCCTTTCTAGTTTATTTTCTACATTGTTTTAAGTAACTAAGTAGAGCCATGTTTGGATGATCCTTGTTTACGCAGGCTAGGTGGTCTCTCTTGGAGATACGACCTATGTCGAATCCCTTGCTGAAAGTATTTCTCATTACTATTTTTGTTTTATCTCTACTCTTATACATTGATGGATGAATCGCCGCTCTTCATAACGCTTTGCTATGGTTTTTAATCTATGATTCTATACCGTGAGTATGCCTTAGGTGGAGAGATTAATTTTATCTCCATATTCCAATTTGATTTAATTTAGAACTGTGTTACCCATTTAAACTTCTGCACCTACAGCTTTGATCCATGGCCATAGATTTTGCTTGGGTACATTTATGTATCTATGTTGGGATGCCTTTCGTCTAACTTAGGCCATGTGGTTGGATTTGATTACTAGCATTTATCCAATGCTCGGATTTAGGTCTCTTTTTGATCTAATGCCAGAATTTAAGTATTTAGGTGAATGCCAGCATAGGCACGTAATTAATATACGCAAGATATAGATCTATTGCATACTCCTGTAATTATAATAAGTACCCCCATTACATGTTAGTTTGAATGACAGTATTTTCATATAGATATGTATATATGTACATCAGGGTAAGACTTCAGTTATTTATATGTTAGATGTATGTCGTCATGTCAAAACTCGGTTAAGCTGATTTATATATCTCCATCCTAGCATTGAGGTTTATGGACTAAATTACTCACTTGGAGGAAGTGAAAGAATGTTAGTTTGAATGACAGTATTTTCATATAGATATTTATATATGTACATCAGGGTAAGACTTCAGTTATTTATATGTTAGATGTATGTCGTCATGTCACAACTCGGTTAAGCTGATTTATATATCTCCATCCTAGCATTGAGGTTTATGGACTAAATTACTCACTTGGAGGAAGTGAAAGAATGTTAGTTTGAATGACAGTATTTTCATATAGATATTTATATATGTACATCAGGGTAAGACTTCAGTTATTTATATGTTAGATGTATGTCGTCATGTCAAAACTCGGTTAAGCTAATTTATATATCTCCATCCTAACATTGAGGTTTATGGACTAAATTACTCACTTGGAGGAAGTGAAAGAATGTATTGCGACAACTCAGTCGCATGATGTAATCTCTATTCTTAATAGAAAGATATGATTCCTTCCTTGTGGACATAGCCCAGTATGGGGTGAACCACCTATATCTCGTCTTCATGTGTTTAATTTTGGATGGTTTGTCACTTATGTTATTTTGCTTTTATCAAATGTTTAATTTGTGATGGTTTGACTACTTAGGTCAATGTTTATGTTTTGATGGTTGGTGGCTCATTGCCACCATGTTGTTCATGTGATGGTTAGATCGCTTGATTGTTTTGGGTACATTTAAAAGTCTATTGCTAATGAGTATCAATTCATGGAAATTCTTGAGGAAAATGGGCTAATATGTTTTATTGAAGCAATTTTATTTGGAGTAGGGCTACCATGTTTTCTCTTAATTATAATTGTTACAAGTGCGGTAAAGAAGTTGCATAGATGTTTGTTAATAGATAGGTGAATAGAATTTATGTAAGTGCTAGCAATATGGACTAATGACCCTTGCATAATTATGCAAGGTTTGTAAGTGTTATAATTGTAGGAAGCATGGAAATAGATGATTAAGAATGGAGAATTGTTTGATAAGTATGAAAAGAAAGAAGGTTAGTTATACATGATGTTGTTATTTTCCTTTTGTTACCATGGTCGTTATTCTTTTCACGTCTAATTTTAAATGAATATATATTAAGGATTAATTACAATTTCTTAACTTTCACCTACTTCACTAACCCTAAAAGTTGGGTATGTTACAAATCCAATCTGAAGTAGCTGTTGAAAGAGTGTTTGCTGGCCCACAAGGAGAAATGACATGTGTTGGGAAGAATGCCCATAGTGGTGAAAACCACTAATTAATACCTCAACAGGTGCAGGAGGCATCATCCATATTTTTAAGGTCAAAATTGTAGATGGAGGTTCTAGAGCAGGAGGCCCATTATACACCTAAGTCCTAGGCAAAGCTTTATTAAGCTATTCCCATCAGACAAGCAGGAGGCTTGGATGAAAGAGGGAAATTATTTGGTTGAGTTGAGAATGAGAACTGAGTGATAGTTCTGGATGCTTCAGCTGTCTTTTTCCTTATGGTCCAGCAAACAGGCTCAGGGGTTTCAGTATCACCAAGCTTGGTTCTTCTGGAATATTGGTTGGGAGGAACGACGAACTTTAGATTGGATTCGGTCTGTTCTTTCAGTCAGGCTCTATTACTATTAGTAGTATTCTGTACATTTACTTCTCTATCTGTTTATTAATGGTTGTGTAGAATTGGTAATAAATAAGGAATTGGTTTTTATATTGTTTCAATATTCTGTTAATTCTATTTCAGATAAGATGAATGCTTGTAAATCTAAAAGTATTATATTATGTTTTGTTATCAATATTGTTTATATCTATTTTTTTTATATTGCTGCAGAACAATATTTCATTTTTGTTATAGATCTTTCTCAGTATTATGTCAAAATAGAGCTAGGGTTATTTATAAATCATAAAGAGTTAGTATTATTACTAATTCTTAATATTCTTTCAATGTTTAATAAACACATAGAAACAGAGTTAATATTCCTATAGTAGTTTGTATTACAAAATGTGTACATACCCATATAAAGACAGAATCATTATAATAGCACCAGGTATTACATTTAAATACATTACAACAGAATCATGGTAATGCTAGAACATGGTTTTCATATAATCAACATCGAGTTAATAATCAAGCCAAATGAAACATAGAGTCAAGAATCTTGACATTGTTCTATAGATAAAACGACAGAGCTATAAATCATTCAAAGGATAATAAACATCCTTTTTAATAATTAATAATGGCTACGATTTCATCTCTGTAGATGCATATCATTTAAACTGAGTCATATAACTCTTAACTCTATCTTACAATATGATTTCATCCCCGTCATAAGGTTAAAGGAACAAAGCAATGAGGCTGGTTTGAATAAGTAAAGTAGGGTAACAAAAGTTACAGATCCGTAAGGCTATTCAAGAACAAATACGAAACATATAAACATAAGGAAATACTTTTGTGAAAACGTTTATTACAAAGCCAAGAAGCTCAACATTAGTTATGGAGAAATGATATGGTAATTAAGAATTTAAGAAAATGTTTACTTTTTCATCCTTGTGGATGTTCTTTGTTTGAACAAAGTCGCAAGACTCTTTCATACGATTTACCCATTGTTGCAAGGATTAGGAACAAATCTGTAAGGCTTGTTCATACTAGCAAGCTAGGTTAACCAACTATGACAAGTCATAAGACCATATTAATACTCAGGTCGAACAAATCATTGATTCAAATAGTAGTTTATGTAACAGATCTTGCTTAGAAAATATATATACATAGAGTTCAAATCATATTAGACTCACATGGCCAGCTTTCGTGGTTTCCCACATACTATAAGTAGGTAGTAAGGATTCATGTGCCTTAGTTAATAAGCATTCAGGTAAAGTCCGAGAGACACGAAAACTTCTTAGGTTAGGCTCATTAAAAGGATCACAAAGGGTTGCAAGCCGTAAGTCCACACACAACAAGAATTAAAAAGTAATAAATACTCTCGATGAGAACCAACTGACTTAGATAGTGCCGAAAGGCTCAATACATACATTCACAAGTTAAATTACAGATTCATAAAGACTTCACGAAATTATTTACATTTATACAACAACATTATGAACATGCGGGTAAAAAAACAACTGATTCGCTATTAATTTAAGAGTTATAAACAGTTCACAGGCTCGTAAAAGAGCAAACAAGCTGACAGGCTCAACATATAATGGGAAAACCGTTAATGCGGTCGTAGTGGCTTACTTAGCCACAAGGAATCTGGAATGAGGAAGAAATAATCATACTCTAGATTGAAGACGTTGTTCCAGGTAGTGCTACCGGTTAACCCACAAAAGGTTAGTGGCACCTCGTTCGCACATTCAACGTATGTATATGAGAACACATGTAACAAAGTAAAACATGTAAGTTAGGGTTAACTTATTGAGTAATAGTATACCCATAAACATAATAATAAAACTATTAACATGAAATGACTTACCAAGGGTTATGGCGGTCGGCTTATCCCTGGAGCATCAACGTAGCACGTTCTTCCTACAAAACAGATATTAAAACGAGTATGGTTGGATTTCAATATATAGCTTACAGTATAGAAAAACCTTTACAAAAGGCAATTTAATGTTGGCATCGTGACTTTGCATTTTAACATAGTAGGGGTTTAATGTTTCTTTACTTACCCTGAAGTTTGAACATAGAGACCAAGAACTCCATTGCTCACGGGAAGCATGGGCTACAAACAAATCCCCTCAGGATTTTTAGTTTTAAACAATGAATACTATTTGGTTGAACCCAAGACATCCAACAACGAATTTAGAGAGTAAAATCGTGAATCAAAGACCTGGCGGTCTAAGAGGGAAAACCATCGTAAGCTCTATGCAGAGAGGAAGTAACAACTTTAATCCTGTTACTCTTCAACATAGCGAAAGAAGGGTTGGGTAAGCTCTACAGGGAGCCACCCTTTGATGCGGCAGCATAACGCTGCATTATCAAAACTCAAGTGAATGATACCTTACCTAGTCGCTTGATTAAACCCTAGAGTGAAATTGATTCCAATCCCGAGGATCATGTTTAACGATCAGATCGTTGCCACGCTAAAGGAGTTGAACCAGTACAAGATATGGTTACTGAGCCATCACATGGCTTGACCAACTCTAAGTTGAGTTGGAAAGCTCTAGTGGTCCTGCTTTAACCAAGGAAGACCACGCATTAACACCGATATTATATCACAATTAATAACAACAAGTTCAAATTAATACTAATACGTAGTATATTTATTATACAGAGAGATAGAAGTAATACAAGATCTTAATGAATGGTATTCGCAATCCCAGTTATGCATTATAGCCATGAACTCAGGATTCGAAGCACAATCTGGGTAACGAACCTCGTAACTATAGCATATACATTGATAAACTAAGATTTAAATGGTTACTCTCACATCTGGTTGGTATAATAATTAACAACCCTATGTTTAAACTCTAGGATCTCGTTACTTGCATATAGTCGTTTCATACCGTGTTATAAACATGTAACGATTAAAGCTTAAAGCTTATAACTTGGGTTAGCATGGCTCGTGAGAGCATGCATAGAATAGTTACTATATATCGTTTAAACTCATAATCACAAGATTGCATGGCTCATAAGAGCATGCAAAAAGTTTGCATATATTATAAGCTCTTAACCTTGTTTGGTAAGCTCGAAGAGCATAGGTAGGTTGCATGTAAAGTGTTTATACATTAGTTTGTTTATAATTCATGATATTAATATATGTGTTATATATATTAGTATAGGTTGTGTAGAGTGTGAATAGATATGCTATGAAATATATATATATATATACAAGGTGTAAATAGTATACGAAGTATGACTAGAACGGATGCATATTATGGCGATGGCCATATGAAGTTAATAGGGTTACAAATAATTGTTGTATAATCACCTTGGTTATAATAATTTGACATGCAAAGAAGTATAAACCTTGGATGAGTATCATAATAATAGATACATAAGAATTAAACAAGTTGAATGTGTTACGATAGTAACAAAGTCAACTAGTATTATTACATGATATGTATTCGCCTAGCTAAGGATGCCTTGTTTCCGCAAAAAAATGTAATAATTATTCAACATATGTATAGGACAGAAATACAAATTATACCTTAGAAATAGACGATGTAGAGTCACAACTGCAATCTCTTAAGTATTTCATACATGTGACATAAGAGTTTATGTCGTCAACCTATACATATAATTTTTTTTCTAAAATTGAGTAAATTGGGGTTGTGACACTGTTGCACATCACAAATGCATGTATTCTATTTTGTAAGGTTAAATGACCAATCCATGTTGTATTTATTGGCTGCTTAAAAACCTTTATTTTTATGTAGGAAAAAGGCTCAAAAGGACATTGTGGAATTGGATTTATTACTTTTGAAATATCAGGTCAAGAAATCTTGTCTGTTTAAGCGAAATTTGTTTTATTTCTTTTGATATCTACAATAAGAAGATTATGTCTAGTCAAAGAAAGCAGAAAAGATGGTTGACATAGAATGCTAATACAAGTTACAAAGGGGGTTATTGAATTTTAATTCTATTATTCTTTTATTTATGGGTTGATGCATTATTGTTCGAATGAGAAGGTAACTCAATTTTTGACATCAATCAATTTGGAATTGTTATAGTCATACTTGTCAATGCAATATAACTAAAAACATATATAGGACATCCAATTCATTTTTGATAGGTTACTTTAGTTAAAAAATGAATATTTGGAAAAGAAGTTTAAAAAAATGCCAAATCAGAAATTTACATCTTTCAAATTGAATTTTTATATGTATCAAAAGAAAATTGTGCATAATGTCTAATCTTTTACCTTGTTACTTGTTTGTGGGTTTGAATTGAAGGCAGTGATGCTCAAGCAAATTTTCTATTCATTTTGCATAGATTCTTAAAGATAGCCCGTCTTAGCTTCGTGATTGTGGTTTCCTCGACATTTTGACCGCATTTCCTACTGAAAATGTCAAAACAATTGAGCTTTTATGCATGGAGGTTTGTTGTTTCCTCTAAAATTGGTTCTGATAAGTTGCCACAAGAGGTCATAAATTAGCAAACTCATATTATTTGTTCTTTGTATGATATGGATTGCACACATATGCTACCACTACTTTAGCTTATGCCAGAGACTTCTGGACGCTGAGATACACAACAATGTTGGAAGATGGTAGTCTTATGGTATGTTGTGAGAATTAACAATCATACATGCTTCAATTAATTCCTTCCTTTTATGGGCACAATTGGTTTTTTCTTTATTATTTATGGGGTTTACTAATCACAGCTAATGTATGATGTTCTGAAAGGTTTGTGAAAGGTCCTTGAGTGGTACTCAGGGTGGTCCAAGCATACCACACGTGTAGCATTTCGCGAGAGAATAAATGCTTCCTAGTGGATATTTGATACAACCTTGTGAAGGTGGTGGTTCAATAATTTGTATTGTTGATCACACGGATCTAGAGGTATATATTAGTTGTTGATGATTTGAAGTTGTAATGTAGTTTATACCATTAATTTTCTAAAGAAGTTAATCTTAGATGGGTTGATCCTTTCATTGTTTTGATTATCGTTATTTAGCCATGAAGCATGCCCAAGGTTTTACATCCACTATATGAATATCATCTATTGTACACTCACAATTGCAGTAAGGAAATTTTTAATGCCATAGTGTAGATTGTATTAATATTCTTTTAAATTTCCACTAATTCAAATCTTGGTGATCAAGCACTGCATCGATAATGCCAAATTGCATAGGAGGCCACATGTGAAGTAGTTTTTGGTTGGGGATGGAAGCCAACTCTTCTACCTTCATTTATCTAGATTATGAGCATGGTAAGGGCATACACAACCGCATTTCCTACAGGAGGAGACTCCAATGGTTGACCTCATGATTATGCTTTCATCATAGCATTCAATCTCGCATGGGCGCGGACTTAACTGCCAAGCAACTATTTATCTTGTTAAATATTGTGATACATGTTAATTAAAATCTCCCACTTCTCCAATGTTTCTTTTAAAGTACATTAAATAAAAGTTATAATATTATAAAATCATAATTAAAAATATTTAATACATTAACTAAAATATGTAATATAAAATTTATAATATAATAAAATCATAATTAAAAATAAATAGTAAGAAGATTTTTTTTTAGAAAAGCATAGGTCATTAACTTATTTAAGAAAATGAGCTTAAATGCTTCAAGACTTACTCCAAAATCATCAATCAACATAAAATTATTTTATTTTGTTATTCCAAATATAAAATAAATTATCTTTTCACTATTTTAAAAAATATCTTTATATTTATTTTATCATTTTCACTACTATATAAAATAAATCATAATCCTTTTCAACTTTACTTCTACTTCATAAATTTAATATAAAATAAATCATTTAATCCTTTTCAACTTTACTTGTAATTCATAAATTCAATCATAATCCTTTTCAACTTTACTTCATAGATAAATTTAGAATTAAGAATCAAGATCCATCTCTCAAGCACATCGTTCCCATCAAAATTGTCAAACACGTTATTGTTATGCTGATAACAATGTTCCACAATGTGAACATCTCTCACACCCAAAGTGTCAAACATGCTACTTTTGTGCCGAGGACACTTTCAATAAAATCATGATTTGGGCAAGGTTTACATGATAATTTCCTGTTTAATTACATCATCAAATAAAACTCACCCAACAAAAATCAAAAACATATTATTTATATATATATAAAGATGGCTACATTCCTAATTTTTGTGGGTGGAACCCTCGAAACTTTAACAACCGAGCTAATCCTAACGTCATCTCAATGAAGTTCGTCGTGTCAGGGATGATGCAAATTGGCATTTCCATTGGCTTGAATTGAATAATATTGATTGGCCTTGACTAGATAATATCAGTGTACCATACAAGTTTGATTTGATTGGACTCAATCCGTAATGAATGGCAGTTCCCATTCCAACCTTACCCACCTAAGATTCCTCAGATTGATTTCTATCTTTTACCACTGGACGCTAACCGGCCGCCATATATGTGCACTGCCCTGTACATATCATTGTGCATGGAGAATCACAAGTCCTGTAATTTCTGTCGGAATATCCTCAAGCTGAGGATAAGGTTGCAACTTTCCTTTCCTCTTCTTTTTTTTATCGAATTTCCTTCTCTGTCGTGCTTTTACTGATTTCTTTCTGTAATAAACAATATATCTAACCTTGTGGTTTACATATATAGGTTTTTATTTATAATGGAAATACAAATATGGATTCTTCTGTGTGAGGATACCTGCTGTCAAAGGTCAAGAACACAAGGTGTGTAAACTGAAAAAGGTCTTGTATGGTTTCAAACAAGCTCCAAGAGCTTGGTACAGCAGAATTGACTCTTATCTCATCAAAAATGGTTTCAACAGAATTAGCAATAAACACACTCTATATGTCAAAACAGATCAGGAAGGTAACATTCTACTTGTTTGTCTTTATGTTGATGATATGATCTATACTAGAAGTTTGATGCTTGAAGAGTTTAAGATAGTCATGAAAAAGGAGTTTGAGATGATTGATCTTGGTCTTATGAAGTTTTTCCTTGGTCTGGAAGTTGATCAAAGTGAAAATGGGATCTTCATCCATCAGCATAAGTATGCTACAGACATTCTGCAGAGATTCAGAATGGAAAAATGTAAACCAGCAGAAACTCCCATTGCTACAGGAACCAAGTTAAGCAAAAATGATGATGAACCGGCAGTAAATTCTACACTTTACAAAAGATTAGTAGGCAGTTTAATGTATTTGACTGCTACTAGACCTAATTTGATGTATGTTGGTAGTCTTATTTCTAGATTCATGGAATCTCCCAAAGACTCTGACTGGAAAGTTGGAAAAAGAATACTGAGATATGTTGCAGGTACAATTGATTATGGAATTTGGTACACTCATTCACAGGACTGTACTCTCACAGGGTACACAGATAGTGATTTCACAGGTAGAATTGATGATAGGAAAAGCACATCTGGTTATGCTTTTCATCTTGGTACCAGTCTTATTTCTTGGGCTTCTCAGAAACAACCTATTGTGAGCATGTCTTCAGCAGAAACAAAATATATTGCAGCAACTACAGCAGCCTGCCATGCAGTTTAGCTCAGAAGACTCTTGAAGGACATGGGACATACAGAAACAAAACCAACAACAATCTATTGTGACAACAGTTTTTCTATACAGTTGTCTAAGCATAATATATTTCATAGGAAGAGTAAACACATTGACACTCACTATCACTTCATACATGAGTTAGTCAATAACGGAGAGATCATCTTGTTGTTTGGTGGCTCTAAGGAGCAACTTGCTGATATGTTTACCAAACCCTTGGGAACATCCACATTTGAGTTTCATAGGAAGCACTTAGGCATTGATAGTGCTGACCACACCATCCCACTTGAGATTAAGGGGGTGTGTTAAGAGTTGTAATCTCATGTGTCAAGTTGGTTAGTTAGTTGAGTCAATAGTCCTGAGTTAATTGAGTTAATTGTTTACTAAGTCATTAGTCGACCCATGGTTTACACCGGCCCATAGTATTAGTCAGTGGTTTTGGTCTTATGTTAAACTATATATATGTGTTCTTAATAATGAGAAGGCAATCAATATGCCCGTTTCTATTTCTGCTCTTTATGTTCTATGTATTGCAAACTTTATCAAAAATACCCTAGCAAAATGATTATGCCTAGTCAAAGAAAACATAAAATATGATTGACATATAATGCTAATACAAGTTACAAAGGGGGTTATTCAATTTTAAGTCTATTATTATTTTATTATTCTTTTATTTACGGATTGATACATTATTCTTCGAATGAGAAGGTAACTAAATTTTTGACATCAATCAATTTGGAATTGATATCTAGTCATACTTGCTAATGTAATATAACTAAAAACATATATTTGACATCCAATTCATTTTTTATAGGTTACTTTAGTTAAAAATGAATAGTTGGAAAATAAATTTAAAACAAAATACCAAATCAGAAATTTACATCTTTCAAATTGAAGTTTTGTATGTATCAAAAGAAGATTGTGGATAATATCTAAGGTTTTTACCTTGTTACTTGTTTGTGGGTTTGAATTGAAGGCTTTGATGCTCAAGCAAATTTTCTATTTAGTTTGCAGAGCTTCTTAAAGATTGCCCATTTTGGCTTCGTGATTGTGGTTTCCTTGATGTTTGGACTACATTTCCTACTAAAATGAATTGAGCTTTTATGCATGCAGGTTTTTTGTTTCCTCTGAAATCGGTTCTAATAAGTTGCCACAAGAGGTCATAAATTAGCAAATTCATGTATTATTTGTTCTTTGTATGATATGGCTTGCAAACATATGCTACCATTACTTTAGATTTTTCTAGAGACTTCTGAACCCTCATATACACAATAATGTTGGAAGAGTAGTCTTGTGGTATGTTGTGAGAATTAACAATCATACATGCTTCAATTAAAATTCCTTCTTTTTACGGGAACAATTGATTTTTTCTTTATTATTTACGAGGTTTGTTAATCACAGCTAATGTATGATGTTCTGAAAGGTTTTTGAAAGGTCCTTGAGTGGTACTCAGGGTGGTCCAAGCATACCACATGTGTAGCATTTTGTGAGAGTAGAAATGCTTCCAGTGGATATTTGATACAACCTTGTGAAGGCGGTGGTTCGATAATTTGTATTGTTGATCACATGGATCTAGAGGTATATATTAGTTGTTGATGAACTTGAAGTTGTAATATAGTTTATATATCATTAATTTGCTAAAGAAGCTAATCTCATATGGGTTGATCCTTTCATTGTTTTGATTATAGTTACTTAGCCATGGAGCATGCCCGAGGTTTTATATCCAATATATGAATAATTTATTGTATAGTGACAATTGCATTAAGGACATTTTTAATGCCACCATGTAGATTGTATTATTTGATTCTTTTAAATTTCCACTCATTCAAATCTTGGTGATCAAGCATTGCATTGATAATGCCAAATCACATAGGATGCCACAAGTGAAGTAGTTTTTGGTTGGGGATGGAATCCAGTTGTTCTGCGGACATTTAGCTAGATTGTGAGCATGTGAAGGGCATACACAATGACATTTCCTACAATATGAGACTTCAATGGTTGATGTCATGATTATGCTTTCATCATAGCATCCAATCTCGCATGGGCAAGGACTTAGCTTCCATGCAACTTTTTATCTTGTTAAATATTGTAATGCATGGTAACCAGCATAGATTCATCTTAACTCTGGCTCTATCAAGGGCCGATAGGAAAAATTTTAGGACTCTAAAAAGGGGTTTGCACCTCAAGGGATTTGATCCTGGAATCGATGCTTGATAGAGCATTAAGATGGATCTATGTTGGTTTATTAATATGCAATTATTACAAAACTAGTATCTAACTCCTTATTATATTATCAACTTAAAAATACATTTAATCTAATACATTTTATGTTATAATCATTCAAAATCAATTATTCTAATTTGGATATCTTACAAATATCCCAAAGTTGCATTAATTAATTAATTAATTATGAAGTAAAATAGTTATTCACCCAAATTTAATGGTGGAAGTGCCAACTATTACATGTTCTAAACTAAAACACGTCAATCCTACAAATAGGAAAAAATTGCATTCATTCATTGGTTATGAAGTAAAATAGTTATTTACTCAATTTTAATCGTCCAAGTGCCAACTATTTCATGTTGTAAATTATAACATATAAATCCTACAAATAAACAAAAGTTGCATTAATTAATTAATTGTGAAGTAAAATGTTTTCATTTTAGCCAATTATTGGTTAATTTGCAATTATCACAAAACTAATATCTTAATTATTGTTCTATTATTTACTTAGCAATACATAATCCAATGTATTCATCCACGTGCCAACTATTCCAATTTG
Organism: Larix kaempferi; assembly: GCA_027924585.1. Lineage (NCBI taxonomy): Eukaryota > Viridiplantae > Streptophyta > Pinopsida > Pinales > Pinaceae > Larix > Larix kaempferi. The sequence goes on from BSBM01000091.1 coordinate 19,477,121, forward strand.
GGATACTAAAGAGTAACACAATCTTGTAACTATTTATGAAAAAAATTATTTAAAATGTGAGGATGCATGAATGGAAATTGAAATTGAAATTCAATGTATATTTATATAAATGTATTTTACAATCTAGTCAATTTAAATTTCGAGCCGACATGTGACATAGGTGACACATCTCATCCACTTTGGGTTGTGGAAAGGACCTCTCGACCTAATTAAAATCTCTCACTTCTCCAATGCTTCTCAAACACTACATTAAATAAAATACATAATATAAAATTCATAATATAATAAAATCATAATTAAAAATAAGATACATTAAATAAAATATGTAATATAAAATTTATAATATAATAAAATCATAATTAAAAATAAGTAATAAAGAGATTTTTGTTTTTAAGAAAAGCCTTGGGTCATTAACTTGTTGAAGAAAATGAGCTTAAATGTTTAAAACTTACTCCATGATCAATAATCAACATAAATTTATTTTATTTTGTTATTTTAAATATAAAATAAATTCTCTTTTTAATATTTAGAAAAAATATTTTTATATTTATTTTGTCTTTTTTATTAGTATATAAAATAAATCATAATCATTTTCAGCTTTACTTCTACTTCATAAATTTAATATAAAATAAATCATAATCCTTTTCAACTTTACTTCTACTTCATAAATTTAATTATAATCCTTTTCAACTTTACTTCATAGATACAATTTAAAATTAAGAATCAAGATCCATCTCTCAAAAACACATCGTTGCCATCAAAATTGTCAAACACGTTGTTGTTATGCTGATAACAATGTTCCACAATGTGAACATCTCTCACACCCAAATTGTCAAACACGCTACTTTTGTGCCGAGGACACTTTCAATAAACTCATGATTTGGGAAAGGTTTACATGATAAGTTCCCGTTGAATTACATCATCAAATAAAATTCACCCAACAAAAATAAAAAACATATATATATATATTTGGCTACATTCAGGTATTGTTTGTGTGTGGAACCCTCTAAACTTTAACAACCGACCTAATCCTAACGTCATGTCCATGAAGTTCGCCGTGACAGGGATGATGCAAATTGGCATTTCCATTGGCTTGAATTGAATATTATCAGTCTGAGTATTGAATATTAAGATTATCTATCTTTTACCACTGGACGCTACCTGGCCTCCATATATGTGCACTGCCCTGTACATATCATTGTGCATGGAGAATCACAAGTCCTGTAATTTCTGTCGGAATCTCCTCAAGCTGAGGATAAGGTTGAAATTTTCCTCTCCTTTTCTTTTTTTATCGAATTTCCTTCTCTGTCGTGTTTTTACTGATTTCTTTCTGTAATAAACAATATCTAACCTTGTGGTTTACATATATAGGTTGTTCTTTATAATGGAATTACAAATATAGATTCTTCTGTGTGAGGATTACATGTGATTTGAGCAAGATACCTCCTGGTTATGGGCGCTGCAGCAAGCGGAACGATGTCCACCCTCTGATTTCTTTATCAGTGTCTGTTTCATGCTTGAATTTTGAAAAACTAGTAGATATATTGTATCCATGGATTCCCGCAACGGGCTGAAACGATTGTTCGAGTTGGAATCATGTGCTTCGGGTTAGCAGGAAGACTCACAAAATGAAGCAAATCGAGTTGAGGCCAAACGCCAGCGCACGGCGTTAGAGAGTACTGAAGACAGTTTCGAGGAATTTGTTGCTTTAATGAATAGAATTCAATATATGAGAACTAACGACATGATTTTCAGTTCTTCAGAGGAGATATCAATCCAAGAAGACTTGGATGTCAAAGTGATCAGAACTAAATCGCCAGCCCTACCTTCGTTCGAGTGGGAAGACTTCTGTGTACCTTCTCAAAGGGATATATCAGCTAGTTTTCATACGAAGCATGATCCAATCAGTTCCAAGGAAAAGGGAAAACAAGGGATTCGACCTGCTAACTGCTTTAAAACGGACTCTTCTTCAGATGCATATGAGAGGCGCCCTGCTGAAAGTTTTGATCTTAACGTAGAGGCCTCGTCAAACATACGAACTCTCTAGGATCATAAACCTTTGCTTGAATTTTCAAATGAGGTCGGTACAGCGAAAAAATATACATGTAATACAAGTTTACAGGGGATAAAAGAAGAACAAATAGATGAGTTGTACTAATTTAGGTATGCTGTTTTGACATAAATGAGGTAGCCATGTTCTTCTGTATTTCATAGCTACCTGTATTTCATAGCTATCATTGCCAAAGTAATTAACTATGGTTAATAATAATAATCATTATGATTATAAATTTTCATCAATTTTAAGGTCGCAGTTAAGTTAGACATTAAATTAGTATATCTGTTCTATCCCACCTACCCTATCTTTTCTGAATTTGAACCTATACTTTTTGGAAAAGAAACACATGTTCTTAACTGTTAGACCCACTCTTGTGTTTTTTATTAAATAGTTATAGAAAATTACTTATATAAATTTTAGAAATCAAGTTACCTCTTCTCTATATTATTATTTTATTATTTTTAATCTTTTAAACTAAAATAATGTTGATTTTAACTACCACATATTTTCAAATTTTCATTTTAAAATATAAAATTATTAATTATTAAACTTATAATATTTTTTAAATTATTAATCATTTAAGAATGATGTTTGTAGAGATGACTGAGCTTTCTTCTTTCTCTAAGTTAAATTTGAATTCAACTTGATTCTAGACATAACAAAAAATTCCATCTTTTAGCACCATTTATAGTTTGTGGTGTAAATGTGGTGGTATTGGCACCACTTACATTTATGTGGTGTTAAAGTGGTGTTATTAGCACCATTTATATTTTGTGGTGTTAAAGTGGTGGTATTAGCATCACTTATATTTTGTGGTGTTAATATGGTGTTATATTAGTTAATATTATTGGAAATTGAATTTTACCTTTATGAGAAATGCTATGTTGGCAAATACCATAAAGTGGTGCTAAGATATTATTTTCCACATGGACATATATACGTAGGATTTAATTATGTGGATTTGCATTATAAACAAATTCACAAATAATTATTTTGAAAATAACTCAATTCAATATTTATTTATTTTTTCATAAATTAAAATAAATGATCAAAGATTAATTTATGAGTTTTTGCACCATACTTACAAGAAGTTCAAATATATATATATTGAGAATATTCAAGCAAATAAATTCACGTAGAATATTTAAGCAAATAAATTCACGTGATTCATTTATAAGGTTTACACCACAAGCACAACAAATTCAAAAAACATATTTGGAAAATAGCTCAATTCATTTATTTATTTTTTATATTGTTTGAAGATATAAATACAATCAACAAATCATTTATGAAGCTTACACCACAAGCACAACAAGTTCAAAAACAATATTTGGAAAATAGCTCAATTAATTATTCAATTTCTATATTATTTAAACATATAAATACAATCGACAAATAAATAAATAAAACTATTTTTAATTTATTACTATTATAAAGTAGTACTAAAATTATTTGAATTTAAATTTGATTATTCATTTGAGATATTTTTATCTTCTTAAATTTTTTTGATGGAAAATAGTATTATTACTAGGTTTGTAACACCACACATGGGTCTTAGATCCATCTATATGGTCAATGGAGAAAACCTCTAGCTAAGGCCCTAAAAGAAGCTTTTAGGGATCTAGGACCAAGAAAGAAACCACAAAGATCCCCACACATATTCCTAAGAGTATTCTTAGCCTCTAAGTATGGGCATTCACACTATTATAAGTTTTTAATCACTAGGGATAGGTCCAATGGCCCTCAACATTGTTGAAGGAACAATCATAGGCCTTAGCCTAAAGGAATCCTAAGCATAAATAAATGTCATGTTGTCATGTACCATATAGTGGGGCTAAGCTCATATTTGTCACATGGACATGTACAAAAATGATTTAATTATGATGATTTGCACCATAAACACAACAACATCAGAAATAATTATTTTGTGATAGCTTAATTCAATTTTTTTCATTCAAATAAATGCCCATGATTAATTTATGAGGTTTTAAATCACAATCACAACAAATTCAATTATTTGTTTTTATCACTATTTAAACCAACAAGCTCACTCTATTCATTTATGAGGTGTTGCACAACAAACACAACAAGTTCACAAATAATTATTTTCTAAATAGCTCAAGTCGACTATTAATTTTCAATATTATTCAAGCAAATAAATACCCATGGTTCTTAAATTTGACAAATAATTAAATACAAACATTTTTAATTTATTACTATTATAAAAATTAATAAAAATGATTTGAATTGAGATTTCATTATTCGATAGGGCATATTTTTATTGATATTATTATATTTTATAGGCTTTGTGGGCTTTGCGCACAAGGAATGGGTCTCAAATCCTTGGAGCCTTGGGCACTAAATGAATCTTTTAGGAATCTAGGACCAAGAAATATGGTTAACACACATATATTCCTACGAATATTCTTAACATCTATGTGTGGATATGGATTTCATTATAAGGTTTTGATCACTACTAATAGGTCTATTGGCCCTCGACCTAGTTAAGAGAAGAAACCTAGACCTTGGCCTAAATTAAACTTCTAGACATGTAGGGAAAATAATGATTTGTCACACTAACACAAATGACTTTTTGAGAATATCTATGGCCTTATAATAGGCATAATGGGGGGAGTTGGAGGAACTAAAACTAGGTATAAGTCTTTAGGGCATAAAGTGTTATGATTCAATATGCTAAGACATAAAATATCAATATTACATTCCATTTCACAACAATAGCATATACAGGATCACTGAAAGAACAAGCAGCACAACATAAACACAAGAGACATAGATTTATCCTGGGAAACCCTCATGGGGAAGAAAACCCAACAAAGCTTCATCATTATAGATGACCAGCAAATACAAAGATGTAAACCAAAACCATGAGCTTCTTATCCTCCATAGAAGACCTCCCCCTCACCTACACGCTATTCACAAGTGAGTGTAGTGTGTGTTAAATGAGGAACACACCTCCTCTATTTATACACATCTCTGACTTGTATTTTATATTAACTAGGTCGGTCCCAACTTTACCATTGGGTTAAACACCCAATTACAACTGACTGGGCCAACCCCTCTAGGGTGGTCTAATAACACTTTGACCCACATAACACATATAGGGCCAACTCCCACTAGGGAAGTCTAATAACCTAAGTTACCACATTCCGACAGAGGAATAAACATCTCCAGATATACAATAAGGTCTTCATAGAGGAATGAAACATCTCTGGAATAATAAAGTACAAATATAATATTCTTTGAAGTTACAATATTTCAACACTCGCCCTTAACGAGAAGGATATTATAAAAACATCTGCACGAGCAAGGAGTCATCAACTACATCATACATGATACATCTATAAATCATTGGAAGCTTTATCAACATCATCAGTAACTCAAGCAGTTACCAGAACATCTTCAAGATCTTCAATACTGGAACATAAACATCTTCAGTACTGAGTCTTCATCTTCTGCAACACTCGAACAACTACAGTAAAATCATCATCTGGATCACTCGATCAACAACATCATCATCTAGACCATCGCGATCAACAGCATCATCATCTAGACCAGCACAATCAGCATCATCATCATCTAGACCATCACGAGCAGCAACATCATCATCTAGACCATCACGATCAGCAACATCATTGTCATCACACGATCATCAACATTGTCATCACATGATCAGCATCATCGTCATCAACTGGATCCTCTCGATCAACAGCACAATAGCATCAACTGGATCCTCTCGATCAACAACATAATAGCATCAACTGGATCCTCTCGATCAACAACATAATAGCATCAACTGGATCCTCTCGATGAACAACACAATATAAGCATATGCTGCAACACACGTGATCTATTTAAGACACCATAACATGTCTAGGGACGATGCAGTCCACTCGTCAATTTAGACAAAGTCTAAGGACCACTTCTTGGAGACATATGTCTACGGATCAATTCAAGGACCGAGGTCCGGGGACGATACAATCCCCTCACTCTCGGAGACATCTGTCTGCAGATCAATTTAGGACAAAGGTCCAGGGATGATACAATCCTCTCACTCTCGGAAACATCTTTCTACAAATCAGTTTAGGACTGAAGTCCAGGGATGATACAATCCACTCACTCTCGGAGACATCTATCTGGGGCTCACTTTAGGAATGAAGTCCAAGGATGATGCAATCCTCTCACTCTCGAAGACATCTGTTTGCGGCTCAGTTTAGGACTAAAGTCTAGTGATGATACAATCCACTCACTCTCGGAGACATCTGTCCGCGGCTCATTTTAGGACTGAAGTCCAAGGATGATGCAATTCCCTCACTCTCGGAGACATTTGTCTGCGGCTCAGTTTAGGACTGAATTCCATGGATGATACAATCCTCTTACTCTTGAAGACATATGTCTACGGATCACTTTAGGACTGAAGTCCATGGATGATACAATCCTCTTACTCTCGAAGACATCTGTCTGCAGATCACTTCAGGACTGAAGTCCACGGATGATACAATCCTCTTACTCTCGAAGACATCTGTCTACGGATCACTTTAGGGACCGAAGTTCGGGGATGGTACAATCCCTTCTCATACATTTTGAACTAGTGGTTCCGAGATGATGCAATCCCCATCACGTACATTTTGAACTAGTGGTTCCAGGATGATGCAATCCCCATCACGTACATTTTGAACTTGGCGTTCACAGACAATACAGTCCTATCATATCAACTAGGTACCATATACTGACCTCATCGTCAGAATAAGTAGCCTCATCATCAATACAAGTATCCTCATCATCTATACAGTATCCAAATCACCAATACAAGTATACAGATCATCAATACAAGTATCCACACCAATACAAGTATCCACATCATCAATACAAGTATCCACACCAATACAAGTATACACATCATCAATACAAGTATCCACACCAATACAAGTATACACATCATCAATACAAGTATCCACACCAATACAAGTATACACATCATCAATACAAGTATCCACACCAATACAAGTATCCACATCATCAACCTTACCATCGATACTGGCAATCCCATCATCAGTGACCATATCACTCCCTCTTTCGAAGAGGGTCTTTCTGAACTACACCAAGCTTGTCTCGGAAATACTCAAACTTTACTCGAGACAGAGGTTTGGTCAATACATCAACAACTTGTTCATCAGTTCCTACATACTCGAGCTTGATAGGTCCTTTCTGCATTATATCCTGTATATAGAAATATCGGATCTCTATGTGTTTTGATTTGTCATGGAACACTGGATTCTCTGTCATCTTGATACAACTCTGGTTGTCACACAGGACCAAAATGGATTCCATCTCTAAGTCAAACAATCCTGATTACAACTTCCGAAGCCATACCGCTTCACAACTAGCAGAGAAAGAAACTATATATATTTCGCTTCAGCTATGTTGACAGCCACACTAGACAGCTTCTTGCTAGACCACGAGATCATGGCAGATCCCAGACAATAACATCCACCCGATGTGCTCTTCCTATCTGATACACTTCCTTCCCAATCAACATCTTGTGTAGCCATAAAATATGAAGTCATGATCTCCAAGACAACATAGACCAAAGTCTATCATACCCTTTAGGTACCTCATCACATGCTTTGCAACTATCAGGTGGCCACATCTAGTTTCCACTAGATACTGGCTCAAGGTGTTCACAGCAAGGCATATATTTGGCCTGGTATTCATCAGATACATCAGTGACCCAATACTCTGTCTGCATATAGTCACATGCACTAACTCTGATGAGTCATCAGCTAACAACTTCAAGTCGGAACCCATGAGAGTGGCCATGGTTGTACATTCAAATAGATCAATTCTTCTCAAGATTTTCACAGCATACTTTCTCTGGTTGAGAAAGATTCCTTCTGAACCTTTTCATGCTTCCAGTCCTAGGAGGTAATGCATCAATTTGAGATCATCCATATCGAACTCTGTAGCTAGCTTCTTCTTGCTTTCTATGATCTGTTTCTCATTCCTTGTCAGAATAAGATCACCCACATACAATAATAGTATCATCTATAACCTTAAGGTAAAGGTTGGGATCAACTTTACTTTCGGTAAAGCGCAAGCTTGTCAAGAATCTATCAATTCTTCCTCCGTGACTGAACATCATTCACACTCTGCATTGAGTGATCTTCTGCTTATCTATCTATGCCATTTCTCGTCAGATGGGTCTACTGATATGCGCCTCAAGATCATTTGAACTCTGTGGTGAGTTCCTTCTGTATATAGATACCATCTTCAACCTTGTAGCAAAGGTTGAAATCTGCATCACCCATGGTGATCATTAAGCTCATCAAATGACTATCGATCCTAGGTACCCATACAGAGCTTGATTCACACTTCTTCTTCAATTACCCCATTAAGAGAATGGTCTTATCTAGCTGCTTGGAGCAAACATCTCATCATGATCCTCTTCCTCTTTCTAAGAGAATCTTCTAACCACGAGCCTTCTATACTATGTTTGATTTGTAAATCTTCTTGTTGAACATCCATCACTTGTTCAGTGTTCATCATTCTTCATAATCTTTCCTACAAATCAAAATTAAGTACATGATTAGTAATACTTCATAATCATCAAATCATGTTGACATGATAACCTATTATGCATACAGATATGATTTACATAGTTATGTAACTATCTTGACCAATACTTTGGCACAACACTTTTCCATATCCTGTATGCATATAGTGTCTATCTAGATGCCTTCCATCTCTACTAGAACATATTATCGAGAGTGTGCATAGCTCTCAGCATGTCAGCAAAGAGGTTTCATTCTAGACAATCAACAATGGAATGTTTGTCCAACTTACCAATCATATGCATATTATTAGTATACTCTTCAATGCTATATGAATGCTTACACTTAGCATGATATATTCTAGGAATACAAATATGCATACAACTATTACGAGCAATATCATAGTAATTCAAATAAAAATTCAAATACTTATCTTTTATGTTTGTGTGGTTGCCTCCCGCCTGATCTTCTATATGTCTTCTATTAATTATGTACCACTGTGCATGCTCAAGTGTGCACTAGTGTCATCCTCGTGATCTCATACACAAACATACATTCATTAGTATAATCTCAATATTATCAAAACATTATAATTCTAAATAATCTTGAATATGTATGATCATGATCATTCAATACATGGTTATCTAAGATCCTAGCACAAAGTAGGATTCTAACATAGGAAAACATACCTAGATTAGATACATGCTTAGTTATGTCTAACATACCCAAACAATATCTTTAGTCTCTTCAATGATTTAAAGACCTTGTGCTAGTAACCTGCATACCTCATAAGTTAAGCATAGTAGAAATAAATCATAGATACCTCGTAAGTAGAGCTTCTAAAGACTATGGATAAGTCTTTGTCTTTATGTCATCATGGTCATAGAACTTGATTTGTCTTTCCTGATGTACCTATCTTTTGTTAGCAGACAACATCATCCTCATACAACACCACAAGTGCATTAGTACAATCATAAGTGTCATAACCCTAATCAATAAATGTATTCTATCATTCCAATGCATTCTTACTTTTACTAGGGTAATAAGACAAGTCTAACATTAATCAAGATTGTACTAACCTAAATAATATGAAGACAAACATAAGCTTAATCATGGACATATTTCAACGCATACCTATATCTCCTCAAGTCATACCTGTTAGGATTGCTTTTAACCCAATCCACTTTGATTTGCTAAAACTGGATCTCGAGCTGGATTAGGGTTTGTCAGAGAAACTCTAAAAATTCAAACATTGACTTTCACACTTCTGAATAGATGGAAAGATGTGCCTTGCTGAGATGATCAAGCTAGCATACTTCAATTTTGAAATCTCCAAAACTTGACCCCTCAAAATTGCCTTTGACATTTCTGGATCTTCTGGATAGGATCCCAAACTAGGGTTTGATGAAGCCCACCCTTCTTCCCAATCAAAAGGTTCGATCCAAATCTCTAAACTTTTAATTTTCTAAGGAGCTTCCAGCCGTGGTCACAGACTTCAAAAATTCCAACTTTTGCAGAAGCCCTAATTTTCACCTTTCCGATCAAAATCCCGAACTAGGGTTTGATCAAGCCCACTCTTCTGACCAATCAAAATTTTTGATGTTGGTCTCTAAATTTAGATTTTTATTAGGAGTATTCAGCCATGGACTCCAATTACAAAAATTCCAACTTTCTCTTAAACCCTAAATTCCGGAAGCCATGAATGAAGGTGCTAAAAAATAATTATGTTTTGACATAAATATGTACCTGATTGTTTCTAGTGTAACTCCAAACTTTTCAATCCACAGGGTCTGAAAAATGTTTCTGTGGTAGCCGGACATGTCATCTTTCCAACCCCATAGGTCTGACCTCAAATGGATTCTCTGAGAGAGATTTATGCAAAGTGTCGCAACATGACCTGTTTATGGGATAAAATAGGAGAGCGAAATTGTACGGTGTTCCACATGTCACTGGTTCAACGTCGGCCTCTGAAAAAGTTACCTAAGATACTACAGTCTGTGAACTACCTGTCAATTTTTATGAAATTTCATTTGCAGCTTTCTAGCCCAACTTATGACCTTTTTTCCTAGGTCACATGATTATGACTGAGATCTAGAAGAGGTCGAAACCCTAACTTGTAGTAATCATAACTCATAAATTACAACGAATTAGAGGCTTTCCTTTGGAAACAAGGTACATGGGGATGTTATATACGACCTGTAAATTTTTTAGATCATGAACCTTCACCAAAATGGATTTATTGTGAAAGTTCTACAATGACTGGTTTTTGCTATATAAAATCCTAACCTTCAAATTGTTGCAAGTGAAGCAAGCGTCGCAAGTGTCATACATTGCCTTCCTTCAAGTTAGCTATGATACCATGTTAAGATTCAATATGCGAAGACCGAAAATATTAGCATTACAATCCATTTCACAACAATAGGATATACAAGATCACTGAAAGAACAACAACCACAACATAAACACAAGAGACACAGATTTATCCTGGGAAACCCTCATGGGGAAGAAAACCTAGCAAAGCTTCCTCAATATAGTTGACCAGCAAATATAAAGATGTAAACCAAAACCATGAGCTCCTTCTCCTCCATAGCAGACCACTCCCTCACCTATGCGTTATTCACAAGTGAGTGTATTGTGTGTTAAATGAGGAACACACCTCTTCTATTTATACACATCTCCGACTTGTATTTTATATTAACTAGGTCATCCCCAACTTTACCACTGGGTTAAACACCCCATTACAACTGACTGGGCCGACCCCTCTAGGGTGGTCTAATAACCCTTTGACCCACATAACACATATAGGGCTTACCCCCACTAGGGAAGTCTAATAACCCAAGTTACCACATTCCGACGGAGGAATAAACATCTCCAGATATACAATAAGGTCTTCATGGAGGAATGAAACATCTCCGGAATAATAAAGTACAAATATAATATTCTTTGAAGTTACAAAATTTCAACATAAAGATGATTAAGGAAGGAACCCCATGCCTTGGACCTTAGAGGAAAGTTCTAGGCATATAAGATTAACAAGTATACCTTGAAACACTACATAATGCCTCCTAATGGTATCCTTGGCTTGATATTCGGGGTATTAATGTAAGTAAGATGTTTTTTTTAAGCACTATATATGGGTGCTTAGGCCCTTAACATGTTTGAGAGAGGAAACCTAAGTCTTATTCTCTACTAAAATATTTTGTGCATCGAAGGAAAAATACAACATCTCAAAGAACTACACATGACATATTGGGGTTATTATTTACCTCTAGGTAAGGAAATCAACACCATGTTATGAGTTTTTTGCTAGTATGCACAGGTCTTAGGTTTTTGTATAATGTCATAGGAGGAAACTTGGGCTTTAAACCTTAAGGGAAGCTTTAAACTAGACCCATAAACTCCAAACACTATCCTTGGAATCTGAGCATTCATATAAGTTACACTAGGTATGCAAACTTTAGACATAGTCATGAGAGGAAATACAAGAACTAGGCCCCAAAGGACGGTTTTAGGCATATCAGGCTAATAGCAATTACTCAAAACTATCACTTAGCAGATCATTCAATGTATAAGCTATCATTATTCTCGAAGTGGGATATGGGTGGAAATATGTGGTTTTGCGTACTAGCGATGGGTCTGAGTAAATAGTTGGGGATGAAATTTAAAGACTTATACCCTAACATAATATTATTGAGGTAACGGGCAATGATCAAGACAACGAACCATAACATACGCCATTTAAAGTTGATATTTCACATAATAGTTGGATATGAGCATAATCAAGAGTTTTTGCATAGACGGATGGATCTCAAGTTTTTTATTGGAGTCATAAAAGTAAAGCAAGAGCCTTATATAGGTGTCCCAAGGCCTTCGTAATGATATTACATAGAATATGACCATGACTTTATCCCTAAAGAAACAATTAAGGAATCCAAATCCATTGATACACTATGTATCTAGGTCTTATGGCCTTTTATTCATAGATAAGATCAATGGAGGAGACCTAAATATCGACCACTAAAGGAATATTCTATCCATCCATGGCTAAGAAGGTTTCCTCCAACAGCAACATATGCTTAATGGAGGATACCTTAACCTTTGCCCCTAAAGGAAGCTTGTAACTATCTAGGGGTAAGAAGTTTGCCTCCACCAACCATACACAATCTCCTAGTTGTATAATTGGCCTATGATTGAGGATGTTGTTATAGTTAGGTGTTGTTAAGTAGCAAGCACATGTCTTAATCCATTGGGAATTATGTTCCATGGAAGAATACCATTTTTTTGGCCCTAAAGAAATCATTGACACACCTAAATCCATGAATAATACCTAAAGCAGCATTGATTACTTCAGAGGAGTATCTATGGCACTATGTATCTATGTATTGTGGCCTTAGGACCTTACACATGGTTAGTGGAGGAGACCTAAGTCTCGAGCTCTAAATGATTCTTCCATCCATCTAAGGCTAAGAATATTGTCTCCACTAAAAACACATGGCCTCTTGAGGGTATTATTGGCCTATGATTGATTATGTCATTGCCATTAGGTGGTTTTGAGTAGTATCTACCTGTCTCGGGGGATTGGTAATGATGATATAGGGAAAACAACCATGCCTTTGACCTTAAAGAAACAATTGGGGCATGTAGAGTGATGAACAATTCCTAGAGCACCATGTATGACCTTGCATGGATATCCATGCCACTATGTATCCATTTCTTGGGGCCTTGGGGACTTGGACATGGTTAAGGGAGGAGACTTGAAACTCTAGCCATAATGGGATCTTATAGCCATCCAAGGCTAAGAAGATCGCCTCAACCAACCACACATGACCTCTTGAGGGTATCATTGTCATATGATTGAGGATATTAACACCATTATGTGATTTTCATAAGTATGTAGGTGTCTTAGGACCTTAGGAATGATTCTATAGAGAAGAATATCATGCCTCTATCCCTAAATAGAGCATTAAGAAATCTAGAGCCATGAACAATTCCTCAAAGCACCATGCATGACTTTGCAAGGGTATCCATTGAGCTTTGTATCTAGGTATTAGGGACTTGAGGTCTTGGACATGGTCAGTGGAATAAATTTGAACCTTGGGCCTTAAAGAAATATTTTATCCATCGAAGGCTAAGAAGTTTTCCTCCACAAAACAAACATTGTCTCCTTAGGGTATCATTGGCCTATGATTAAGGATGACAATTCTAGTAGGTGGGTTTGAACATATGTATGTGTCTCAATGCCTTAGGAATGACATTCTACGGGAAAGACCATTCGTTTGTCCCTAAAGAAACCATTAAGGAATCCAAAACCATGAACAATTCCTTAAAGCACCAGGTGTGACTTTGCAAGGGTATCCAGGGCACTATGTATCCAAGTCTTCGGGACTTGGCGGATTGGAAATGGTCATGGGAGGAGGCATGAAGCTCAAGCTCTAATGGAATCTTCTAGCCATCTAGATATAAGAAGGTTCTATCCACCAACAACACATCGCCTTTCAAGGGTCATTGGCCTATGAATGAGGATGTTAGTTACATTAGGGTGTTTTGAGGAGTATGTACATGTCTCAGGGTGTTGGGAAGGAATTTCTAGGGAGGAATAACATGAAATTTAACACTAAAGAAATAATTGAGGATTCCACAGCCATTAACAATGCCTCAAAGAACCGCACATGACTTTGTAGGGATATCCATGGAATTATGTATCTAGGTCTTGTGGCCTTAGGGCATTCGACATGGTCAAAGAAAGAGACTTAAAAATAGGGCCCTAAAGGAAACTTTTATCCATCTGTGTCAAAGAAGGATGCCTTCACCAACCACATATGGCCTGTTGAGGGTATCATTGGTCTATGATTAGTGATTTTAATGCCAATAGTTGGTTTTGAGCATTAGACACATATCTCGGGGCCTTGGGAATTACACTCTATAGAAGAGGACCATGCCTTTGGCCATAAAGAAACCATTTAAGCATACAAAACCATAAATAATTCTAGAAAGCACCACACATGGCTTTAGAAGGTATCCATTGCACTATGCATCTAGGTCATTAGGACTTAGGGCATTGGACATGGTCAAGGGAGGGGACCTCAACCTCAGGCTCTAAAGGAATCTTCTATCCATCCAAGGATAATAAGGATACCTCAACCAATCACACATAGCCTCTTAAAGGTAGCATTGGATTATGATTGAGGATCTTAGTACAATTAGATATTTTGAGTAATATCTACTTGTTTCAAGGCCTTGAGAATCATATTCTAAGGAAGAAGACTATGTGTTTGGACCTAAATTAATCCTTATGGAATTTAGAGCCATGAACAATGTGTCAAGCCAACATGCATAACTTCGTAAAGGTATCCATGGCACTATGTGTCTAGGTTTTTTTCATGTGGGCATTGGACATGGTCAGTAGAGGACACTTGATCCTCAATCCCTAAAGGAATATTTTAGCCATCTAAGGTTAAGGAGGTGGTCTCTACCAACCACACATGTCCACTTGAGTGTAGTATTAGCCTATGGTCCAAATCCATGAATAATGCCTCAAATCTCCACGCATGACTTCAGAAGGGTATCTAAATAGACTAAAAATGAGAAATGTCTAATATGTTTACTATTTAAGCCTCCCCGACCCAATTGTTTCTCTAGGTAGCATTTAACGCCAATTGGGCTATGTCAATCAATCCCACCTCTTCCCACTTGTGAGTAAAGTATTCCGATAATGGGATCCACCTATTCTTTTTTTCACAAGATCTACCAACAAGGGATTTCTCACCTATCTCTAATACTTTTTTTAATTTAACCTCAACCATACAGGACTTCGCATGGGTATCCATTGTACTATGTATTTAGGTCTTGTCGACTTGGGGCCTTCGACATGGTTAGTGGAGTAGAATTGAACATTCACCCTTAAAGGAAGCTTCTAGTCATCTAGGGATAAGAATTTTGCTACCAACAACTACACACAACCTCCTAATGGTATAATTAGTTACTATTGAATATGTTTTTACCATTAGGTGGTTTTGATTAGTATGTACATGTCTCGAGTTCTTGGGAATGATTTTCCATCGAAGAAGACCATGCCTTTGGCCATCAAGTAATCATTAAGGAATATAGAGACATGACCACTACCTAAAAGTACCATGCATGACTTTGGAGAAGTATCTATGGAACTATGTATCTAGGTCTTGTGGCCTTGGGGCCTTGGACATAGCCAGTGTAGGAGACTTGAACCTTGAGCTCTAAAGGAATATTCTATCCATATAGGGATAGGAATATTGCCTCCACCAACCACACATTCCCTCTTCAGGGTATCATTGTCCTATAATTGATTATGCCATTTCCATTAGGTAGTTTCAAGTAGTATCTACATGTCTTAGGGCATTGTGAATGACGTTTCAAGGAAAATGACCATGCCTTTGGCCCTAAATAAACCATTTAGGCATATAGAGCAATGGACAATGCCTGAAGCACCATGCATGACCTTGCATTGATATTTGTGCCACTATGTATCCATGTCTTTGGGGCTTGGGGTATTCGGGCCTTGGACATGCTTAAGGGAGGAGACATAAACCTATGGCCCTAATGGAATATTCTAGCCATCCAACGCTAAGAAGATCACCTCAATCAACCATACATGGTCTCCTGAGGGTATCATTGGCCAATGATTGAGGATATTAATGTTATTATGTGGTTGGTGGAGGAAAATATCTTTTCCACTGACCATGTTGAAATCCCTAAGGCCATAAGACCTAGATGCATAATGCCATGGATACCCCAAAAAATTCATTTGTGTGGTGCTTCGAGACATTCTTCATGGCTATGTATGTCTCAATTATTTATGAAAGTCCAAAGACATGGTATTCCTCCCTACAACTTCATTCCTAATTCCTTGATACATGTACATACTACTCAAAATCACCTAGTGGCACTGAAATCCTCAATCATAGGCCAATGATACCCTCAAAAGGCCATGTGTGGTTGGTGGAGACACTTTTCTTAGCCCTAGATGGATAGAAGATTCCTTTAGGTCTTGAGCTTCATGAGGGTATCACTGTCTAAGAATTCTTCCTCCACCAACCACACATGGTCTCTTAAGGGTGTAATTGGCCTATGATTGGAGATGTTGGTGCAATTAGGTGGTTTTAAGTAATATACACATGTCTTGGGGTCTAGGGAATGACATTCTATAGAATAGGGTCATGCCTTTGGCCATTAAGAAACTATTTAGGAATCCAAATCCATTAATAATTCCATAAAGGACAACACATGGCTTTATAGTGTGTGAATGGAACTATGCATCCAAGTCATGGAGACTTGTGGCATTGGACATGGTCAAGGGAGGATTTATCAACCTTAGTCCCCAAATGAAACTTCTATCCATGTAGGGATAAGAGGGATAATTAAGAAAACAACACATGGACTCCTTAGGGTATTATCAACTTATTATCGAGGTTGTTAGTGCAATTATATGGTTTTAGTAATATCTATGTGTGTCA
The DNA here is from genome assembly GCA_027924585.1 of Larix kaempferi. NCBI lineage: Eukaryota > Viridiplantae > Streptophyta > Pinopsida > Pinales > Pinaceae > Larix > Larix kaempferi. The sequence continues at coordinate 19,494,235 of BSBM01000091.1, forward strand.
GGGCCTTGGGAATTATATTCTACGAAAGTCAACTATGTGTTTGGCCCTAAATTAATTATTGGGGAATTTAGAGCAACGGAAAATGCATCAAGGAATCATGCATGAGTTCATAGGGGTATCATGGCACTATATATCTAGCTTATTGGCATTGGGGCCTTGGACATGATCATCAAAGGACACCTGATCCTTAATCCCTAAAGGAATATTCTAGCCATCTAAGGTTAATCACACTTTGCATCTTCACTGTATCATTAACGTATGATTGATAATGTCAGTGTCATTAGTTTTGACCTTTATCAATGCGCTTCTCACCTATGTAGGAGAAGGAGGGAAACTGAACATGGATGCATTCTACGAACAAGCGAAGGAGGCCCTTGGAATCAATGTCAGACGGAACACTAGGGTCTATGAAAAAATGAGGAGCATGAGGTCCAGATTATGTAGCATACACTCCAAGATCAACGAGGGGAACATTCTCGAGGATCAGTTTCCTATAGGATCCAGCACGGGCCTTCCTTGTTCAAGGTGTGTAAGTAGATTTGGAGAAATTATGTTGAGTACCACCATGAGGAAGAGGACGCCCATAATACAGGCTAGCTCCCATCTCAAAAAAATGGGAACTTTGTTAGGGATGAGGACCATAGACCGAAAGAAAATTGGGTTCTAGTTATGGAGTAATCGATGGAAGGGGTTCATTCAAATATGGAAACCCTAATCGATAGCTTTATTTGGTGTATCAACGCTACTACTAATCTTCAACCATTCAGGCCTAGATTCAGGGCCAAGAATGGAATCAGCAGTTGTCTGTGCTCAAACTTGTCTAGAAGAATGAAAGAGTCAATTAAGGTTGTGCGCTCTGTGAAGGATTTTACCAGATTGGAAGAGGTAGAGCCATGAGCATTGCATTAGAAATAGCGCAACCAGCATAAATGGCACTTGGGGCACAATTCAGGTCTGAGAACTGCTATTTTCGTTATGAAGTTTATGAATTTTTGAACGCTTCCATTCTCCCAGCAACAACAGCTTTGATGCTAGCACCATCAATCAGAGAAATTCCTCTTGTATCTGGTATCTTCCTTCACACAATTTATGATTATATCCATCTTTTAACATCTCATATTGAAAAACAAGTTTGTGACAGTTATTATTTTTATCTCAGTGTTTTTCCATTTTTTCCCCTAGCAATTTCACTTTGAGGCACCTAACTTCAGTAGCTTTATTGGTTTGGTAGAGATTTCAAATTGTTGAACAAAAGAAAAGACAATTTACTGAGACTTCCAGTGGAAATTCACAAAAGGCAAAATCTGTAAGGTGCTTGGGTTAACCCTAGTTTTAGTAGCCATTGTGATTGGAGTAATTGCAGCCATAGGGTTTTGGAAATGGAATGTTTTTTCCCAAACATAAGGTTTTGAAATTGCTCAATCATTCCTGATTAACTTATTTTTTGTGAGTTGCTAACCTATTTATTTAGGTCAAGATAAATTGATGCATTGGAACTGTCTTCTTAGGTGAAGAAGGAGAAGTTAGCTTGTTGTGGACTATAGCAAATCTGAATCTCATCTTCAAATACGAAATTCTGAAACATGCTACATCCAATTTTAGTACACCGCTTTACAATAAAAATGCAGAGGGTATTTTTCATCCCAACATGTAGAGCCTATAGATTCAATAAACCTCTTCGAATTCTGCAAGTTTCTGTGAAGCATCATATTTAATACACTCTTCCAAAAACCTTGAATTGTTAAATCACTTGATTCCCAGCATAGGTAACAATAGCCTTTCCCACCTTTCACAAGGGATAGTGGTTAGAAAAAACTCCAGTTGGATCCACCCGGAGTCAGGTGTTCATGGGGCATTGTATGTAATGATTGTCTACCTATCAATGGACAATGTCTTGAGAAATGTAGGCAAGTGGTATTCCCTCTTGTGTCCCCTAATATGGTTCAATTATTTATCCACATTCCAATCAAGACAAACTCTCTTCCGCGAGTACCTAAAGACCCAATCAGTCGAGGTTAATTTTTGGAAAATTACAAGGGAGGGTTGCTTATTTATTAGTACCTTCCAAGCAGAAGCAGGGACTATAGGAATTGGTTTAAAGTAATACAGATAAAACTTCATGAAAACCAATGTAATTTACCCTAAGTGTTTTGTATGGTTTTGTGTTCGGACCAATCAATGGTTTTCACTCCTTATTTTGCCTCATACTAAGGCAGGCGTTTAGGTAAGGAAAAGTGATAGTAGGTTGTTGAGTGCTTTGAGATTCATGTAGAATGTCTTGGATTCCAATTCATTTGGCATATAAATCTTAAAATTTGTACTCGTAATAATAAGTATTTGGGACAAAAGTCATTATGTTGAAAGGTTGTAGTTACCACCAATTGATATTTTTCTGCAAAAAGGATTGGTATTGAATGTAGATTCCATTCCAAGCTGATTTAAATAGCTATCCCCATTGAAATCAATGACAAAGTTTCTTAGAGAATTGTGAATACCATTTGAAAATTAAAGACTAAATTATGTAACTATTCTTAGCTTCATGAATTATTCATTTGGATTTTGGATATGATTGTCTCCATGTTTTATAAAAAAATCGCCCATTATTGAAATGGTGTGTGAATATATTCTCACCCTAAATGTTAGTTTCACCCATCATTGAAATGGTGTGTCAATTTGTTGTCACGTTAAAAGTCCCAAAAAACATAGAAAATTTCATATCCAAATTCAACCAATAAGATATGACTGTGGAAAAACATATACATTTATCGAAAAGTCACCAAAGTATTTTGAGTTGTGCTAATTGATTTTGTCAGTATGTTCAATGAAAATAAAAGCTTTCATAATGCAATTCAACTCACCATTAACCAACAATAAAACTAACGATGGATGATCTTATTAGAAACTCATTACAAAAATATTGGTTAAGAGAGTGTGCCTAACATTGTTATAAGCTCTACTTGAATCACCCACCTAGGATTTCGGTTGGGGCCCATAATTACAAGATAACTTGGAATCCTATGGATGTGGATGCCATTTAGATCAAATACAAGGGATCCAATATCTTTTCTATAGATCCTTACCCACACCTTATTTGTAGAGAAATTATTAATAAGGTTAGTATCATAGCTAGTTGAAAGATAAAATCATTTCATTGAAAAGGTATAACGTTCTACTTTTCTCTACCTACCTCACTGATTTCTGGTAGAGGTGAGCTTCATTCTTTTCTCTCCAATGCGGAGCGGCATTCAATGCCCACTCGTGTAGAATTGAGAACCGAGGTTGTGATCTTATGCACGCTTTTTTTACGTCACAATTAACCCCTTTTTTATTTGCTTAATAATTGGTTACAAGGGGTTGGAATTATTGGGCCACCAGCTTTTAGAATCTTTTGTGAGGTGAATCTCGAAATTCAAAGGAGCACTGGGTGGTTTTGTTTGATATATACAATGTTGGTATTGCTGTGGAATGTTCTGAGAAGGATTAGAGTTAGAGTGAGTGTAACTACTAGGGTAAACCACTCTGTGCCTTCTCTCTCCTGCCACCAGCTGGAATTGCACTGGATTTGACAGACAAAAGCGCGGGACATGTTGGGTCATTAGTGCTTTTCATGTTAACACTATGGCTCGGCTGGAAATGTGAAGGTTTTGGGAGCTTAAGGGATGAATCTCACTAATTTCTGGTAGATGTGAGCTTCATTCTTTTCTCTCCAATGTGGAGCGACATTCAATGCCCACTTGTGTAGAATTGAGAACAGAGGGTTCTTCCAGGATTGTGATGGTAATGGTGCCTGTATATAGATGCTTTCCTTTAGAGGGCTGGGGTTTTCAAGTAGATGTTATTGCTGGGAGTTTTGCTAATCAGAAGCCCTGGTTTAGAATGCTCTCTTGTGTTTTGGAAGCAAATCAGGCTGTTTTATTAACTAGGGGTTCTATTGATAGGATCTGGGTTCTACTTTGGAGCAGCCACATTGGTCGTTTTGAGATTGAATAACTGCAATGGAGACTGGTTCTGGCTATATGTGAGTTCTCACGATGGGGATGAACTTGTATTGATTCGCGACCAAGGGAAAGCGGAGGTAAGTTGTACCATTTTTTTTCATCATGTTGCCTTCTTACACTTTGATCGTGACTGGATCTGGCTTGTAATAAATGCCCACACATCATATAACATGGTTCTACCGGTTTGGAGACTAGATCTGGTTGAATCTGCCGTGTAGTTGTTTCTATGACATTTCTCTTTCCACAGAGCGCCCATATAGACACAGAGGCCATCATTCCAAGGGGTTGACTACATAGAATAGATTTCCCTCGGCTTAGGGAGCCAGGTTTGAGGGGCAGCTGCTTAACCAAAATCATCCAGGACTTGCACCTTGCCCCATCTTTTGAAATTCATGCCATTCTGGTTGGGCTCACCAGAGTAAGAATGAAACCCTGAGGAATGGATTGATACTTGGATAACTGCGCTAGTGAACTAATTCTTTCTTGCCAATGCCCCATTAACTATTATGTTAAAAAGACCACGTCTGTATTGATAAACTCATATCTGTCTTTCTAGGATTGTTGAGATTTGTTTTCCAAGTACATTGATGATTTTGTTCACCGGAGTTGTTGAATTCAATCACATCTGATATATTTTTAATTTTATCATATATATTCTCAAAGAGGCATTTCAGTGAGCTGTGCTCATCATTCTCAACTATGTTATTGTCAGATGAAGTTTTCATCAGGGACCTTACTAGGTCAACCTTTAAAGACCTTACCTTTTCTATCCTAAATTTATAACACCGCAAATTCCCCACCTAGACAAAAACCAATACATCTCGAGCAACATGGCTCTCCACTGTTAATAAGTCTTTCACATTTGTTATCATGTTGTTCTCCTATTCATAGGTATCTTAATGACATTTCAAGAACTTCGTATTTTTTTATGTCTCGTTAATTTGGATTTTATGTCATCAAGTTAATGGTTTTTGATATCCTTAAGTTATAGATCTGTTGTAGTTGTATATGCATTGACGGTGAAAAAGTCCAGTTCCTTTCCTTCAGTTTATTATTGAAATAGTGCTTGCTAGTTGTTGAAATGGCATGCCAACCGACAACCATATATACTCATTGGCTTTACATTGTTTTCCTTTGCATGAAATGCAGGTCAAACCTTTGAAGCACTTAAGTGGCCAAGTCTGCCAGATCTGTGGTGATGATGTCGGGCTAACTACAAATGGGGATCTCTTTGTGGCGTGCAATGTGTGTGCCTTTCCTGTGTGCAGTCCTTGTTATGAATATGAGCGCAAAGCTAGAAATCAATCCTGTCCTCAATGCAAGACTATTTACAAGATGCATAAAGGTTAGTTAAACCTCTCCATTTGTTCCAGATAACATGTTTCTTAAAAATAAAAATTATAAAATAGTGAATTAACTAAAGCAGAATCCTGGATTTTGAATCTTGATTATATCTAATCCAATCTGTGTTAGGCATCCAATTTAAAAGGGGATGCAGAAGCATTCTGGCTATAGATAATGTCCTTGATCTCTCTAATTTCGATAATAATTGACTAAACAGTCTGCCCAATATTTCTGTACAGGTAGTGCTAAGGTGGAAGGTGATGAAGGAGAAGAAGGTGCTGAGGACTTAGGGAATGAGTACCACTACCCACCACCTCGGAACAAAAATGAAAAGAAAAAGATTGCGCTGGAAAATGTCCTATGGGAGAGGGGAGGATGTTGGTGCTCCAACCTTTACAAGGTAGGAGGTTTCTAAATCACAAATTCCTCGGCTCACCAATGGGAAAACCGGTGGGTTTGTTGTATTTTCTTATGCACTAATCTAACTGCTTTTTATTTTTAAAAACATGATACATTATGTTGGAATTGATTTTTGAGTTTTAATACATCCCTTGAGATGTTGCTCAAATTTAGTGTGACTGATTGCAGATTTCTGGGGAGTTTCCTGCATTATCTCCTGAGCATTCTCTTCGTGCCCCACCTTCTAGTGGTGGCGGCAGCAAGCGTGTTCATCCTCTACCATACACGGATGGTATTTGAGTTATTCTGCTTGCTATATTTTCATTTTCTCGCTTCTCAGATTGGGTTGCTTGTGTTAAATATGAACCGTGCACTTGTTTTGTTCTACCTATCAGTCCTTAATATCTCTGCAGAAGCCTTTGGTTTTATGGCCATCAATGAAATGTGCTTATTATGGACGTTTCGATGCATTTGCAGCTCAAGTTAGAATTGTGGATCGTTCTAGAGACTTTAACTCCTACGGATTTGGAAATGTTGCTTGGAAGGAGAGAGTAGAAAGATGGAAGAACAAACAGGAGAAAAATATGTTGCAGGTGACGAATAGTGGTGACTATGCTTCTGAAGGAAAAGGTGGAGATGTGGATTTTGTGGGTGGTGAAAATGAAGATCTACAAATGTATGCCTTTTCTCTAACTTGATAATGATGAAGCTCGTCAACCCCTCTCTAAAAAGGTGTCCATTCCTTCTTCCAAGATCAATCCATATAGAATGGTGATTATTATCCGACTTGTTGTCTTGTGCATTTTCTTCTGCTATATAAGCAAATATTTATGTTTTCAAAACTGTTGCTTACCTTTCCGTTGTTGTGATCAGTCACAGTTTTGTTGTGAAGAAGAAGAGTACGCAAGAATGCAGTGGAGAAAGCGTCCTATTTATAGGGAAACGAAATGAAAAGCATCATTAGGGTACGACGAATAGGAGGAAAAGTCACAGAAACATAGATAATCAGGGGATCAATGAAGCTACCTCGTTTAATTTATTTATAGAAGTTTCGTGGAAACAAAATAAGAATTTTCATGGAAGTCAATTCCCAATTACGTTTGCATTTTCCACGAGTTATTAGGAAAACACGGTATTCAACTCCATTATAGAAACGACATAGATTTTAAGAAACATTGAAAAGAGATAAATACTAGGGATCTAGATATTAAATGGATTTTTTTTTTAATTTTTATTGTTGATTTCTTAATTTAATAAAACTAAAGTCTATCTATAATCTAATATGAAAGGAAGCATAAGAAATTAGCAAATGACATACACAAATTCATTTAATTCTAGCACTCACTGTATAGCCATAACAAAACTATGAATCGTTTATAGTTCATTTATGGCCTCCTACTATGCATTCGTTACATGCCAATGCTTAGCATTTATTCTCTAATGCAAATCAACAATAGAGTGCAAGGTGTATGTCACACATCTCTCAACATTTTTATAATAAGGAAAACACTTTCTAGCCAGGGTTTTTTGGAGGTTAGATTAGCAAAATTACCAAAAAAACTCCAATAAAACTTCCACAAATAGTAATGAATGGTTTGGTGGAGGTTGTAATTGAGGTAGTCTAGAGCAATGGATGGCTTAGCCAAGCTCGACTAAGTAATGCAGTACAGATATTGGAGGAACAAAAGAAATTAATGGAGGAAAGCCCAGAAACAGAACTAGCTAAAAGAACTAAAAGACTAGGTCAAGCATGATTTAAAGCCAATTACAAGAAGTGGCATCAAATGATGTGTCCAGGACGAATTGCTAATACCAACAACAATAGCGATACCAGTAGAAGTTCCAATTAGGTTACAGAGTTTCCTCCACAACCGTACTTGCTCCTCTATTCCAGATTGCAGTGGTTCAATTTCTTCATTTTCTTGATCGAATCCATTGGAGCACATATGTATATATCTCACTTGAGTAATATGTGAGTCATTTGTGTGGTGCAAAAAAATATAAATAACATATTATATAATTTATATATAATATGTGATTTATATTTTTTTGCACCATTTATTATTTTATGGTGCTTTGCAACACTTGTTATTTTATACAAGTTTGTGTATATTAAATAATAATAATAATTTTGGTGTTTTGCACCAAAAAGTCTCAATCCATGTTGGATTGGTTTTGGTGTTTTGCACCACAAAAATTCAATCCACCTAAGATTGGTTTTGGTGGTTTGCACCATACACCATGGAATGCCACATACTCATTTAACACCCAAATTTTTTTCTTTACAAACACCACTTTTGCACCATAAATATTAGCACCACTTGTCTATCCCCACATTATCACCACTTTTGCACCACTATTTGAAAATTGAGGATTTCCCAAATCCTTTACAAATAGTGGTGCTAATGTGGGGCTAAAATGCTCTTTTTCTTGTAGTGAGATTCCATACATCTAGAGGGTACGAAGCAAAGTCAAGAAAATGGAGCAAAGTTAACCATTTTACTCCATAAGATTTCGATGGATTGTAAGTCAATAGGGTTGGAGCAAAGTAAACTACTTTTTCCATATCGTTTGGATGGATGGATTGTTGAGAATAGATAAGCTTAGGGAAATAGGAAAGCTTAAACATGTGTAAAACCATTTTGATATATTTACGACCACATCTGCAAAAAGATGCAGATGGAAACACCCATAGGGATTCAATAAAAATTTGCATAGAGGACACAAAAGCTATAAACAAAATTGGTTAATAAGTAAGGTTTTAATCTTCCACAAGGCTGCAAGCTTGATTCTCTTGTTAATGAATTAATACTAGTGGGTGGTTGAATTGCACCCCAACCCACATACCAGGAAACTCATTCCACCTATTTGTGACAGCATGAATCAATGAGTTGATTCTCATTGGTTGTAGAGTCAATGAGTTGATCCTCATTGGTTGTAGAATCAAAGAGAGACTGAATTGCATCGAGAGAAAAAATTGATCTCGTTTGATACGATGCTCGGTGCATCTTATCAACATCGGGTTAAAAGCCTCTCAACATGGTTGTGCATCCAACCGAAAGGGGTAAGGCGATTCACTGTCAAAGATGGTAAATTTTCATACTTGTTCAGAAATGCTGACACAAAATCCTTGAGAAAACCCTCTATCAAACACCATATGTAATTAGAAAGAAACAATTAATGCTTACCAACATTTCTTGGCCATAGTCGCAGCCACATGCAAGCAAAAAAGAAATCCATAGTCATGCTGGTTGGGGCTTCTTGTACATAGTCACCATCCACTTGCAAAAAAAAAAGAGGGTTGGTTGTTGCTTTTTAGCCATTGTTGCTCACACATTCCATAGTCATGTTGGTTGGGGCTTCTTGTACATAGCCACCATCCACTTGCAAAAAAAAAAAAGAGGGGTGGGTTGTTTCTTTTTAGCCATTGTTGCTCGCACCTGTAAGCAAAAGAAGGGGTTTCTATAACAGTTTTCATTATTGCTTCTTGGCAACAGCCTCCAACACTTGCAAATAGCCATAGGATCTTACAAATACACATAGTTGCCATCCCTCACAACCGTAATGCAAACTTGCAAGAGGGCCCTCACAACCCTAATGCAAACTTGCAAGTGGGCCCTCACAACCCTAATGTAACCTCGATAAACATAACCCAAAACAACCTTAATGCAACCTCGGTAGAAATATTCAAAGGTGCTTGTGGATTCTTGGTTTAGTTATGTGGGTTTTATTTAAATAAACTCAAAACCACCCATAACCTAATTGTTAGTTGTTAGTTGTTATCGATTCGTAGTTGTTCCATGCTTTAGTTAGTTTTTATCACTATCTTATAAACATATTGTTTTCCATAAACTCTATGGGTTATCCATGCATCAACTACCAATTATCCATTTATGAGCTACCACTTATTTTTTATCATTTTTTAGTTTGAATTTGCTATATTAAACAAGTTCAAGTGCTAGTATCCATGCCTATCTACATGTTATCACTGGCCCTCTTCCATTATCCATACATCATCTACTAGTTATCCATTCATCAGCTACGAGTTATATATATATATATCAACTACCAATTATATATATATATATATATAATTGGTAGTTGATATATATATATATATATATATATATATATATATAATTGTTTATTTCAAATTTCACACAATTGCCATAGAATCGATATGGGCAGTACACTTGTCTCATCCTCGTGCAATCTTGGAAAAGCATAGCCTGTAGTCCACCTCAAATTATAAGATATAAACACCTATCAACATAATTATAAATTAATGGATGTGTGCAAGCTAATGAGGGTCTCTTTTGACACATTAGATGCAATACAAAACTGAAAAATAAGACATTCATCAACTTACATGGATTTTTTGAGACACATACACAATGAATCTTCCAAGAGTAAAAAATGTGAAACGTAAGAAATTAAATGTTGTTTCTGAATATATATATTTTTTCTATTGAAAATGTTCTTAGCTATCCGAAGGATCATTTGTAACAGAAACTTTTTATTTTTTGGACAAATTATAAGGTATATGTTTTTGTGGGTGCATCCTTTGAGTGCCTAAACGATGGAATCAACTTACGAAAACTAGTTGACATAGAGAGAACAAGTATTACTACTGTACCCATACTCCCCCCCCCCAAAAAAAAATAATTTTTAATTTTTTTAATTATCTAAGTGATCGAACCTCGAAAATAGTATGCCAATTGTGGGTGCATCATTTCAATGTCTTAATGCAACTATTTTGAAATGGTTTTCTTATAACATGTAGAGGTCAGTTCTTTAGTGCACCATACAATTTGTTTTCAAAATGGTTGAGAAACGGAAGAATTATGGATGAAACACTAATAATGTGTTTTTTGAGTTGAGTCATGACTCAAGAAAAATAAGAAACATATAGAAAAATATATATATTCTTTTTTAAAATTACATATTTTGAATTTTTAGAAAAAATGCTATTTGCGTATAAAATTTCATAAAAAATGATGTTGTGTAGCATACTGTAACCAATAGCTAAAAATGGGCATGCTTAAAAAATTGGATATAATGCTCAATTAGCCATGGTATACCATATTCAAAGGAAAAGGAATGGTAAATACGAAGCCAAATCCAAAGAAGAAACATAGGCATAGTAATGCCATGCTACGTCATGTGGAGGTTCAGGCATAGTGCTGACTAATGCGCTCGTCTTTCATTTAAATTTAAATTTTAAAGCCTGTCAAAAATCCATGTGCACACGTTTTATATTTACAGGTACCCGCATGAAGCTACTACCCAAAAAGGCCACAACAGGAGCGCGCAAGCAGAAAAAAAATAGGGGCGCGCACATGCGTCCGTACTTCGACAATGCCAAACATCCACGTTGTTGAGTCGATGTGGACAAAAGGTGTGCGCACACATTATTAATGCATACGCAAATATATGCACGCATGCGTTATAACGTGTGCATGTCCTTTTTTTTTATAGAAAAAAATAGAGCACGGGTTTGTCATTGTTCAACAAATCCGCGAGCGTAGAGCGGCCAAACAACAACCCTGTGAACGCGTTGTGGGGCACCCAAAGCCTCCTCAACAACATCAATTCGAACCTCCACCACGTTGTCGACCCACGTTGGCGACATTGCCTCCAGGTAGGTGCTCAACGAACCATGTTTTTGTTGTTTTTTGTTTGTTTGTTTTTTATTTTCCATTTCAATTTTAATTTTAAAAAAATTACAATCAATTAAAAAACCAAAAAATTGTCATTGCAAATTAACTACACCTAACAAGATGACAAACACACCAGAACCATCAGATGAAACCAATGAAACCGAACCATCAGAAGACAACATCAACATTGGAATGGACAATGAACCATCTGAAAACACCGTAGATCAATTACACCAAGATTTAAATGAATTAAGGGTATTAAGCGATGAATTGAAGAGCACCAAGGAACCCTCTCGGGTTTCCTTGGATTCATCATTGCAAAACATCATTGAATCCATCAACATTTCCCACAGTGAGATCACAAATCTTATCCAAAACAGGGCTCGAATGAGGGAGTACTACTCCACTGGGATATCCAAAGAACAGATTAAAGACCTCAACGGCACCAAAGCCTAGTTGTACAGAAAATTCATAGATCCCAGGACAAGACAACCTCCATATGTGAGGAAGAGACGGGTTTGCATGGACTGGTGTATTTACCAGCCATGGAGAGATAACTGGAGAAAGAGACGGTCTATGGTGTTTGACAAGCCCCCATGCAATAATTTGGAGGTCCCACAGTATTTCCTTCAGAAATTGTGGGTTGATTTTGAGCTAGGTTACCATGTTAACTATTTTGACATCACTAAGTTTTAGGGTGTCAATCTTGGCTCTACCCAAGATTGACCTCAAGCCCGCCGCAAACCACTTAGAGGACCTCCTGCACCTAGGAGAGATCCAAACCTCCCTCCTCAGTCACCCAGGTTTGGTAGCATCCTAGATGAGATTTATGACTCAGTTAGACGTGCCACACGTCATTTTCTTAGACGTACCACATTTATGGCTATGTCTTCATAGAGCCGGGAGGACATCGATGAGACACACATAGCTGCATGGTCTATGGGTGGTGGCTGAGACATGTCAGGTACAGGTCGAGCCCAGGCGGGGCCATCTAGTTCTACTGGAACAAGGTCTCATCGTTGATCTCACTGTGGTCATTCTTGCCATGGTCCTATGCAATAGCATGCCACAAAGAGCTACATGGAGCAGGTTATCTATTGTTTTATTTAATGTTCATGTATTTATTGTATTTTATTTGATATCACATTGCTTAATATATTTAACTTGGAATTACAAATTGTTGACTTTATTTGTTTTAATGTAGAGTTATTCAGGGCCGAGTCTCCATCCCAGGTGGGAGGGCATCGGTTGCTTTGACCTAGACTGAGCCATGGAAGCAGCAGAGGCGATTGCGGCACCATACACACAAGGAACTTCTTTACTTTGAATAATTAGATCCAGTTATGAGTAATTTGTGTTCAGTAATTACAAATTAATTAGCACTAAGTAATTACCATATTATCATCATATTTTACAGTTGTGTTTATAATATTGTCTAAATTATTTGAGAGCTATAAATTCATATAATCCAACCAAACAAAAATGAAACCTTATAAAACATGAAAACCTAAGAAAACTAGACACATGTGTTCATGTTCAATTTAGGCATCCTATACCTCTAATGATTATAGAAATGGGAGAGAAATTTTCAAAATCTGTCATTCTTACTTGACCAATGATGAGAGAAATTTCCATCCTCAATTTGCTATAGGTGACATTGTCATCATTCTGTCCATCAACAATCTATCCATAAGCAGATCATCTTCATTATGTTTAAGAGCATTTCCTCATTTTGTCCCCAAACATATCTTCATTTGTCCATGGTCATGTTGTCATTAATCTACCACTACTACTGAATTAGTGAAGCCCAAAATATTAGAGATAAAAATTAGTTTACTGCTGCACCACTTCTCCTGCTGCTGCTACTACTTCACTGAACCTTCTTCAATCATCCTGACCCCCAAAATCAGAGCTCTCCTCAATCTCCCAAAATCTTCACACCTTGCTTCCTTAAAAATGAAACTTTTCTTCTATTTATACTCTTGTCTTCTATGAAACTTGTCTTCTATTTATAGTTTTATCAGTAAGATGATTAAATAAATCGAATATGATTTATTTAATTCTGTCCATTGCATGTCACCTTATTTAATTTCAGTTTCATGCCATGTCACCTTCTATCCTTTCATAATATTAAATGTGAGACACACATATTCCCTTAAGATGCCCACAATGCACTCTTAAAATGCCTATAGTGGGCTCCACTTTAATGCCCACAAGGGCCATCAACACATGACTGTATTGGTCTTGGATTATGCACGCAATGGTCTCATGTAAATTCCCACAGGACCTTATCAATATGCCCGCAATACACCACAAATTCCCACAATGGGCACTTCAAAGAATACTTGCAGGGTCCGTTTGATTATGCCCGCAATGGTGCTTTGAAATGCTCGCAAGGGGCCTTCCAAATTGCCACACATCTTCCTTTTCCACCTCATCATCTTGTCTTTGTCCTTTAATCTTATGTTTTCCAATTCATCTTCCTCCATGTCACCAAGTTATCAATCCTTCTTGTCATCAAGCATGTCCTCCTTGTCATGTTCCATGCCATCAAATACCATGCTTGACAAGTCATCATGCTTGCTTGCTTGTCACTTGCCTTTGTCTTATCCTTAGCTTGCCATGTCCTTCTTCCATGCTTGTCATAAACACTTTTCATGCTTTCCATGTTTGTCATACTTGTCACCTTTTCCATTCCTCAATCCATGTCACCATCTCCATTGTGCTTGCCATAATGTGTATGCTCCATGTTCTTAACTCTTCCATGTCTTTTTCATTAATGTATTGTCATCAATGTCATTATCAAGTCCTTGTCATCAATCCTTTGTTATGTCTTCACTTTGTTAAGTCTTGTACACTTGTCATTCTTGCTTGCCACTTGTCAAGTCATCAAAACTTGTCATGTTTATCATCTGTCCAGTCAAGTCTTTACCATGTCATCAATCTGACCTTTGTCATTAATGTGTTGTCATCAATGACAATTTTGGACATCAAACACTTCAAGCATAAATTGTCAATCTTCTTTGCCACATTATCTTCAATGAATGACCACATAATGGGTCATTTGTTCCTATCATGGGCCCAATCCATTGTGGGTCAAAGGACATGATCCCCAAAACCATGTTCTTTACCAAGTCTTGAACAAATGGACTGCACCAATACTATAAAATCTTTATATAATATGCAAATCCCATCAAACCACTATCATCTAACTTGAATCTAAATTAATTGTAGTCATTTTTTTAAGTACTATCATTGTTATTCTCATTGGCATTGTATTTAATATTGTTAATATTTTTTTAATAAATTCAATCTAAAAATTGTAATGTTTGCACATGTGTCTGCATGCTCTAGCGACCAGCCATCACTACCGGGGATCAACAGATCTCCACGTGTGCAAGTATTGTGTGTATTAAAGTATAAATTTAAGTTCAAATATGATGACTTGTCTATGTCTATTTATATTTTTCTATATTAAACTATGAGGTTATAAATGTGTATGTAAGTGCGAGCACCTCGGCATTCCAGTGCCATTATTCCTCCCTCCCCAGACTTTCAACCATCATATATTCCAGTTGTATCCCCTAGCATACATGACCCCTTCCATGCATCCCTCCCCACCCCCTTCTATCCAGCCCCTCCATCCTATCCAACACTACACTTCAATCCAACTCCACCTTCTGTTTCATATCCCGCGTCCCATCACCCCATCCCAACATTTCCACCACCTTCATTACAGTTTCCCATGTTTCCACCCTTCATGATCCGACCATGACACACCAACCATCCAGATTCACCTATCCCTCCACGACAACACAGACCTCGCCCCCCCCACCCAAATTCCCCCACCACACTCGCTTACCCTTCCACGGTGGCCCCATCCATACTACAGCTAGTTGGGGTTTATCGCCCTAGACATACATCTCCACTTTTCCCACGCCATTCCGTGACTCCTCCTTCCACCTCTCCTTCTTCCACTATGCCCCCTAGTGGTGTAGACACCACTGAGGTGGCTACATCCACCCCTATACCATTAAACCTAGCATCAGAGTAGGTTCTCCAGCTGACTTCTCCATCTGCCAGCCTTGAAGACTAGCCGGTTGTGTTCACAGTGAGATTGATTAGCTTATGAAAATCTCGTTCAATTTTAACAAAAAATTACTATATGCATATAATTTCATCATTTATCTGATTGTTCTAAATGTTGCAGGGTGGCATTGTTGACAGACTTGGAGCACGGAGGAGAGAGACCCCCTCACGACATACGATCTCGCATGTGGTGAGTTATTTAATATTTGAAAACTAGTTTTATTTTTAAATTATGTTTTATACTTGTATAATTGCCAGGAAAAGTTGACATATTATTGTTGTTGTTTTAGGGCACAGGGGGATGTGGTCCAAGTCACCATAAGGACCCATCTTCCTCTAGCACGAAGAAGAGGAAGATCAATTATGGAGATGCACCTGGGAGTTTCGAGGGTGGGCAAGATGATTGCAAGACCCTCCTATGTACACTAGCCAGGATGTGGCATTTTGGGCATGAGTTGCCATATTTTGTATAGGGCACGAGTTGCCATATTTTGTACAGGAAACCAGTTGCTATTATATAGACATTAGAACGATGTTCCATTTTTCCAAAAAGTGTACATGATTGGATCATTTTTGCATATTAATAGATGGATCAGTACTTGTCTATATGACTTTGTCTTTGATTACATTTTTTCATACATCATTTTTTCTTCAATAACAATGTTATGGAAAAAATTTCACACATATAGATGTTATTTCTAGACACCAAGTGACCTCAATATGAGTCCCTTGTATTTGAATGGGTCTTGCATATTACACTTTTTCACACATCAAGCACATGGATCAAGGTAGTATTGAGTGTAAAATGCAAATGCATTTTTGCATAGTTTGCAGTGTGTATAAATATCATTCTCTCATATACTTATTACATCTCATGAAAGTGTAAAATGAAAACCTATATATCAATAGTTTGCATTGTGCATGTTCTAAGAATAAGAAAGTAAAAAAGGAACAATAAAATTCCCTAAACAATGAGATCAATGTCTCACTCATATCACACTATAATGTATTTTATTAGCTTAGAAACATCATAATGAATTATTATGGTTCTAGGAATGAACTCAAGAACAACTCATTCATTCATTATTTCAAAAAAGAGGAGTTTTTCCAAACACACAAATTATTTCTACACATTTTGAATTTTGTCTTTTCCAAAGAATTAATGAAGATGTCATCCACATTCTCATATGTATTATAGTAGACCAAATACTAGATTCCCTTTCATTATATCTTCAACTTATGAAAATGATGTAACACTTTAATAATCTTCGACCTGCCATAATAAGCTGGATTATTTGTCAATTTGATGGAACTTTGGCTATCTCATTTGATGGTTGTTGGTTATCCTTATCCATGAACTCATTATCTGGTCTAGTTGATATAACATAGTTTCTTAGTGTCTTTATCTACATCTTCAACATTTGTGTTCAATGTTTTTCTTGGATCTTCCATACTTAACCTTGTAATGGTTATAATAGTCAATTCTAACAAGCATTGCATCACATCTTATATCAAATTAACCTAGATATATGAGAAGTTCATATGTGTGCTCGGATGGAAGGGTTAACCATATAACTTGAATTAGTTCAAACATGAGGGGTGTGCATAGGTGCAATTGGAATGAGAAATAAAAGATAATTGTTAACGTAGTTACATATGGATCGTTCTTTGTGTGTTAGTATGTGCCTTTAATGAAAGCATGGTTAATGTGTTGAACTACTAATTACACAAGTTGGCATAGACCCTTAGTGTTGATAATGTCTTCAATTTTTTGGTAATATTGATAATCACTCTTTGTAATTTAAGTATCTTGGATTTTTTGTTGTTAAGACACATATTGAACATAGTCAGCTCAATGGTCCTAGACATCATTTTATCCCATGATCCATGGAAGATTCATTGGAGTCATCTGAACCTCATTTTCATCACCTCAACCATGGTCAAGACACCAAGATCCATCCTTAGTAGACAAAACCTCATGTTGACACCCATATCACACTCAAAGATAAAAATTCTTTGAAAGGGCATGTTTGGGGGTTGAGGGAGTCTTAATGGATAATATCCTTAAAACATTTATATTCAATTTGAGGCCTCATATGTCCCCAGCTTATTATTTTCAATACCTAAAGACCCATCCTTAGTGCACAAAACCTCCAAATGGAATACATATCCAAAACAAAGGCCATGTATCCCGTCTAGAGAGCTTGTGCAGTGATTCAAGGACTTTTTCATGGTTCATGAGCATGCATATATTCATTTAGGTCCTAATAACCTTTATATTTTTTAATCATCATGCTCAAGGTAATAAACACAATGCTACCATAAAAGCATAAATATCAACATATAAGTCATATTAGGACACTTGACCATAGGGTGGCATGAAAACCGATGTTAAATTTATGTAGATAGATAACACAAGAAGATATTTTAGGTAACATCCAAGTGGAGACTAGTAACACCAAGTAATCACAACCTTTACTTCACACTCAACGGAGGGGACATAATAACCAGTGTCCAAATTAAGATCTCTCAAACCCAAGGTAGAGAGGGGGATAGTTCCCCATGAAGAAGGGATAATAGATATCTTAGATTCCAAATACCAAAAAGTAAATATTTCCTTAAATCCAGGCATGATGGAAAATTTCTATAACACAAGTTAGAATAATCCAATATTTCAATGATTTCTGAAAGGAACATAATTAGTATACGATGACTTGGCATGCTTATAATATGCACATTTGATAAAAATATTAGGCAAGTGGTCCAATTGCACACAAGAAAAGAAAGTGTCCCTGAATGGCCCTGAGGTGACTGGAAAAAATTCCCATAGCACCCAAACCGTGACTACTGTAACGAATCCATCGATTCCGATGGATCCAGGACGTCGGGTTTTAGATAGGCCCCCTCCCCCCACCGTGCCTCAAAGACTTGGAAACAGTGCCAATTTGCCATCTCTAGAGCTAGGGTTTTGCTCAGTGAGGGCCATTCCAATTTCGCTCAAGGGGGGCATTTCTCATCCACAAGACCCTGGGCATGCGTGGCCACTGTGGACAGGTCCAAAATGGCCATGTGCACATGTTGGAGATGACAGAATCCAAGTCTACTCGTCGGTTTGGCTTCCATGGCCCTGGATCAAATCCTCAAAGTGTCCCTGAATGGCCCGGGGTGCCCGATAAAAATGCCCGTAGCACTCAAACCATGACTCCGATGGTGAATCTGTCTATTCTGATGGATCTGGGGCATTGGGGTTTAGCTAGCCCCCCCCCCCCCCCATGCCTCGAAGAGTCGGAAACAGTGCCAATGTGCCATCTCCGGAGCTAGGGTTTTGCTCAGTGAGGGCCATTCCAAATTCGCTCAATGGGTGCATTTCTTATCTGAAGGCTCCCAGGAGTGTGTGTCCACCACGGATGCACCCACAATGACTGCGTGCACCTATGGGAGCCAATGGAATCCATGTTGGCTCACTGGTTTGGGTTACATGGCCCAGGAGCAAATCCTCAAAGTGTCCATGAGTGGCCCCTGGGTTCCCAATGAAAATGCACATAGCAGCCAAATAGTGGATCTGGTCACGAATTCGTCGATTTCGATGGATCCGGGATGCCAAGTTTCAGCTAGGTCCCCCCCCTCACATCGTGGCTCGAAGACCCAGAAATAGTGCCAATGTGCCATTTCCAGAGTTAGGGTTTTGCTCAGTGAGGGCTATTCCAAATTCACTCAAGGGGGCCATTTCTCATCTGAAGGCTCTCGGGAGCCAACGGAATCCATGTCGGCTCACCGGTTTGGGTTTCGTGGCCCTAGAGCAAATCCCCAATGTGTCCTTGAATGCCCCCCGGGTGCCCGATGAAAATGCTCGTAGCACCCAAACCGTGGCTCTAGTCGCGAATATGTTGATTCCGATGGATCTGGGATGCCGGGTTTCAATTAGGGGTCCCCCCCCACCATGCTTCGAAGACTCGAAAATGGTGCCAACGTGCCATCTCCGGAGCAAGGGTTTTGCTCAGTCAGGGCCATTCCAATTTCGTTCAATGGGGCATTTCTCATCCAAAGGATCCTGGGCATTTTTGTCTAGCATGGACACATCCACAATGGCCACATGGACCTGTGGGGACTGACGGAATCCATGTTGGCTCGCCAGTTTCGGTTCTGTGCCCCAGAGAAAATGGGACATGTTCTAGGTGCAATGGGTTTTCTCTTTTCAATCGTTGCATTCATGAAAGCAAGGAGCATGGATTTGGAAAGATGGGCATGGAGATGTAGAGATTCAAGTATGTAACCTATCAATTATACAATGCTAGGGAAAGTAAAAAGATTGCATTAGTGAAGTCATAGGTACAAATGAATATTGCATATTTTTCATATTGAACATTCAATTTATGACATATAAATTTTTCCAAAGGCCAACATTGTAATATTTCCCTTGTTTTCATGGTAATAGGTATGGGTATGTGAATTCTTGATGGAGTTCTACAAGAAAACAGAGTAGTATGTTCAACATACTCATGTAGCATGATGGAAAGATGAGGAGTACAAAAAATGCAAGGACACATTTCTTGTTGGAACCATAGTGTCAATTGTGGATTTTGCAGAAAATTACACCCTTAAGCCACAAAATGAAATCCAAAATCAATACTATCATTCATACCAAGTCAGCATCATGGTACATATTATGTATACACATGGACCAGAGAGCAACAATGATAAGAGGATAATACCGAAGGAGACAAACTTTTACATAAGTGATGATAGAACCCATAATCTGCATTATGTGCAACATTGTTTTCGAATATTCTATGATGAGTTGAAGGAGAGAGATATACAGATGGATCAGGATTGGATATGGTTGGATGGTTGTGCGGGCTAGTTAAAAAATGCCCGAGTATTCCAATGGATGAGTATTTTGCATAAGACTTATAATGTGCCACATATCTGGAACTATTTTGAGACCAGTCACTGCAAAGGTGAGCATGATGGGGTCGGTGCATGCATCAAGACTGCACTATGAAGGGAAGAGATGAGGTTTAACATGGAACCTCATATCTAAAATGCAGAATCCATAGTTCAATGGAGCTCTGCAAAAATTTCAGACCGAGCAAGAGACCAACAAACATCATCAGTGGCAAGATGTTTAGTGAGAAAATTTGGCAAGTGGTTGACATATATCGATCGCGTTCCGATAGTTGTGGCACAGTACAAGGAACACGTGGATTCCATTCAGTTCAAAGCTCAAACAACGATTAATATAACACATACTATAGGAAAAAACATTAATATGAAAAGTATGTGCCCCATTTACGCATATCGGCGTATTTAGAACACATTAATATTATTAATGTTGATGTTGCTAGTAATATATCTGTGCATACACATATCTCTGAAATATTAATACAATAACATTGTTTAATAATTTTAATGAAATACATAATTTAATTGTTTGATTAATAACATTGTTTAATTAAACAATATTATTATTTTATAATAATTAATTAAACATAATAATTATAAACTAATTTAATTCATGTTATAGTTATTTAGTTAATAATAATATTAGTTAATTAATGATTATTTAATTAAAAATATTAATAGATTAATATTATTTAATTATTTTAATGAAATCCATATTTTAATTGTTTGATTAATACTATTGTTTAATTAAACAATATTATTAATTAAACATTACTATAATTTTATAATAAATAATTAAACAAAATAATTATAAAATAACTTAGTGAATGATAATATTAATTAATTAATATTTATTTTTATTTAGTTAATAATAATATTAAATAATTAAATAATTAATAATATATTAAATAATTATTTTTATTTGTTATTTAAATAACTAATTATTATATTCTAATTAATTAACATTATCAATTTATTAATATTGAAGATATGTGTAATCTTATGATATATTTTGGAAATATTTATTAACATTATAGATCCCTGTCACCTTATTAATTTTTTTTATAATAATTTATAATAAAATAAAATAATTTAATTATTTATAATATAATAATATATTATAAAAAATATTATTTAATTATATTTTATTAAATATATTATAATTTAATTAAAAATTAATTTGATTAAGTTATAAAGATATTGAATATATTTTAATTTAATTAAATATGATATTAATCAATTATAATATAATAATTAATTAAAAAATAATTTTATTAAATTATAGTATTATATTATAATTTAATCAAACAATTAATATAGTTTGATGATAAATAAGAGTATTAAAATAATGTTGAAGAATATTATAACAATGTAATATATTATCCCTGTATACAGGTGTCACCACGACAACTGGGTGATACATGTTGGAGGTTCCTCGGCATGGGAGCCCACGACGCGACACCATGCATTATATGCATTAACCCACCTAGAAGCATTCCTCCTCTCGTCATTAATGGCACATTCAAGAAGCTTCATCTGGACGTCACCTCACCCGCTAGTTGGACGAGCTCCCAATGCAACATAAACCTTGATGAACGTCAAATTTCACATTGTGAATATGTCGCATCTAACCCTTGATGAATGCCACAATTTAATGTAACCCTTGATAAACATCACAATGCGACATAAACCTTGATGAACTCCAAATTTCACATTGTGAATATGTCGCATCTAACCCTTTATGAATGCCACGATGCAACATAACTCTTGATAAACATCACAATGCGACATAAACCTTGATGAACATCAAAATTTCACATCTTGGGCATTGTCACAGTGCGACATAACCCTTGATGAACACCACAATGCAACATAAACCTTGATAAACATCACAATGCGACACAAACCTTAATGAACATCAAATTTCAAAGTGTGAATATGTCGCATCTTGGGTTGTGACAACATATGTGTCACATATTGGGCATTGCCGCAATGCGACATAACCCTTGATGAACACCACAATGCAACGTAACCCTTGATAAAGATCACAATGTAGCATAAACCTTGATGAACATCAAATTTCACATTGTGAATATGTTGCATCTAAGCCTTGATGAATACCAGAATGCAACATAACCCTTAATAAACATCACAATGCGACATAAACCTTGATGAACGTCAAATTTCACATATTGGACATCGTCGCAATGCGACATAACCCTTGATGAAGGCCACAATGCAACATAAGCCTTGATAAGCATCACAATGCGACACAAACCTTAATGAACATCAACTTTCACATTGTGAATATGTCTCATCTTGAGTTGTGTCGACATATCTGTCACATAATTAAAAAAAAATAAGAAAAATTGTTTTAAAAAAAAAAGCCTTGAATCACTAATTTGTTTAAGAAAATGAGTTTAAATACTTTATAACTTAGTCCAAAATCAATAATCAAAATAAATTTATTTTATTTTATTATTTTAAATATAAAATAAATTATTTTACAATATTTTAAAAAATATCTTTATATTTATTTGGTCCTTTTCATTACTTTATAAAATAAATCATAATCCTTTTGAGCTTTACTTCTACTTCATAGATTTAATATAAAATAAATCATAATCCTTTTCAACTTTACTTCATAGATACAATTTAGAATTAAGAATCAAGATCCATCTCAAACACAATCGTTCTCATCAAAATTGTCAAATACGTTATTGTTATGCAGATAAAAATGTTCCACATGATCATTTCCTGTTGAATTACATCATCAAATAAAACTCACCCCAAAAAATCAAAAACATATTATATTATATTATATTATATTATATTATATATTTATATTTATATTTATATTTGGCTGCATTCCTATTGTTTCCGGGTGGAACCCTGGAATCTTTAACAACCGAGCTAATCCCACATGATCATTTCCTGTTGAATTACATCATCAAATAAAACTCACCCCAAAAAATCAAAAACATATTATATTATATTATATTATATATATATATATTTATATATATATTTCTATTTCTATTTCTATTTCTATTTGGCTGCATTCCTATTGTTTCCGGGTGGAACCCTGGAATCTTTAACAACCGAGCTAATCCTAACGTCATGTCCATGAAGTTCGCCGTGTCAGGGATGATGCAAATTGGCATTTCCATTGGCTTGAATTGAATAATATCAGTCTGCCAAAGAGTATTGATTGGCCTTCGCTAGATAATATCAGTGTACCATACAAGTTTGATTTGATTGGATTCAATCCGTAATGAATGGCAGAGCCCATTCCAACCTTACCCACTTAAGATTCCTCAGCTTGATTTCTATCTTTTACCACTGTACGCTACCTGGCCTCCATATATGTGCACTGCCCTGTACATATCATTGTGCATGGAGAATCACAAGTCCTGTAATTTCTGTTGGAATATCATCAAGTTGAGGATAAGGTCGCAATTTTCCTTTTCTTTTTTGATCGAATTTCCTTCTCTGTCGTGTTTTTACTGATTTCTTTCTGTAATAAACAATATCTAACCTTGTGATTTTCTTTATAATGGAAATACAAATATTGTGATTTTCTTTATAATGGAAATACAAATATAGATTTTCTGTGTGTTTTTACTGATTTCTTTCTGTAATAAACAATATCTAACCTTGTGATTTTGTTTATAGTGGAAATACAAATATAGATTCTTCTGTGTGAGGATTTACACGTGATTTGAGCGGGATACCAGCTGGTTATAGGCGCTGTAGCAAGCGGAAGGATGTCCACCCTCTGATTTCCTTATCAGTGTCGGTTTGATGGTTGAGTTTTGAAAAAGTAGTAGATATATTGTATCCATGGATTCCTGCAACGGGCTGAAACGATTGTTCGAATTGGAATCATGTGCTTCCGGTCAGCAGGAAGGCTCACAAAATGAAGCAAATCGAGTTGAGGCCAAACGCCAGCGCACGGCATTAGAGAGTAATGAAGACAGTTTCGATGAATTTGTTGCTTTAATGAATAGAATTCAATATATGAAAACTAACAACATGAATTTCAGTTCTTCGGAGGAGATATCAATCCAAGAAGAGTTGGATGTCAAAGTTATCAGAACTAAATTGCCAGGCCTACCCTCATTCGAGTGGGAAGACTTCTGTGTACCTTCACAAATGGATATATCTAGTTTTCATTCGAAGCATGATCCAATCAGTTCCCAGGCAAAGGGAAAACAAGCAGGGGTTCGACCTGCTAACTGCTTTAAAACAGACTCTTCTTCGGATGCATATGACAAGCGCCCCGCTGAAGGTTTTGATCTGAACGTAGAGGCCTCGTCAAACATACGAACTCTCTAGGATTATGAACGTTTGCTTGAATTTTCGATGGAAGTCTGTACAACAAAAATATATATATATGTAATAAAAGTTTAGAGTGGGATTAAAGAAGAACAAATAGATAAGTTGTACGAATTAAGGTATGTTGTTTTGATATAAAAAAGGTAGCCATGTTTCATAGCTACAGTTACTAATTGATTTAAAGTGATCTTGTCATGGTTGAATTAGCTATTGTTAATAATAATAATCATTATGATCATCAATTATAAACGATCAATGGTGGCAAATTAGTGGTTGAATTAGATATGGTTAATAATAATAATTAATAGCATAATCAATTATAAACTACCAATGGTGGAAAATTAGCGATCATTGATCACGTGACAAAAAATGTGGTCATATTCAGTTTGGTCATTTATATCTTATCTTGTGGTCATATAATTCATCGTATATTTGGTCATTAATTATGACAATTAATGTCATCATCGTGATTTTTCACGTATTTCTCCTTTTTCGGAGAGCGGGGTCCATCAAAAGCATGTTGTGTGGGTACTCGTTGTATGTGGAGTTGAATTCTCCATGCAACGAGTGCTCCTGGTTGAAATTTGAGGCAGCAAAACCGTGGATTGAATTGTATGAAGAGAAGAGGAGGAAATGAGATATTGACATAAAATAATTCAAGCGGTTGCATGCTAGGAGCATGCATTTTCCATATCATTTAAAAGAGAGGGAGCACTCATTGGATGTGGAATTAAATTACGCATCCAACAAGTACCCACACTACATACTTTTGAGGGACCCCACCCCACGACAAATGATAAATACATAAAAAAACGTGTTACTTGTGGCAAACACAAACCAAGGTATGATCAAGATCAAAAGGATAAGGGAAAATCAAAAGAGGAGGTTGGCACTTCTCGAGGTGTCAAGGATTCGCAAGAGGCCACAACTAAGTTAGATACTAAATTGGTATATCTAACCCTTTTTATTTCTAAGACAAGGGCACCTCTCCCCACCTACCTTACCCTTCTGAATTTGAATCTATAACCTCCTCAAAAGAAACACACGTTCTTAATTATTAGGCCTGCTCATGTGTATTTTATTAAATAGTTATAGAAAATTACTTCTATAAATTTTTGAAATCAAATTACCTCTTCTTTATATTATTATTTTATTATTATTAATCCTTTAAACTAAAATGAAATTGAGTTTAATTACTACATATTTTCAAATTTTCATTTTTAAAATATAAAATTATTAATTATTAAACATATTTTTTTTCCTTGCAAAGTCATTTAAGAATCTTTGTAGAGATGTCTAAGCTTTGTTCTTGCTCTGAGTTGAATTTGAATTTATCTTGATTCTAGATTCCATATGTCTAGAGGGTATGAAGCAAAGTCAAGGAAATGGAACAAAGTTAACCATTTTGCTCCATAAGCTTTCGATGGATTGTAAGTCAATAGGGTTGGAGCAAAGTCAACTACTTTGTCCATATCATTTGGATGGATGGATTGTTGAACCCCGATAAGCTTAAAGTAATAAAAAGGCTTAAACATTTGTACAATCATTTCAATATATCTATTAGCACATTTTCAAAAGATGTAGATGGAAACACTCATAGGGATATCAATAAAAACTCGCATAGAGGACAAAAAAAGGTATAAACAAAATTGGTTAATAATTACTTCATTTTAATCTTCCATGGGGTTGCGAGGTTCAGTATCTTGTTAATGAATTAATACTGGTGGGTGTTTGAATTGCGCCCCAACCCACATAACAGGAAACTGATTCCAGCTATTTGTTATTTGTGATTGCGTGAATGAATGAGTTGATCCTCATCGCTTTGAGAATCAGAGAGAGGCCGAATTGCGTCGAGAAAAAAAACATTGATCTCGTTTGATCCGATGCCCAGTCCATCTTATCAACATCGAGTTAAAACCCTCTCAACATGGCCATGCATCCAACCCAAAGGGGTGAGGAGATTCACTCTCAAAGATGGTAAATTGTCATACTCATTCAAAATATTTAATGCTCACACAAAATATTTGAGAAAACCATCTGTTAAATATTTAATTAGAAAGAAACAATTAATGCTTACCAACATTTCTTGGCCATAGGCACAGCCACATGCAAGCAAAAGAATATTTCCATAGTGATATTGGTTGGGGCTTCTTATACATAGCCACCATCAACTTGCAAACCAAAAAAAAGAGAGGGGTGGGTTGTTTCTTCTTGGCAATTGTTGCTTGCACCTCTAAGAAAAAGAAGGGGTTTCTATAATAGTTTTCATTATTGCTTCTTGGCAACAACCGCCAGCACTTGAAAATAGCCATAGTTGTCATCCCCCCGCAACCGTAATGCAAACTTGCAAGAGGGCCCTCACAACCCTAATGCAACCTCGGTAAACATAACCCAAAACAACCTTAATGCAACCTTGGTAGAAATATTCAAAGGTGCTCGTGGATTCTTTGTTTAGTTATGTGGGTTTTATTTAAATAGACTCAAAACCACTGAGAGCCTATTTGTTATATGTTAGTTATTATCGATTCGTAGTTGTTCCATGCTTCAGTTAACTATTCTCACTGGATTATAAACATATTGTTTTCCATAAACTCTACAATTTATCCATGCATCAACAACCAATTATCCATTTATGAGCTACAAATTATTTTTTATATTCATTTTTTTAATAATTGTTTAGCTCGAATTTGCTATATTAAACAGGTTCAAGTCCTAGTTATCCATGCATATCTACATGTTATCACTAGCTCTCTTCCATTATGCATGTGTCAGCTACAAGTTATCCATTCATGAACTACCAGTTATATATCTATCTATCTATCTATCTATCTATCTATATTATTGTTTATTTCAAATTTTAGACAACTTCAATAGAATCAATATGGATAGTACACTTGTCTCATCATGGTGCAGTCTTGGAAAATCATAGGTCGTAGTCCACCCAAAATTCTAAGACATAAACACATATCAATGTAATTATAAATTAATGGGTGTGTGCAAGCTAATGAAGGTCTCTTTTGACACATTAGATGTAATAGAAAACTAAAAAATCAAACATCCATCAACTTACATGGATTTGTTGAGACACATACACAGTGAATCTTGCAATGAGTAAAAAAGATGAAACGTAATAAATTGAATTACATTTGCAAATATATAATTTTTTTCTATTGAAAATGTTCTTAACTATCCAAAGTTTGATCTTTTGTAACAGACACTTTTTTATTTTTTTGACAAATTATAAGGTATATGTTTTTGTGGGTAGCACCTTTGAGTGCATAAACGATGGAATCAACTTACGAAAAATAGTCAAAATATAGAGAACAAGTAGTACTAGTGCATTGCTATTTTCCCCCCAAAAGTAATAATTTTTATTTATTTTTAGTTATCTAAGTGATCGAACCTTGAAAACAGTATGCCAATTATGCATGCAGCATTTGAAGGTCTTAATGCAACTATTTTGAAATAGTTTTTTATACCATGTAGAGGTCGATGTCCTTTAGTGCACCATACAATTTTTTTTCAAAATGGTTGAGAAACAAAAGAGTTATGGATGAAACACTAACAATGTTTTTTTTAGTTAAGGAGTTATGACACAAGAAATATATATATATATATATATATATATTCTTTTTAAAAATTACATATTTGGAATCTGCAAAAAAAAAGCTATCTGCGTCTAAAATTTCATAAAACATGATGGTGTGTAGCATAATGTAACCAACGGCTAAACATGAGAACACTTGAAAAAATGGATATAATGTTCAATTCGCCATGGTATATCACATTCCAAGGCACATGCATGGTAAATTCGAAGCAAAGTCCAAAGCAGACACATAGGAATAGGAATGCCACGTTAGGTCATGGTCAAGTTCGGGCATAATGTTAAGTAACACACTCTTGTTTCGTTTAAATTTTAATTTTAATCTTCCCAAAACTCAACATGCACACATTTTATATTTACATAATGCGTGCACCTTTTGAAGTTACATAACATGTGCTCGTTTTGTAACAATATAAATTTTTCTGCCGAAAGTGGGTTATACTTTTATTTTGCGTCGATTATAACATTAAGAATAATTCTTCATGGCATAGGGTTTGGAGGTAGAAAAATGGGGATGGGAGGTGGTAAGGGGTTAGAGGTAGAGAAATGGGGGTGAGGGGTGGTAAGGGGTTAGAGGTAGATAAAAGGTGGGGGGAGTTGGGGGGGGGGTGGTGTTAAAGGTTTAAAGGGAAGAATTTATCATTGGAAGGGTGGGATAACTCCTTTAAAACAATGTCGTTGACATAAATCAATGAAACGGTAAAAGGGTGAATTTTTTTTTTTTAAATACAACCAGAACAATATGTGTGTCGGCCTTTTTCTTAAATTGGATATTAGTGAAAATATACAACCCTCTGGCTTCTTTCCTATTTTGAATGGAAAATTATTGTTTTCATTCCAGGCAATAGATTTAAGAGTGTTTTATTAGTTGCAAGCCAACCTTACATTTTTAAAAATGGATATAGGATAAGACTCAATGAACCCTCCTTAATGTTAAGACTTGATATATTATTTCGGAATGAATAGAAGATAGGACATGCACAACAAAACTGGAAGAAATTTACATATGTCAGCTTCCCAATATTGTTATAGTTCTACCCCTACTCACTAATAAGGTTGAAGTTGTAAAGCAACAACTCTCTAGTATTCATCCTGAAGTTGTTTTGTTTATGTCTAAGATAAAGAAGCTCTCTGTTCGTGAGATGGAACATATGGATCTTAACATGATTTATACAATCTATGTTTTAAGAGAAATTGACCTTAGAAGTTCTCAGAGAAATGATAATGAATCCTTCATTCTACATTTGTTAGCAGAAGAAGATCAACTTAGAATGACACAGTGTAGTTATTACATGTGGAGGTAGCGGTTTCCTGTGGAAGACAAGTGTAGGGTTGAGTAGAGGAAAGATGTCAAAAAATGGGGTATTACATTAGCCTTTCCATTGAATGAATGACTTATAGGAGGAAATATGGCGGCTAAGACGATTCTATGATCTTATTTCCACAACAATGGTATTCTCCCTGTATTCGGTCATCTAGTTGGTTGAAAGACCTACCTAAAAATTTGTACATTGAACCTTTTTATTTCTTTGCTACAAATTGAAAGGGACTTTCAAGTCACCTACAAAAAGATCCTTTATTGAAGTATGTAACTTCTTCCAATGACATAAATTTTGCAAGTGTATTAGATGTTTCCATCTACACCAGAATTTATTCTCCTCATAGCTAAATGTGAGAATATCAGTCAGGAATGAGGCTCTCCAAATTCTTTTATGTCTGCATCCACAAGTAACTAGGCCAAGTTAATGGAAATGAATCCCTGGAATATTATGGGATTTTAAACCCCTTATGAAGATCACCTTACATTACAACGTTGTGCAGGAGGTTTGATGTATTCAGTTAATGATTTGGTTCCATTATTTTGAAGACACCTTGATGAAGTATATATTCCAGAGCTATTTCTCCCAAAAGTCAATCTTAATGTTGTTTCAAATACTTTCAAAGATTGTAATTTTTCTAATTTCATGCACACAATCCAAGGGAAAATTGATGCGGAATTTATCACTTGAAGGGTGATTTAACTCCCTCCAAGCAATGTCATCAAAAAAAAGTCACGAAAAGGGGTAAGGGTGGAAATTTTTCTTTTAAATAAAAACTAACCCCCCCTCCCATATTTGTATATTCCTGCTCTCTGTAACACTTACTAACCCCTAACCCCTAACCTTTAACCCCTCTCTCTAACTCTTACTAAACCCCCTATGTGACTACCTCTAACCCTTTAACACCCCCCCCTCTCGTTCTACCTCTAAGCCCTTACCACTGCCCAATTCCTTTGAATATATTTTTCACTAAACCAAACAATATAGTTGTAAGGTTAAATATAGTGATAAACGTGTAATGTTAAATATTGTGACAAAATTGTAATGTTAAATATCGTGGAAGAATTGTGATGTTCCATATCGCGTATTCTTTTTGGTGAACATAAAATGTGTGTGCGTTATGTTCAGAAAAATGTGTGCACATTTATGTTATGATAAATGCGTA
Organism: Larix kaempferi; assembly: GCA_027924585.1. Classification (NCBI taxonomy): domain Eukaryota; kingdom Viridiplantae; phylum Streptophyta; class Pinopsida; order Pinales; family Pinaceae; genus Larix; species Larix kaempferi. The sequence goes on from BSBM01000091.1 coordinate 19,525,053, forward strand.
CGTGTTATGTTTACCTACGCTCCTAACCCCCCAAACCCACTGATACACCCCCCTACGACTCCCGAAGACCCCGACATTAATTTATAAACACCCCCCAACACACTAGCACCCCCTTCTCTCTCTCACACACACACACAAACACATGAATCCATCTGCCTCCCCCTACCACACCCCTGCCATTGACCCCCCTCCTCTCTCTCTCTCTCTCTCTCTCTCTCTCTCTCTGTCCCTTGCACTCCCTAAACCTTACTAACTCCTCCTCTCACTCTTTTTCCCTTGATCCAATTACCCCCAATATCCTAACATCCCCCTCTATCTCTACCTATAACCCCTTAACAAACCCCCTTAGTCATTATCTCTAACTCCTTAAAAATCCCACGACCCCCCCATCTCTCTCTCTCTCCCCTCCTTTCCCTAACCATTTCTAACCCCTTCTCTCACACACTTGCTCCCCTTGAGGGAGAGGAGAGGAAAAGCCCTCTCTATATCTACATCTAACCCCTTACCACCCCCTAAAGTCTCTCCCCTTACCAATCTCTCTCTCTAACCCAAACACTCATTCTCTTCACCTATGCCCCCGTTTCTCCCTAATCACCCTTCTCATCCCTAGGCCCCTAATGCTCTCTCTCTCTCTCTAACCCTTTCCACCCCCCAATCTATCTCTCTTTCTCTCTATCTCTCTCTCTCACTAACGATTACTAATGCCCTATATCTCTCTCTCCACCTAACTCTTAATTACCCCCAATATCCTAACACACCCTTTGTCTCTACCTCTAACCCCTTAACAATCCCCCTCTATGTCTACCTCTAACCCATTAGCACCCCCTAAAGTCTCTCCATTTACCTCTCTCTCTCTCTCTCTCTCTCTCTCTCTCTTGCTCTCTCTCCCTAACCCCCTATATCTCTATATCCACCTATCTCTGACTTAAATCCAATCTCCTAAAACCCCCCTTTATCTCTACCTCTAACCCCTTAACAATCCCCGTCCATCTATACCTCTAACCCCTTAGCACCCCCTAAAGTCTCTCCCTTTACTTCTCTCTTTCTCTCTAACCCAAACACTCATTCTCATCAACTATATCCCCCTTTCTGCCTAATCCCCCTTCTTAACTCTTACTTACCCTCAATATCCTAACATCCCCCTCTGTCTCTACCTCTAACCCGTTAAAAATCCCCCTCTATCTCTACCTCTAACCCCTTACTACCCCGTAGAGTCTTTCCCTTTACCTCTCTCTCTCTCTAACCCAACTGCTCATGTTCCTCACCTATATCCCCATTTCTCCCTAATCCCCCTTGTCATCGCCAAATCCCCATCCTTCTCTCTCCCTCTCTCTAGCCCTTTCCACCCCCCAATATCTCTATCCCTCTCTCTAACTCTTACTAAACCCGTATATATCTCTCCCCCTAAATCTAACTTACCCCCAATATCCTAACATCCCATTGTGGAGTTGAATTCTCCATCCAACGAGTGCTCCTAGTCAAAATTTGAGGCAACGAAACTGTGGATTGCATTGTATGAAGAGAAGAGGAGGAAATGAAACATTGCCATAAAATAATTCAGGCAGTTGGAAGGTAGGAGTATGCCTTTTCTAGATTATTTGAAATAAAGGGAGCACTGGTTGGATGCAGAATTAAATTACGCATCCAACGAGTACGCACACTGCATACTTTTGAGGGACCCCACCTTACAAGAAATGAGAAATACATAAAAAAAAGCATGTTACTTGTGGTAAACTGAAACCAAGGTATGATCAAGATCAAAAGTATAAGGGAAAATAAAAAGAGGAGGTTGGTACTTCTCGAGGTGTCAACGATTCCAAAGAGGCCACAACTAAGTTAGACACTAAATTCGTATACCTAAACCTTTTTATTTGTGAGACAAGGGAACCTCTCCCCACATACCCTACCCATTTTGAATTTGAACCTATAACCTCCTCAAAAGAAACACATGTTCTTAATTGTTAGGCCCACTCATGTGTTTTTTATTAAATAGTTATAGAAAATTACTTTAATAAATTTTAGAAATCAAGTTACCTCTTCTTTATATTATTATTTTATTACTATTAATCCCTTAAAGTAAAACGAAATGGATTTTAATTACTACATATTTTCAAATTTTCATTTTTAAAATATAAAGTTATTAATTATTAAACATATACATTTTTTTCCTTGCAAAGTCATTTAAGAATGTTTGTAGAGATGTCTAAGTTTTCTTCTTGCTCTCAGTTGAATTTGAATTTATCTTGATTCTAGATTCCATACATATAGAGGGTACGAAGCAAAGTCAAGAAAATGGAACAAAGTTAACCATTTTGCTCCATAAGCTTTCGATGGATTGTAAGTCAATAAGGTTGGAGCAAAGTCAACTACTTTCTCCATATCATTTGGATGGATGGATTGTTGAGCCCCGATAAGCTCAAAGCAATAAGAAAGCTTAAACATTTGTACAATCATTTCAATATAACTATTAGCACATTTGCAAATGATGTAGATGGAAACATTGATAGGAATATCAATAAAAACTTGCATAGAGGACACAAAAAGGTATAAACAAAATTGGTTTATAATTACTTGGTTTTAATCTTCCACAGGGCCACGAGCTTCATTATCTTATTAATGAATTAATATTGGTGGGTGTTTCAATTGAACCCCAACCTAGATACCAAGAAACTGATTCCACGTATTTGTTGTTTGTGATGGCATGAATCAATGAGTTGATCCTCATCGGTTCGAGAATCAGAGAGAGGCCAAATTGCATCGAGAAAAAAACATTGATATCGTTTGATACGATGCCCAGTGCATCTTCACAACATAAGGTTAAAACCCTCTCAACATGGCCGTGCATCCAACCCAAAGGGGTGAGGATATTCACATTCAAAGATGGTAAATTGTCATACTCATTCAAAATATTTAATGCTCACACAAAATATTTGAGAAAACCATTTGTTAAATATTTAATTAGAAAGAAAATATTAATGCTTACCAACATTTCTTGGCCATATCCGTAGCCACATGCAAGCAAAATAAATATTTCCATAGTCATGTTGGATGGGGCTTCTTGTGCATAGCAACCGTCGACTTGCAAACAATAAAAAAGAGAGGGGTGGGTTGTTTCTTCTTAGCAATTGTTGCTTTCACCTCTGAGCAAAAGAAGGGGTTTCTATAATAGTTTTCATTACTGCTTCTTGGCAACAGCTGCCAACACTTGCAAATAGCCATAGTTGTCAGCCCCCACGACCCTAATACAAACTTGCAAGTGGGCCCTCACAACCCTACTACAACCTCGGTAAACATAACCCAAAACAACCTTAATGCAACCTCGGTAGAAATATTGAAAGGTGCTTGTGGATTCTTTGTTTAGTTATGTGGGTTTTATTTAAATAGACTCAAAACCACCCAGATCCTATTTGTTATATGTTAGTTGTTATCAATTCATAGTTGTTCCATGCTTCAGTTAGATGTTATCATTGGATTATAAACATATTGTTTTCCATAAACTCTACAGGTTATCCATGCATCAACAACCAATTATCCATTTATGAGCTACCAATTATTTTTTATATTCATTTTTTTAATAATTCTTTAGCTCGAATTTACTATATTAAACAGGTTCAAGTGCTAGTTATCCATACATATCTACATGTTATCGCTGGCCCTCTTCCATTATGCATGCATCAGCTACCTGTTATCCATTCATCAACTACCAGTTATATATATATATATATATATATATATATATATATATATATATATAATTGTTTATTTCAAATTTCAGACAACTTCCATAGAATCGATATGGATAGTACACTTGTCTCATCGTGGTGAAATCTTGGAAAACATAGGTTGTAGTACAACCGAAATTCTAAGACATAAACATGTATCAACGTAATTATAAATTAATGGGTGTGTGCAAGCTAATAAGGGTCTCTTTTGACACATTAGATGCAATAGAAAACTAAAAAATCAGACATCCATCAACTTACATGGATTTGTTGAGACACATACACAGTGAATCTTGTGATGAGTAAAAAAAATGAAACGTAATAAATTGAATTACGTTTCCAAATATATAATTTTTTTCTATTGAAAATGTTCTTAACTATCCGAAGTTTGATCATTTGTAACAGACACATTTATTTTTTGGACAAATTATAAGTTATATGTTTTTGTGGGAAGCGCCTTTGAGTGCATAAACGATGGAATCAACTTACAAAAACTAGTCGAAATATAGAGAACAAGTACTACTAGTGCACCTCTATTTCCCCCCTAAACGTAATAATTTTTAAGTTTTTTTAATTATCTAAGTGATCGAACCTCGAAAACAGTATGCCAATTGTGCGTGCAGCATTTGAAGGTCTTAATGCAACTATTTTGAAACAATTTTTTATAGCATGTAGAGGTCGATGTCCTTTAGTGCACCGTACAATTTTTTTCAAAATGGTTGAGAAACAAAAGAGTTATGACACGGGAATATATATATATATATATATATATACATTCTTTTTAAAACTTACCTATGTGGAATGGGCAGAAAAAATGCTACCTGCGTCTAAAATTTCATAAAACATGATGGTGTGTAGCATAATGTAACCAACGGCTAAACACGAGAACACTTAAAAAAATGGATATATTGCTCAATTAGCCATGGTATATCACATTCCAAGGCACATGCATGGTAAATCCGAAGCAAAGTCCAAAGAGGACACATAGGAATAGGAATTCCATGGTAGGTCGTGTTCAAGTTCGGGCATAGTGTTAAGTAACACACTCCTGTTTCGTTTAAATTTAAATTTTAAATCTTCCCAAAACTCAACGTGCACATGTTTTATATTTACATAATGTGTGCCCCTTTTGAAGTTACATAACACATGCTCGTTTTGTAACAGTATAAATTTTTCTACCGAAAGTGGGTTATACTTTTATTTTACGTCAATTATAACATTAAGAATAATTCTTGGTGGCATAGGATTTGGAGGTAGAAAAATGGGGATTGGAGGTCGTAAGGCGTTAGAGGTAGAGAAAAGGTGGGGGGAGTCGGGGGGGGGGGGGGGGGGGGTGGTGTTAAAGGTTTAAAGGGAAGAATTTATCACTGCAAGGGTGGGATAACTCCTTCCAAACAATGTCGTTGACACAGATCAATGAAACAGGATAAGGGTGGGAATTTTTTTTTTTAATACAACTAGAACAATATGCGTGTCGACCTTTTTCTTAAGTTAGATATTAGTGAAAATATAAAAACCTCTGGTTTTCTTTCCTATTTTGAATGGAAAATTATTGTTTTCATTGCAGGTAATAGATTTAAGAGCGTTTTATTAGTTGCTAGCCAACCTTACATTTTCAAAAATGGATATAGGATAAGACTTAATGAACCCCCCTTAATGTTAAGACTTGAGATATTATTCTGGAATGAATAGAAGATAGGACATGACAACAAAAATGGAAGAAATTTACATATGTCAGCTTCCCAATATTGTTATAGTTCTACCCCTACTCCCTGACGAGGTTGAAGTTGTAAAGCAACAACTCTCTAGTATTCATCCTGAAGTTATTTTTTTTATGTCTAAGATAAAGAAGCTCTCCGTTCGTGAGATGGAACATATGGATCTTAACATGATTTATACAATCTATGTTTTACGAGAAATTGACCTTAAAAGTTCTCAGAGAAATGATAATGAATCCTTCATTTTACATTTGTTAGCAAAAGAAGATCAATTTACGATGACACAATGTAGTTATTACATGTGGAGGTAGCGGTTTCCTATGGAAGACAAGTGTAGGGTTGAGTAGAGGAAAGATGTCGAAAAATGGGTTATTACATTAGCTTTTCCATTGGATGAATGAATTATAGGAGGAAATATGGAGGCTAAGAGGATTATATGATCTTATTTCCACAGAAATGGTATTCTCCCTGTATTCGATCATCTAGTTGGTTGAAAGGCCTGCCTAAAAATTTGTACATTGAACTTTTTTATTTCTTTGCTACAAATTGAAATGGATTTTCAAGTCACCTACAAAATGATCCTTTATTGAAGTATGTAAGTTCTTCCAATGACATAGATTTTGCAAGTGTATTAGATGTTTCCATCTACACCAGAATGTATTCTCCTCATAGATGAATGTGGGAATATCAGTAAGGAATGAGGCTCTCCAAATGTTTTGATGTTTGCATTCACAAGTAATTGGGCCAAGTTAATGGAAATGAATCACTGGACTATTATGGGATTTTAAACCCTTTATGAAGATCACCTTACATTACAACGTTGTGCAGGAGGTTTGATGTATTCAGTTAATGATTTGGTTCCATTATTTTGAAGACACCTTGATGTAGTATAAATTCCAGAGCTATTTCCCCCAAAAGTCAATCTCCATGTTGTTTCACATGGTTTCAAAGATTGTAATTTGTCTAATTTCATGGACACAATCCAAGGGAAAATTGATGCGGAATTTATCACTTGAAGGGTGATTTAACTCCCTCCAAGCAATGTCATCAGAAAAAATGCACAAAAAGGGTTGAGGGTGGAATTTTTTTTTTTAAATAAAACCTAACGCCCCCTCCCATATTTGTATATTCCTGCTCTCTGTAACCCTTACTGTCCCTTAACCTCTAACCCCTCTCTCTAACTCTTACTAAACCCCCTGTGTGACTACGTCTAACCCTTTAACACCCCCCCTCTCGTTCTACCTCTAAGCCCTTAGCACTACCCAATTCCTTTGAATATATTTTTCACTAAACCAAACAATATAGTTGTAAGGTTAAATATAGTGATAAAAGTGTAATGTTAAATATTGCGACAAAATTGTAATGTTAAATATCGTGGAAGAATTGTGATGTTCGATATCGTGTATGCGCTTTGGTGAAAATAAAATGTTTGTGCGTTATGTTCAGAAAAATGTGTGCACATTTGTGTTAACATAAATGCATATGCATTATGTTTACCTACACTCCTAACCCCCCCCAAACCCACTAATACACCTCCCAACACACTAGCACCCCCTTCTCTCTCTCTCTCACACACACACAAACACATGCATCCATATTCCTCCCCCTACCACACCCTTGCCACTGACCCCCATCCTCTCTCTCTCTCTCTCTCCCTCCCTCTCTCTCTCTCTCTATCCCCTCCACTCCCTAAGCCTTACTAACTACTCCTCTCACTCTTTTTCCCTTGATCCAATTACCCCCAATATCCTAGCATCCCCATTTGTCTCTACTTATAACCCCTTAAAAACCCCCCTCAGCCATTATCTCTAACCCCTTCACAATCCCACAAACCTTCCATCTCTCTCTCTCCCCTCCTTTCCCTAACCATTTCTAACCCCTGAGGAGGGGGTAATCCCTCTCTATATCTACATCTAGCCCCTTACCACCCCCTAAAGTCTCTCCCCTCAACCCTCTCTCTCTCTCTAAACCAAACACTCATTCTCTTCACCTCCCCCATTTCTCCCTAATCACCCTTCTCATCCCTAGGCCCCTAACCCTCTCTCTCTCTCTAACCCTTTCTACCCCCCAATCTATCTCCGTTTCTCTCTATCTCTCTCTCACTAACTATTACTAATTCCCTATATCTCTCTCTCCCCCTAACTCTTACTTACCCCCAATATCCTAACACCCCCTTTGTCTCTACCTCTAACCCCTTAACAATCCCCCTCTATGTTTACCTCTAACCCATTAGCACCCCCTAAAGTCTCTCCCTCTCTCTCTCTCTCTCTCTCTCTCTCTTTCTCTCCCTAACTCTTACTAACCCCCTATATATCTATATCCCCCTATCTATGACTTAAATCCAATCTCCTAACAACCCCCTTTGTCTCTACCTCTAACCCCTTAACAATCCCCGTCCATCTCTACCTCTAACCCCTTAGCACCCCCTAAAGTCTCTCCCTTTACTTCTCTCTTTCTCTCTAACTGAAACACTCGTTCTACTCAACTATATGCCCCTTTATTCCTAATCCCTCTTATTAACTCTTACTTACCCCCAATCTCCGAACATCCCCCTCTGTCTCTACCTCTAACCCCTTACTACCTCGTAGATTCTATCCCTTTACCTATATCCCCCTTTCTCCCTAATCTCCCTTCTCATCCCCAAACCCCTATCCTTCTCTCTCCCTCTCTCTACCCCTTTCCACGCCCCAATATCTCTATCCCTCTCTCCAACTCTTACTAACCCCGTATATCTCTCTCCCCCTAAATATAACTTACCCCCAATATCCTAACACACCCCTGCGGAGTTGAATTATCCATCCAACGAGTGCTCCTGGTCGAAATTTGAGGCAACAAAATTGTGGATTGCATTGTATGAAGAGAAGAGGAGGAAATGAAACATTGCCATAAAATAATTTAGGCGGTTGCAAGGTAGGAGTATGCCTTTTCCAGATTATTTAAAATAGAGGGAGCATTGGTTGGATGCAGAATAAGGGAAAATCAAAAGAGAAGGTTGGTACTTCTCAAGGTGTTAACGATTCCCAAGAGGCCACAACTAAGTTACACACTAAATTCGTATACCTAACCCTTTTTATTTGTGATACAAGGGCACCTCTCCCCACATACCCTACCCATTTTGAATTTGAACCTATAACCTCCTCAAAAGAAACACATGTTCTTAACTGTTAGGCCCACTCATGTGTTTTTTATTAAATAGTTATAGAAAATTACTTGTATAAATTTTAGAAATCAAGTTACCTCTTCTTTATATTATTATTTTATTACTATTAATCCTTTAAAGTAAAATGAAATGGATTTTAATTACTACATATTTTCAAATTTTCATTTTTAAAATATAAAGTTATTAATTATTAAACATATACGTTTTTTTCCTTGCAAAGTCATTTAAGAATGTTTGGAGAGATGTCTAAGCTTTCTTCTTGCTCTCGATTGAATTTGAATTTATCTTGATTCTAGATTCCATACATATAGAGGGTACAAAGAAAAGTCAAGAAAATGGAACAAAGTTAACCAATTTTCTCCATAAGCTTTCAATGGATTGTAAGTCAATAGGGTTGGAGCAAAGTCAACTACTTTCTCCATAACATTTGGATGGATGGATTGTTGAGCCCCGATAAGCTCAAAGCAATAAGAAAGCTTACACATTTGTACAATCATTTCAATATATCTATTAGCACATTTGCAAAAGATGTAGATGGAAACATTGATAGGGATATCAATAAAAACTTGCATAGAGGACACAAAAAGGTATAAACAAAATTGGTTAATAATACTTGTTTTTAATCTTCCACAGGGCCACGAGCTTCATTATCTTGTTAATGAATTAATACTGGTGGGTGTTTCAATTGCACCCCAACCCACATACCAAGAAACTGATTCCACCTATTTGTTATTTGTGATGGCGTGAATCAATGAGTTGATCCTCATCGGTTCGAGAATCAGAGAGAGGCCAAATTGCATCGAGTAAAAAAACATTGATATCATTTGATATGATGCCTAGTGCATCTTGTCAACATCAGGTTAAAACCCTCTCAACATGGCTGTGCATCCAACCCAAAGGGGTGAGGAGATTCACTCTCAAAGATGGTAAATTGTCATACTCATTCAAAATATTTAATGCTCACACAAAATACTTGAGAAAACCATCTGTTAAATATTTAATTAGAAAGAAACAATTAATGCTTGCCAACATTTCTTGGCGATAGCCATAGCCACATGCAAGCAAAAAAAATATTTCCATAGTCATGTTGGTTGGGGTTTCTTGTACATAGCCATCGTCCACTTGCAAACAAAAAAAAAGAGACGGGTGGGTTGTTGCTTCTTAGCAATTGTTGCTCGCACCTCTAAGCAAAAGAAGGGGTTTCTATAATAGTTTTCATTACTGCTTCTTGGCAATAGCCGCCAACACTTGCAAATAGCCACAGGCTCTTGCAAATAGCCATAGTTTTCAGCCACCGCGACCCTAATGAAAACTTGCAAGTGGGCCCTCACAACCCTACTACAACCTCGGTAAACATAACCCAAAACAACCTTAATGCAACCTCGGTAGAAATATACAAAGGTGCTTGTGGATTCTTTGTTTAGTTATGTGGGTTTTATTTAAATAGACTCAAAACCACCCGGAGCCTATTTGTTATATGTTAGCTGTTATCAATTCGTAGTTGTTCCATGCTTCAGTTAGATGTTATCACTAGATTATAAACATATTGTTTTCCATAAACTCTACAGGTTATCCATGCATCAACAACCAATTATCCATTTATGAGCTACCAATTATTTTTTATATTCATTTTTTTAATAATTGTTTAGCTCGAATTTGCTATATTAAACAGGTTCAAGTGCTAGTTATCCATGCATATCTACATGTTATCACTGGCCCTCTTCCATTATCCATGCATCAGCTACCAGTTATCCATTCATCAACTACCAGTTATATATATATATATATAACTAGTAGTTGATGAATGCAATTATGGATATATATATATATATGATTCTTTATTTCAAATTTCAAACAACTTCCATAGAATCGATATGGATAGTACACTTGTCTCATTGTGGTGCAATCTTGGAAAATCATAGGTCATAGTCCACCCAAAATTCTAAGACATAAACACGTATCGACGTAATTATAAATTAATGGGTGTGTGCAAGCTAATGAGGGTCTCTTTTGACATATTAGATGCAGTAGAAAACTAAAAAATCAGACATCCATCAACTTACATGGATTTGTTCAGACACATACATAGTGAATCTTGCGATGAGTAAAAAATATGAAACGTAATAAATTGAATTACGTTTCCAAATATATAATTTTTTTCTATTGAAAATGTTCTTAACTCTTCAAAGTTTGATCATTTGTAACAGACACTATTTATTTTTTGGACAAATTATAAGGTATATGTTTCGTGGGTGTCGCCTTTGAGTGCATAAATGATGGAATCAACTTACAAAAACTAGTCGAAAAATAGAGAACAAGTAGTACTAGTTCACCGCCATTTTTCCCCCCAAAATAATAATTTTTATTTATTTTTAATTATCTAAGTGATCGAACCTGGAAAATAGTATGCCAATTGTGAGTGCATCATTTGAAGGTCTTAATGCAACTAATTTGGAACAATTTTTTTATAGCATGTAGAGCTCGATGTCCTTTATGCACCATACAATTTTTTTGAAAATGGTTGAGAAACAAAAGAGTTATGGAAAAAACACTAACAATGTTTTTTTTGAGTTAAGGAGTTATGACACGATAAAAATAAAGAATATATATATATATATATATATTCTTTTCAAAAATTTTATATTTGGAATCTGCAGAAAAAATGCTATCTTCGTCTAAAATTTCATAAACATGATGGTGTGTAGAATAATGTAACCAACGGCTAAACACGGGCACACTTAAAAAAATGGATATAATGCTCAATTAGCCATGGTATATTACATTCCAAGGCACGGGCATGGTAAATCCGAACCAAACTCCAAAGCAGACACATAGGAATAGGAATGCCATGGTAGGTCGTGTTCAAGTTCGGGCATAGTGTTAAGTAACACACTCGTGTTTCATTTAAATTTAAATTTGAAATCCTCCCAAAACTCAATGTGCACATATTTTATATTTACATAATGCGTGCACGTTTTGAAGTTACATAACACATGCTCGTTTTGTAACAAAATATAATTTTTTCTACCGAAAGTGGGTTATACTTTTATTTTGCGTCGATTATAACATTAAGAATAATTCTTGGTGGCATAGGGTTTGGAGGTAGAAAAATTGGGATGGGAGGTGATAAGGAGTTAGAGATAGAGAAATGGGGGTGAGGGGTTGTAAGGGGTTAGAGGTAGAGAAAATGTTGGGGGAGTGGTGGGGGGAGGTGTTGTTAAAGGTTTAAAGGGAAGAATATATCACTGGAAGGGTGGGATAACTCCCTCCAAACAATGTCATCGACACAAATCCATGAAACAGGATAAGGGTGGGAAACAAATTTTAAAATACAACCAGAACAATATGTGTGTCGGCCTTTTTCTTAAATTAGATATTAGTGAATATATACAACCCTCTAGTTTTCTTTCCTATTTTGAATGGAAAATTATTGTTTTCATTGCAGGGATTAGATATAAGAGCGTTTTATTAGTAGCAAGCCAACCTTGCATTTTCAAAACTGGATATAGGATATGACTCAATGAACCCCCCTTAATGTTAGTATTTGATATATTATTCCGGAATCAATAGAAGATAGGACATGCACAACAAAACTGGAAGAAATTTACATATGTCAGCTTCCCAATACTGTTATAGTTATACCCCAACTCCATGATGAGGTTGAAGTTGTAAAGCACTAGCTCTCTAGTATTCATCCTGAAGTTCTTTTGTTTATCTCTAAGATAAAGAAGCTCTCCGTTCGTGACATGGAACATATGGATCTTAACATGATTTATGCAATCTATGTTTTACGAGAAACTGACCTTAGAACATCTCGGAGAAATGATAATGAATCGTTCATTCTACATTTTTTCGCAGAAGAAGATCAATTTACGATGACACAATGTAGTTATTACATGTGGAGGTAGCAGTTTCCTGTGGAAGACAAGTGTAGGGTTGAGCAGAGGAAAGATGTCGAAAAATGGACTATTACATTAACTTTTCCATTGGATGAATGACTTATAGGAGGAAATATGGAGGCTAAGAGGATTATATGATTTTGTTTCCACAGAAATGGTATTCTCCCTATATTCGGTCATCTAGTTGGTTGAAAGGCCTACCTAAAAATTTGTACATTGAAATTTTTTATTTCTTTGCTACCAATTGAAAGGGACTTTCAAGTCACCTACAAAAATATCCTTTATTGAAGTATTTAAGTTCTTCCAACTACATAGATTTTTCAAGTGTATTAGATATTGCCATCTACACCAGAATTTATTCTCCTCATAGCTAGATGTGGGAATATCAGTAGGGAATGAGGCTCTCCAATTTTTTTTATGTCTGAATCCACAAGTAACTGGGCCAAGTTAATGGAAATGAATCCCTGGACTATTATGGTATTTTAAAACGTTTGTGAATATCACCTTACATTACAACGTTGTGCAGGAGGTTTGATGTATTCAGTTAATGATTTGGTTCCATTATTTTGAAGATACCTTGATGTAGTATATATTCCAGAGCTATTTCCCCCAAAAGTCAATCTTCGTGTTGTTTCACATGCTTTCAAATATTGTAATTTTTCTAATTTGATGCACACAATCCAATGGAAAATTGATGCCGAATTTATCACTTGAAGGGTGAGTTAACCCCCTCCAAACAATGTCATCAGAAAAAATGCATGAAAAGGGGTAAGGGAGGGAATGTTTTTCAAAAATAAAACCTAACCGCCCCTCCCATATTTATATATTCTTGCTATCTGTAACCCTTACTAACCCCTATCCTCTAACTCCTCTCTTTAACTCTTACTAACCCCCCTATGTGACTACCTCTAACCCTTTAACACCCCCCTTCTCGTTCTACCTCTAAGCCCTTACCACCACCCAATTCCTTTGAATATCTTTTTCACTAAACCAAACAATATAGTTGTAAGGTTAAATATAGTGATAAAAGTGTAATGTTAAATATTTTGACAAAATTGTAATGTTAAATATCGTAGAAGAATTGTGATGTTCCATATCGCGTATGCGTTTTGGTGAACATAAAATGTGTGTGCGTTATGTTCTCCAAAATGTCTGCACATTTGTGTTAACACAAATGCGTATGCGTTATGTTTACCTACGCTCCTAACCCCCCTAACCCACTGATACACCCCCCAACAACTCCCAAAGACCCCGACATTAATTTATAAACACCCCCCAACACACTAGCACCCCCTTCTCTCTCTCTAACACACACACACAAACACATGCATCCATATGCCTTCCCCTACCACTGACCCCCCTCCTCTCTCTCTCTCTCTCTCTCTCTCTCTCTCTCTCTCTCTTCCCTCCACTAACTAAAGCTTACTAACTTCTCCTCTCACTATTTTTCCCTTGATCCAATTACCCCCAATATCCTAACATCCCCCTCTGTCTCTACCTATAACCCCTTAACAAACCCCCTCAATCATTATCTCTAACCCCTTAACAATCCCATGACCCCCCTATCTCTCTCTCTCCCCTCCTTTCCCTAACCATTTCTAACTCCTTCTCTCACACACTTGCTCCCCTTGATGGAGAGGAGGGAGTAAGGCCTCTCTATCTCTACATCTAACCCCTTCCCACCCCCTAAAGTATATCCCCTTGCCTCCCTCTCTCTCTAACCCAAACACTCATTCTCTTCACCTATGCCCCCATTTCTCCCTAATCATCCTTCTCATCCCCAGGCCCCTAACCCTCTCTCTCTCTCTAACCCTTTCCACCCCCCAATCTATCTCTCTTTCTCTCTATCTCTCTCTCATTAACTATTTCTAATTTCCTATATCTCTCTCTCCCCCTAACTCTTACTTACCCCCAATATCCTAACACCCCCCTTTGTCTCTACCTCTAACCCCTTAACAATCCCCCTCTGTGTATACCTCTAACCCATTAGCACCCCCTAAAGTCTCTCCCTTTACCCCTCTCTATCTCTCTAACCCAAAATCTCATGCTTATCACCTATATCCCCCTTTCTCCCTAATCCCCCTTCTCATCCCCAAATCCCTATCCTTCTCTCTCTCTCTCTCTCTCTCTCTCTCTCCCTAAGTCTTACTAACCCCCTATATCTCAATCTCCCCCTATCTCTGACTTAAATCCAATCTCCTAACACCCCCCCTTGTCTCTACCTCTAACCCCTTAACAATTTCCCTCCATCTCTACCTCTAACCCCTTAGCACCCCCTAAAGTCTCTCTCGTTACCTCTCTCTTTCTCTCTAGCCCAAACACTCATGCTCCTCAACTATATCCCCCTTTCTCCCTAATCCCCCTTCTTATCCCCAAACCCCTCTCCTTCTCACTCTCTCTCCCTTTCCATCCCCCAATCTCTCTCTCTCTCTCTCTTACTAACCCGCTATCTCTCTCTCTCCCCCTAACTCTTACTTACCTCCAATCTTCTAACATGCCCCTCTGTCTCTACCTCTAACACCTTACTACCCCCTAGAGTATGTCCCTTTACCTCTCTCTCTATCTCTAACCCAATCGCTCATGCTCCTCACCTATATCCCCATTTCTCCCTAATCCCCTTTCTCCTCCCCAAACCCCTATCCTTCTCTCTCCCTCGCTCTACCCCTTTCCACCCCCCAATATCTCTATCTTTCTCTCTCTAACTCTTACTAACCCCGTATATATCTCTCTCCCTAAATATAACTTACCCCCAATATCCTAACACCCCCCTCTATCTCTACCTCTAACCCCTTAACAACCCCCCTCTCTCTATTCCTATAACCCCTTATGACCCCCTAAAGTCTCTCCCTTTACCTCTCTCTCCCTCTCTAACCCAAACACTCATGCTCCTCACCTATATCCCTATTTCTCTCTCATCCCCCTTCTCACCCGCAAACCCCTAGGATTCTCTCTCTCTCTCTCTCTCTCTCTCTCTCTCTCTCTCTCGCCCCCCCCCCCCTCTAACTCTTGATAACCCCCTATATCTCTCTCTCCCCGTCAATGTTACTTACCCCCAATCTCTTAAGACCCCCATGTGTCTCTACCTCTAGCCCCTTAACAATCCCCCTCTGTCTCTACTTCTAATGCCTTACCACCCCCTAAAGTGTCTCCCTTTACCTCTCTCTCCCTCTTTAACCCAAACACCCATGCTCCTCACCTATATACCCCCTTCTCACCCCCAAACCCCTAGCCGTATCTCTCTGTCTCTCTCTCCCAAACTCTTACTAACACCCTATATCTCTCTCTCCCCCTAAATCTTAGTTCCCCCGATATCCTAACACCACCCTTTGTCTCTGCCTCTAATCCCGTAACAATCCCCCCTCCTCTCTACCTCTAAACCCTTACCACCCCCTAAATTCTCACCCTTTACCTCTCTTCTCTCTCTCTAACCCAAAAACCCATGCTCCTCACCTATATCCCCCTTCCGGCTTAATCCCACTTCTCATCCCCAAAACCCTAGCCTTCTCTATTTCTCTCTCTACCCCTTTCCACCCCCCAATATATCTCTCTCTCTAACTCTTACTAACTCCCATATCTCTCTCTCCCCCTAACTCTTACTTACCCCCAATCTCCTAACACCCCTGTCTGTCTCTACCTCTAACCCCTTAACAGTCCCCCCTCTATCTCTACCTCTAAACCCTTAACATTCGCAAACTCTCTCAATCCCCTACTCATCCGCCTACACCTAACCTTGACCTCCCCTCTCTCTCTCTCTCTACCCCCTATCTCCCTAACCCTTACTAAACCCTTCTCTCACTCTCATTCCCCTCATAGGGAGAGGTGGGGGTAAGCCTATAAAGGATAAATAGAGATAGAGAAGGTGTTAATAAGATTTAGGGAGTGGAGGGGAGAGAGAGAGGGGGGGTCGAGGTTAGGTGTAGGAGGAGTAGGGGAGTGGGAGAGAGTGGGAGAGGTGGTTAGTAAGAGCTGGGGGGAATATGGGGGGGGGGGAGGGGGAGAGAGCAGGGGGGTTTTAGTGGTATGGGGAGGCACAGGTATGTGTGTGTGTGTGTGTAGAGGGGTTGGGGTCAGGAAAGATGTTGAATGTAAAGTGAGGGGGGGGGGCTAACTTAAGAGTTGGGGGGGAGGGGTGTTAGGTGGTTAATACATAGGGGGGAGGGGGGGTTATGGGATGCATGAAACATTCAATTAAATGTTATCAGTGGAACTAGCTTCTTAAATTTTGTTGATCGTTAGCAGAACAAAACGAGTACGCATTGTATAAATACAAAATGCACACACGTTTTTTACAAGAATAATGCATATGCATTTTTCGTTTGTATAGACAGTGCACGTTGCTTTCCGAGAGACACTCTAATAGTCTCATGAAAAAAAATCACGCTGCATGCAAATTCAGATTGTATACACAACAAACAACTCATCATAGCAAGAAAGTTTGAACCCAAATTGAGTATTTCATTGAGACCATGTCCATCACAAGTGCTACGAGGATCGCTTGGAGGGGAAAAATACATTGGACAATTTTCAAGGGTCCAATAGAAAAACCATCTCCAATTATCCACCATTAAATTTCTTACAATTTATGAACATCAAGTGCAATGTGTCATTGACAATTGTGGTGGAGAAAGATCCAACTGAGCAACAATAACACCAAGGTTGGAGAATTTCATATTTAGGAGAACTATAGACCATCCCCACTATTGATGGTATTACAATTGAGGAACATCAAAGGCATCATCTCATTGATCATTGAGGTGGAATGCAAAAACTATTGAGTAAGAAAAATAATTAGCTTGAATAATATTCAATTGAGAAGCACCATAAACCATCTCCAACATTGATTTGTATTAAAGTAAATTTTTCTAATTGATCATTGTGGTGGAGTATAACACAATTGGGTAAGACAAAAACTAAGATTTGAGAATCTCCAATTGAAGAGAACTGTAGATCATTGACCATTGTGGTCATGGGAAATATATGCAATCGAAAAATAAAATCCTCAAGGAAGAAGCTACCTGGAGAGATCGTTGAATAAATTGGAGAAAAGATAATAAATGACATGACCAATTGAAGACATTCTATGGACATACAACCAATTCCAGTTGTAGAAGATGTCATGATTCTTCCAACCAATACACAACAAGAAAGATGTCCTGAGCATTCACTTTAGGGGCGTTTGATTTCCACAATGGTTGAAGAACAAGTATCTCACGGCCCCGATCAAGGAGTAAAACGTATGTGCACATCAAGGCCACCTAAAACAATGGACGATTTTACAGGTTGTGGTTATACAAGTGACGAAGTTAGAGAGGCACTGCATGAAAAATATATGCTTGAAGAAGACAATGTCATTGATACCATCCAAGGGTATGTACTATTTCCATCATCCAGCTACCATCAAGAGAATGAAGGACACAAAGCTACTGTTGAGACACCAAACCGACCAGGTGAGGAAGATCCAACCTCCCTACCTCCATTAGCAAGATCACGACGAAGAAATACAAAGCCCATATAGATTGATGAAAGTCTCATTGGTTTGCTTGAAGGTATGCTATCTAAATGTAGTATTGCATATCAAACTCAACAAATACTTGTTAACTATTTTGATTTTAAATCTGATGGAGATAAATGTAAATTATTTTTATCATTATTAAAATCTAGGAGTATGGTTTTTGTTAGGAGAAAGTTAAATGTAAATATGGTAAACAGTTCTGAACCAAGTTCTCATATTGTTTAAATTTTAGTAGATTAATTTGGTATAGTTGGAAATAAATATTGTTCAAAGTATCACAATACGGCTCACTATGTGTCGTAACAATCAATAGTTAACAAAATCACTAGGGCCCTTCATTTTCTTAATCCTACATAAAAACTTATTAATTTGAATGTCAAAACACTCTGTAGGTGCTGTGTTAGTAGGGATCAACTTGAAACTAGTCAAATAGATCTTTGGGCCTTCATTGGCTGGTTTCAACACTCTGATATGAAGCTCATTGATGTAGTAAAGGGACTAGTGCAATATTTTTGGCACGACAACACTAGACCTTCTTCCACCCAAAAATATGTACTAAAATTGAGAAGGGGCTCAAGGGATTGTGAAATCCACATTAAACATTTTATTTACATGACACAAACAAAACTATAAGTGGGATATAGGCATGAACATAATGAACTTGTCTTGGGCCAAAGATATTTCGATAAATGAAAACCATGGTATGTTAAAATAAACACAAATCATACCAAATGTTGTTGTCAATACCACATTGCATAGGGTTATTATTATCACACACACACACACACACACACACACACACACATATATATTGCGTGTATTGCATAAAAATCTCATGCAAAAATGCTTAGCTATATTACTGCCAATGTCATCTAGACACTTTATTCACAGTGTATTGTGCAGTAGGCCAGAAGGTTGCACATTTTATAAAAATATTGTGTAGATGGGACATTCCAAGTGTGCGGTGGAATGACATTATTGCAAAAATGCATACAGTTTACCAGTGAGCATGAACATGGGATGAAGGAGGTGAAATTGCAGTCTTTCAAATATGTCACGTATGATATTGATGGAGGTAATGAAAGAAAAAAATACAGTTAGTCACTTCTCAGGTTAGTAATGAGTTCTTGAATACTATTTTTTTCTTCATATTGCAATTTAAGATGTAAAAATCTATTGATATATATATATATATTTATTGTTGATCTACCAGGTATAGGTTTTTGATTTCATGGATGGATTCTTAGAAAATACACAAAAGTATGTAAAGCATGTACATGTGGCTTGTTTCCAAGATGAGCAGTTTAGAACGTGAAAGGATACATTTCTCATTGGAACTATCTTATTAGTGGTCTATTTTGCAGAAAAATACACCCTTCAACCGCAAAATGAGATTCATAGTCAATACTATCACTCATACCAGGTGAGCATAATGGTCGATATCACCTATAGACATGGGGAAAATAATACTTACTATGACAGAGTTATATTGAAGGAGTATCACTTCTACATAAGTGATGATAGGTGTCACAACTTGGATTTTGTACAACACAGTTTTCAAATTTTCTACAATCGCTTGAAGGATAATAGTATACAGATGGAACAACATTGGGGTTGGTATGACGATTGTGTAGGGTAATTCAAAAATGACCATTGTAATATCCCGAATTTTGGACAGACTATTTTCTGATGTTATATTGGGCCACGGCCCCAGCACATATGATTTATTTTGATTATTGGGCATAAGCCCTAGTGCACATGATTGATTGTTTATAGACTGACATATTGGGTATGGAAACTAACTGATTTCATTATTTGATTATATGTTGGGAAAGGAATCCCTAATGTCTTGATTCATGTTTCTTATTATATGATGTGCATACAAAACCCTAGTATACTGAGATGATCTTTTTATTACATACTGTGCAGTGATGTGACTGACATGATTGACTTATATGGTGTGTTGAGCGTGGACTTAGGAACACACGGATGACCTATGTACTGGGAAAAATCACCGATGCACCTAGAGGAAATATTATGTACTACGAATAAGCCCCGATGTACATTGAGTGTTGGGCATAAGCCTTGGAGCACTCCAAGCTTGATAAATGAATACTGGATCCGAGGCCACTTAAATATTCTAGATGTGCCTCACAACCACATTCTAGAACTAGTGTTGAGCAGGAGGCTCTAGAATTGCACTAGCGTAACACCCATGTGAGAGTGTTGAGTTAAAAGCTCTGAAGAGTACTCGCGGTTACTAGCTCTTAAGTGATGAGTCAAGGAGACTCTGAATAACACCTCTATTTTTCATCACATTTATTCAAATTGGTTAAATGAATCTTCTTCTATCTATCATCAAGTACCACGGGAACTACCATGTTAAAGGAGGGAATCCAACATGTAAGAGAGAGAGACTAGAGATGCCTATCCAAGCTTACCAAAAGACCATCTAAAGAATTGGACCTTGTCCCTAATGTTAAAATAAGTATCATGTGAAGTTACATAGTTAAATAAAAGATAATCACCATAACTTAAAGCATGAGTTTACTAAGAGTAGTCTTATATGAATAACATGCATAAAGGTTCCAAGGTTAATTATTATTATTATTAAAAGCTTTATTAATAATGATGTTATTATTTTATAAAATATATTTATTGCATAGGGTTTATGCATAGTTGGCTTCCACATTATTAAATATTATTAATAATGTCATTAATATTAAGGTTGAAATATAATTATTATTATCATCATTATTATTATGAAAAGATTAATTTAAAAACACTTCTAGTTAAAACAAATGAAAAGTCCTAGTTCAAATCAGGACTAGATATTTGGTAATAAAATCTTTTAAGAATATTAATTATTTAATTTAAAGAAACTGATTAATTAATCAAACAACCAGAATTCAAGACTCCCTACATAAAGAGGGAAGATCCCAAGAATGGAGGATCATCATCTTTTTAATTATCAATTTCTTATGGTAATTAGAGAGAAATTTATGCTCCAAGAACTAAAGCACTCCCATTAATTTTCCAGATCTGAACCAACAGTGAACCTAGGGCCTCTATCTCTTATTGCATGTTGGAACCAGCTCGGGGGGATCCCGTTAGAACCAGGAATGGTCTAAGGATCATGGTTGGGAGGAACATGGTAGCCCCAAAGTTATCCATCTAAGGAATCATTCTAACAGGTCAGCTAAGCTCAAAATATTCTACAATAATTATTGTTTGAGTGTGCGGGCCTCTATAGAAAAGGAGCAAGTTACTGGGCAACCAGGTATGAATGATTAAACTTCCATTACAAGTTATAACAGAAGCTAGGCATTTAGCATAGATTTAATATTTCAGCACTATTTTGTTTTATCCTAACTTGTTTAAAATATTAGTTTAATTATAGAGTAAGGACCTTTGGGCATGGGATCTTGGGTTATTATAGAGTAGGACCCTATAACTAGAACTTGTTTAAACTCAGAAATTGGATTTAGAAACCAACAGAATGTCTAGCAGGTCTAGCCAAGCTAGCCTGTGCTAGATATCCAAGTACATCAAAAACCTAGAATCCATTCTTATTAAGTTAGACGACTGAGTTTTCTTACCAGCAATACTATAGATTCAAATGTTGGAATCGTATATTATGTTCTTTTAATCAATGTATAGCTAGGATGATGGTTCTGTTAAACACTTATGTTCTCATTTTTATCTCTACACCCTCTCTCAGGTTTTGAGACCCCAACGTTTCAACAACCTGGCTAAGTTTCTTTATAAACTACTAACCCTTATGTAGGAAAACAAAATTGTTCCAACAGTAGACTGATTTTGGAGTGAGGAATTACCATCCTCTCCTTTTATATTTTCCCTTTTCTTGAAATCCACCGAATATAAATAACAAAAGGAAAGAGCTAGACATCGAAACACTTACCAACACTACACCTCAAGAATCGCCAGCTCACAATAACAGTAACTACTATTTTCTGCTCATTCAAACCAAAATACCATGCATTTCACATTATCAATTGACCGTATCGTTTTCTACG
The DNA here is from genome assembly GCA_027924585.1 of Larix kaempferi. Taxonomy (NCBI): domain Eukaryota; kingdom Viridiplantae; phylum Streptophyta; class Pinopsida; order Pinales; family Pinaceae; genus Larix; species Larix kaempferi. The sequence goes on from BSBM01000091.1 coordinate 19,547,101, forward strand.
ATAGCTACCATCTTTTCCTTTCAAACATTTTTTTGTAGACAATAAACATGAAATCGTAGGTGGAGTCAAGTGTTCCATTATTTAGACTTCCAGAATTTAAAACGTTAAGAAAAATCACATGCAGGCTAAGGTGGCCACGATATCCTCATTGAGCATTTTCAAAATAGGTATGCTATTCTTTATTTAACCAATAGTCAACCCACTATCTACCACAATGAAAATGCAATAGGTATACAAGGGTTACGATTTCATAAGTCATAAACCAGACATTGCATATTACATTATAAGCTTATAAAACCCTGACGGGCTTCTCTTCGAGTTCAAGGATCGTATCCCACAGCAAAACGATAGGAACCCCCCATGCATTTTAAATTGATAGCCACACGCCAGGATATCAAACATAGGGAGAAACTCAAATGCTCAGGATATTTTTAATAAACTAGATAATAGACAGAAGTACCACCGACATCAATGAATACATAAATTCCATTTAAAAGTACAAATCAACTACCTTCAGGATAGAAGCGATGATAGTCTATACAGAAGATTAAACAAACATTAATTCTCATACTCCATAGGAAAACGCAGATGCTAGACAGAATACGAGTCATACATAAAAATACGTTGAGGCCCAACATCTCTACACATTATTGTTATATGTTTAGTGTTCATCTAAGAAAATGTAGACCTGCACTTCTGTCCAAATGAAGTTTTATATTGAGGGAAACATATCCCATTGCAAAAGCATAAAACCCTTGGTAGAGACGAATGGCCAAACTTATACACAAAATCGGAGAACCCTCCAGGGTGATGTTGCTTCCCTTTAAACATAAATACATCTAAATACATGGTCTAACCAAAGGCGACCTTCAGAACATAAAGGTAAACTATTGAGCCAAAGGGGGGCTCTACAAAGTTCAAGATAACCAAAACGAATAGCACACTCGCCATAGATGCGAGAGGCAAGGGAAATGTTGGTGAAAATATGGACTTACCCATTCCCTTTCCCATGTCGTCGAAGGTCCTGGCTACCTGTAGCAAACCATGCAGAAGTTCTCACAACCCATTATCTGCCATAACAATAGAAACCATTGGTTTAACCTTGAGATATCTAAACAAACAATGAATAAACACAGAAGTAACATGAAAGGAATAACGAATGGCGGGAAAACATTACCTAATCTTGGCATCGTATCCCCTACTCCATCATCTAAGCAGTTACTAGGTGCACTGACCATGACCGTAGCTCAGGTCAGGGCACATACCCTCTCTAAACAAAACCAAGAACCGAACCAGGGAGAAATACCACGCAGAGCAACATGTACAAGTGAAAAACCCAAAAATCGAAACCCTCATTGCTAGCTGGTTTCATAACACGTCAATATCGTAGGGAGTAGTTAACATTCCACCAACCCTGCATTTAATGAAGTTTGATTTCCATCCAAGTGCGTTAGTAGGAGGTCGTATGAGTATCAACGGGGTAGTGGTATGAACTTATTATTTTATCCCAAGGTTTTGCACCCTGTCCTTTTCACTTTATTCATGTAGCATGCTAACACATGGTGGTAGGAGTAATAAGGGAGAGATCCCTCATGGTAGAACCTGCACACATAATTATTAAAAGAATCCTTTAGCAACTTTCTAAGCAAGACCAAAATCCCCAAAGACTACCCTTACCTCTCGGTAGCTCTGCCGGGGGTACTCATGCCTTTTCAAACACTAGTATCCCATCAAGGACCTCAGACTTTCATCAACCAGGATCCATCTCGCCTGAAGACACCAGTTAGAATTTTATAAATATGCATATGATTCTTAAACATTAAGCAGGGGATTTTTTATTATAATTACTCTAGCATTTGTATACTTGTGACAAAATTACATTATCTACCCTACACATCGCTTCTGTAGAACCACAGGAATAACATCTAGTGAGACAAAGTTGTTTAGGAACATTAAATCCTTAAGTGTCGCAAACAAGTGCTAATGCATTCTCTCAGTGTTGAAGTTAATTTATAAATCATCATCTTAAAATAGCTTTTATTGCAGTAACAGAAAAAAAATTAATTTTTTACTATTTTTAGGGACATTACAAGTGGTATCAAATCCTAGCTACAAAACTAAGTGACCTATGGGCTCATTACAAAAAGAACATCCGGTGCAAGATACCCGTTAAACAGAAACATACATTTAGAAATTTTGTTTTTTATATGAGAAAATAAACTAACAGATTTTGTGTTCTTGATACTTATATAACATTGCAAGTATATACATTGTCTGAAAATGAATGCAGAACAGGGTAGCAACATACATGGAAATATGAACTGTCCACCACAAGAGCAAGAATTTGTGGTGGAACTAAACTCATATTTAATGAAATCTATGAAAAATCTACAGGCAGAATTCCAAAGTTTCATAAATGATAACATGCAGGAAAGAAGAGAGCAACAAGCTATAAATGAAGCTTTACTTCAAATCTTGACTGGGGTAAAGCCCCATGGATAGCCCGCACTCTCATTCAGCACCTTTAAAAAGGGAAACTATCCCACACAGAAAACTGCCAGTCCTAAGAGGGAAGAACATGGGGGATGCCTACCTGAATCAATGCAAGAAGACTGTAAGAGCTCTTCCAATGATGATGGCTCACCACCTCCTTACAAGAAAAGGAGGGAGAGTGATGACAGTTTGCAAGGAGAATTCAAAAAGATAAAATCCCCAACTTATGACGAAGAGATCAACTCTAGAGAGAAGGATGAAGAGTGGCTGCTAGGAATGAACAATTATTTCAAAGTTCATAACTATTCCAGTGAAATGCAATCCCGACTAGCCATCTACAACCTGAATGGTAAAGTAGCCAGATGGTGGTGGGACTTGAAACACAACAAGGGACAGGAATTAAGAGACATAACTTTGGATGCTTTCAGCAAAATATTTCAGGACAAATCCATGTCTGAAAGATTATTTGATAAGAAGATCAAAGAATTCCCTGAATTAAAAATGGGCTCCCTGACAATGGAAGCTTTCATCAACATATTTTTAGATCTGTTGCACTATGTCCCTTACATAAATGATGAAAAAGTCAAGATACAGCAATTCTTGGGAGGTATACCAACAAAATTTAGAGACAAGATAGAGTTTGACATGCCCAAAACCTTAGATGTGAACTTAGATAAGGAAAGACTGTGTTATGAGCACAAGCATCCAAGTAATGATAACATCAACATAAACAGAGATAGGTTCAGAAGCTTCTCGGACAACCACAGACCGGGTTTTAGACCTCCACCTTACCGAAAACAAAACAACAGTTTTCACCCAATAGAAGCTTCAACCGACCTCAAGCACGCCCAAATACACCCCCACTATCTATCAATAGGCCAGCTTTCAACAAAGGGACAAAAGCTGTCCCACCAATCGTTTCTTGTGTGAAATGCCAAGGGCCCCACTACTACAGAGACTGCCATAGCAAAACGGATGGATTTTTACACAACTTTCAATTAGACCCTATAGTAGGAGACATGGCAAAAACACCCAGGATGTATGTCGCTCTTGACGGCCGATAGGAAGATCACCAAGCCACCATGGTTGAAATTTAGGGTAAGATCTCAAACACAACCGTTTCAATTTTAATAGATCCCGGCGCATACCGAAGTTATATCTCCCCTAAGATAGTGGACACTTGTAAGTTAAGTCGAGCGCACCATGAGAAACCGTGGCTGGTACAACTAGCCACCGATACCAAACAAAAGGTCTCCGAGTTAGTTAAAACTTGTGAGATATAATTGAACGGTTTCCCAACTAGGTTAGAATTAAACACTCTACCTTTAGGATCGTACGATGGACTTATCAGCATGGATTGGTTAGAGGAACACCATGCCCTACTTGACTGCTTAAAAAAGTCCTTTCTCTGCAGGGATGACCAAGGGAATTAGAAGACGATTTAGGGTATCCCTAAGAAAGTGTCTGTAAGACAAATATCCGCCTTACAAGCAAAGAAATGTATCAGAAAGGGTTGTAAACTCTTTTCCATCAATATCCAAAACATAGAAATTGATAGGGAATAGAAGATCGAGGACTTCCCAGTCCTCGTAGAGTTCAAAGACATATTTCCCGAGGAAATACCGGGATTACCACCCAAACAAGACTTAGACTTTTCCATTGAAATAACACCCAGGTCAGTACCAGCTTCCAAATCTCCTTACTAGATGAGCACACCAGAATTGGTGGAGCTCAAACTTCAGTTACAAGAACTGATTGACAAAGGGTACATCTGACCGAGTGTGTTCCCTTGGGTAGCACCGATACTCTTTGTCAAAAAGAAAGACAGAACGATGCGGATGTGCATCATCTACCACCAACTCAATAAAATGACCATTAAGAACCATTACCCACTCCCTAAAATCGACGACTTCTTTGACCAAGTCAGAGGAGCAAAGATCTTCTCAAAGATCGACTTACGATCCGGATACCATCAGGTGAGAATCCGTGATGAGGATATCAACAATACCACATTTCGGACCCGTTACGGCCACTACAAGTTTGTAGTGATGCCCTCCGGGTTGACGAACACACCGACTAACTTTATGTGTATGATGAACATCATCTTTAGTAAATACCTCGATAAGTTTGTTCTACTCTTTATTGACGACATTTTCATCTACTCCAAGAACGAAGTAGAACATGAGGAACACCTATGAATTGTTTTACAAATACTATGGGAACACCAACTGTACACCAAGTTTAGTAAGTGCAATTTCTACAAGCCCCAGATTCAATACTTAGGACATATCATTTCCGAAAAGGGAATAGTAGTCGACCCCGAAAAGGTCAAAGCTATCGAAGAATGGCCGACACCTACGTGCATATTCGATATAAGATCATTTTTAGGTTTAGCTGGATACTACCGAAAGTTCATTGAGAACTTCTCACGGATTGCATGCCCCATGACTGCCTTACAGAAGAAGGCAAACAAGTTCATTTGGACAGCTAAGTGCGAAGAAAGCTTTCAGAAGTTCAAGCAACTATTGATTCGTGCATCGATTCTATGAATTGCGAATCCAAATGAGGACTTTGTTGTTTGCACAGACGCAAGCAAGGAAGGACTTGGGGGAGTCCTTATGCAAGAATATTTGGCCATATGCTAGGAATCGAGGAAACTGAAAGAACATGAGCAAAACTACCCTACACATGATCTCGAGCTAGCCTCCATCATCCACACGTTAAATATGTGGTGACACTACCTCATGGGAAATAAATTCCTACTAATGACAGACAACATGAGTTTGAAGTATCTTTTCGACCAACCCGACCTAAACGCTAGGCAGGCCAGGTGGTTAGACTTCCTTAGCGAGTACCATTTCGAAATAAAACACATAAAAGGAAAAGAAAACAAGATTGCAGACACCTTGAGCTGATGAGCACATATGATTTATGAGGTCATGGTAAGCCAAACCGACTCAAAATTGCACCACAGAATTCGAACGACAAGTAAGAGTGACCGTTACTACACTGAAATCCTTGCAAAGATATAGGAGGATAGGTTATTCCAACAACAAAAGGAATAAAAGATAGACAAGTTGGGACTACTGTGGTCGAAAGAGAGACTTTACATCCCAGAGAGTGGAGACATTAGATCAAACATCCTCACGAAATTTCACCAGAAACCATACTCGAGACACCCCGGATATCAAAAGATGATATTGGCAGTAAAGAAGCATTACTTTTGGCCTAAGTTGAAAGCTGACATCGCTATGTTCATCGCGAAATGTCAGGAGTGCCAGCTGGTCAAAGTAGAACACCAACACCCCTCCAGTTTACTTGAACCTTTACCCATTCTAGAATGGAAGTGGGGGGTAATAAGTATGGACTTCATTACGGGCTTACCCAAGAGTAAGAGATAGAATGAGTCCATCTTTGTAGTGGTAGACAAGTTGTCTAAAGCAGCCCATTTCATACCGGTGAAATCTACCTACAAAGTAGTACACATCGTAGATATCTTTTTAAAGGAGATCTTTCGATTGCATGGGATACCCAAGACAATCATTTCCGATCGAAACACAAAGTTCACTAGCAACTTCTGGAGAGCATTCTTCTCGGAGTTGGAGACACAACTACAGTTCAATACCGTGTACCACCCCCAAACCAACAGAAAAATGGAACGAGTAAACCAAATTCTTGAGGACATGCTGAGAATGTACGTCATGAACAACCCCACTAAGTGGGAAGACTATTTGCACCTTGCAGAGTTTTCATACAACAATGGTTAGCAAACATTGGCCAAAATGAGCCCTTTCGAGGTACTCTACGGCAGGAAATGTCGGACACCCGTGACTTGGGACAGTCCGGTAGGAAGGCTTATGTTAGGACCTGACCTGCTAAAAGACTTGGAACAACTAGTCTCCAAGGTAGAACTAAACTTGAAAGAAGCACAGGACCGCCAAAAGAGTTATGCAGACAAGAAAAGAAAAGACAAAGACTACCAAGTCGGCGAGCATGTTTTCCTAAATGTAAAGGAAAAATGAAGCTCTTTGAGCTTAGGTCGATGCGGGAAACTAGCCCCCAGGTTTTGTGGACCTTTTGAGATACTGGCCAAGAAGGGCCCAGTGGTGTATGAGTTAGCCTTACCAACTCATGTAAAAGTTCATAATTTTTTTCATGCATCATTATTAAAGAAATATGTATATGATACTAAACATGTAATTGATTGGTCCTTATTACAGGTGGAGCCCGAAGGGGAGTTTAGGCTAGAACCACTCCACATTCTGGACAAGAGAGAGGTGCAACTTAGGAGAAGGACCATTACCCACCTAAAAGTGAAATGGAGGCACTTCGGACTAGAGGAGGCTACTTGGGAAAATGGAGCAACCATGAAAGAGGCATACCCTGCCTTGTTTCATGACTTCATTTCTAGTCCCTAGAAACACCGAGATGGTGTTGCTTCTAAGCAGGGAGGGATGTAATATCCCAAATTTTGAACTGACTATTTTTTGATGTTATATTGGGCCATGGCCCCAACACATATGAGTTATTTTGAATATTGGGCATAAGCCCTAGTGCACATGATTTATTGTTTATAGACTGACATATTGTGCATGGACCCTGACTAATTTCATTATTTGATTATATACCGGGCAAGGAATCTCTAATGTTGTGACTCATGTTTCTTATCATATGATGTGGGTAGAAAACCCTAATATACTGAGACGATATTTTCATTACATACTATGCAGTGATGTGATTGACATGATTGACTTATATGCTGTGTTGAGCGTGGACTCAGGAACACATGGATGACCTATGTACTGGGAAAAAGCCCCGATGTACCTAGAGGAAATATTATGTACTAGGAGTAAGCCCTGATGTACATTGAGTGTTGGGCATAAGCCCTGTAGCACTCCAAGCTTGATAAATGAATACCAGATCCGAGGCCACTTAAATATTGTAGATGTGCCTAGCTCACAACCACATTCTAGCACTAGTGTTGAGCAGGAGGCTTTGGAATTGCACTAGCGTAACACCCATGTGAGAGTGTTGAGTTAAAAGCTCTGAAGAGCACTCGGGGTTACTAGCTCTTAAGTGTTGAGTCAAGGAGACTCTGAATAGCACCTCTATATTTCATCACATTTATTCAAATTGATTAAATGAATCTTCTTCTATCTATCATCAAGTATTGCAGGAACTACCATGTTAAAGGAGGGAATCTAACATGCAAGAGAGAGAGACTAGAGATGCCTATCCAAGCTTACCAAAAGACTGTCGAAAGAATTGGACCTTGTCCCTAATGTTAAAAGAAGTATCATGTGAAGTTACATAATTAAATAAAAGATAATCACCATAACTTAAAGCATGAGTTGACTAAGAGTAGTCTTATATGAATAACATGCATAAAGGTTCCAAGGTTAAATATTATTATTATTAAAATCTTTATTAATAATGATGTTATTATTTTATAAAATATATTTATTGCATAGGGTTTATGCATAGTTGGCTGCCACATTATTAAATATTATTAATGTCATTAATATTAAGGTTGAAATATAATTATTATTATCATCATTATTATTATGAAAAGATTTATTTAAAAACACTTATAGTTAAAACAAATGAAAAGTCCTAGCTCAAACAAGGACTAGATATTTGGTAATAATATCCTTTAAGAATATTAATTATTTAATTTAAAGAAGCTGATTAATTATTCAAACAAACATAATTCAAGACTCCCCTACATAAAGAGGGAAGATCCCAAGAATGGGGGATCATCATCTTTTGCATTTTCATTTTCTTATGGTAATCAGAGAGAAATTTATGCTCCAAGAACTGAAACAGTCCCATTAATTTTTGAGATCTTAACCAACAGTGAACCTAGGGCCTTTATCTCTTATTGCATGTTGGAACCAGCTCGGGGGGATCCAGTTAGAACTAGGAACGGTATAAGGGTCATGGTTGGGAGGTAGCCCCAAAGTTATCCACCTAAGGAATCATTCTAACAGGTCATCTAAGCTCAGAAGATCCTACAATAATTATTGTTTGAGTGTGGAGGCCTCTACAGAAAAGGAGCAAGTCACCAGGAAACAAGGTATGAATTACTAAACTTCCATTTCAAGTTATAACAGAAGCTAGGAATTTAGCATAGATTTAATATTTCAGCACTACTTTGTTTTATCCTAACTTGTTTAAAATATTAGTTTAATTATAGAGCAAGGGCCTTTGGGCATGGGCTCTCGGGTTATTATAGAGTAGGACCCTGTAACTAGAACTTGTTTAAACTCAGAAATTGGATTTAGAAACCAGCAGAATGTCTAGCAGGTCTAGCCAAGCTAGCCTGTGCTAGACATCCAAGTACATCGAAAACCTAGAATCCATTCTTATTAAGTTAGACGACTGAGTTTTCTTACCAGCAATACTATAGATTCAAATGTTGAAATCATATATTATGTTCTTTTAATCAATGTATAGCTAGGATGATGGTTCTGTTAACACTTATGTTCTCATTTTTATCTCTACACCCTCTCTCAGGTTTTGAGACCCCAACGTTTCAACAACCTCGCTGAGTTTCTTTTTAAACTACTAACCCTTATGTAGGAAAACAAAATTGTTGCAATAGTAGACTGATTTTGGAACGAGGAATTACCCTACTCTCTTTTTATATTTTCCCTTTTCTTGAAATCCACCGAATAGAAATAACAAAAGCAACGAGTTAGACATCGAAACCCTTAGCAACACTACACCTCAAGAATCGCAGGCTCACAACAACCGTAACTACTATTTTCTGCTCATTCAAACCAAAATACCATACATTTCACATTATCAACTGACCATATCATTTTCTACGATAGCTATGATCTTTTCCTTTCAATCATTTTTTCGCAGATAATAAACATGAAATCATAGGTGGAGTCAAGTTTTCCATTATTTAGACTTCCAGAATTTAAAACGTTAAGCAAACCAACAAGCAGGCTAAGGTGGCCACGATATCCTCATTGATCCTTTTCAAAATAGGCCTGCTTTCTTTATTTAACCAACAGTCAACCCACTATCTACCACAATGAAAACGCAACACGTATACAACGGTTACAATTTCATAAGTCATAACCTAGACATTGCATATTACATTATAAGCTTATAAAACCCTAATGGGCTTCTCTCCTAGTTCAAGGATCGAATTTGACAACAAAACGATGGGCACCCCCCCATGCATTTTAAATTGATAGCCACAGGTCGGGATGTCAAACCTCGGGAGCAACTCAAATGCCCATGTTATTTTTAATAAACTAGAAAATAGACAGAAGTACCACCGGCATCAACGATTACAGAAATTCCATTTAAAAGTACAAATCAACTACCTTCAGGATAGAAGCGACGACAGTACATACAGAAGATTAAACAAACATTAATTCTCATACTCCATAGGAAAACGCAGATGCTAGATAGAATACGAGTCATACATAGAAATACGCTGAGGCCCAACATCTCTACACATTATTATTATATGTTCCGTGCTCATCTAAGAAAACGCAGACCTGCACTTCTGTCCAAACCAAGTATTATATTGAGGGAAACATATCCCATTGCAAAAACATAAAACCCTTCCTAGAGCCAAATGGCCAAACTTATACACAGAACCAAAGAACCCTCCAGGGTGATGTTGCTTTCCTTTAAAAATAAATACATCTAAATACATGGTCCAGCCAAAGGAAACCTTCAGAACTTAAAGGTAAACTATTGAGCCAAAGGGGGGCTCTACAAAGTTCCACATAACCAAAATGAACAACACACCCCCCATAGATGCGAGAGGAAAGGGCAACGTTGGTGAAAATATGGACTTACCCCTTCCCTTTCCCATGTTGTCGAAGGTCCTAGCTACCTGTAGCAAACCAAGCAAAAGTTCTCACAACCCATTACCTGCAATAACAATAGCAACCACTGGTTAACCCCTGAGATATCTAAACAAACAACAAATAAACATAGAAGTAAAAGGAAAGGAATAACGAATGGAGGGAAAAAATTACTTGAGCTTGGCATCTTATCCCCTACTCCATTATGTGAGCACCTACCAGGTGTACTGACCACGAGCGTAGCTCAGGTCATGGTACATACCCTCTCCAAACAAAACCAATAATTGAACCAGGGAAAAATACCACGCAGAGCAACATGTACAAGTGTAAAACCCCAACATCGTAACCCTCATTGCCAGCTGGTTTCATAACACGTCGATATCATAGGGAGTAGTTAAGATTCCACCTACCCTGCATATAATGAAGTTTGATTTCCATCCAAGAGCTTTAGTAGGAGGTCGTATGAGTATCAACGAGGTAGTGGTATGAACATATTATTTTATCCCAAGGTTTTTCACCCTAGCCTTTTCACTTTATCCATGTAACATGCTAACACATGGTGGTAGGAGTAATAAGGGAGAGATCCCTCACGGTAGCACCTGTGCACATAATTATTAAAACAACCCTTTAGCAACTTGCTAAGTAAAACCAGAATCCCCAAAGACTACCCTTACCTCTCGGTAGCTCTACCGAGGGTACTCATTCCTTTTGAAACACTGGTATCCCATCAAGGACCTCAGACTTTCATCAACCAGGATCCATCTCGCCTAAAGACACCAGTTAGACTTTTATAAATATGCAGAAGATTCTTAAACATTAAGCAGGATATTTTTTTATTATAATTACTCTAGCATTTGTATACTTGCGACAGAATTACATTATCTACCCTACACATCGCTTCCACAGAACCACATGAATAACAACTAGTGAGACTAAGTTGTTTAGGAACCTTAAATCCTTAAGTGTCGCAAACAAGTGCCGATCCATTCTCTCAGTGCTGAAGTTAATTTATAAATCATCATCTTAAAATAGCTTTTATTGCAGTAACAGAAAAATTTTAAATTTTTACTATTTTTAGGGACATTACAACCATGCCTTCCAATGGTTGTGTATGATCGACAAAAGGCACAAGGTGACACATATTCAGAACTATTTTGAGATCGGACATGGAAAATGTGAACATGATGGATGAAGTTTGTGCATCAAGACTGCATTACGTAGGCAAGAAATGAAGTTCACAAATGCATCGCTCATCTAAGATGCAAATACCATTGTTGAATGGTGTTGTTCAGTCATGGCAGAGAGAGAAAGAAGGCATGAAGATCAGTGAACCAAGAAAGCACATGTACATAGATATTTTTGGGAGTTGGTGGATGTAGATCGATCATAGTTATATGAGTCCAAGACTATCTAGGGAACTCATGCATTTCATTCGGTTAGAACATTAGACAATGCTATACTTGAAATGTGGAAAAGGAAACTGTAATACCCCTCTTTTCTCCCTTAGGGTTTCTGCAAGGGAAAGTACAGTTGTGTACCCGCCAATGACAAGGAGCTCATGGAAAGAGCTTCGCGGGTAAAACTTTGTAAGTATGATTATTTTTTCTTAAGTGTTAAGTGAATTTTTAGACTTAGGATACTGTTGGCTTGACGCAACGAAACGAATGGGGCATGGAATCCACTCGGGGGGGAGGGTAAATGGATTGATAGCCATGAATTTTGATGACAGTGGTAATCCTAATGTCCTGTACAATTAAAGTGAACTGAGATGTTCACCAAGCAAACACTTAAGTTTAAAAGTATGTTAATAATTAGTCCTAGATAAGGACACCGAAGAAACTTCTAATCGTCGGATGGCAATAATAATCTACCTTGGCCTAACTATTTGCATAGAGCTAACCAATGTTGAGTACCATTAAGTAAAAATAATAAGTTAGCCTAAACAACATTAGTACACTGTCCTCGACAAAATTTTTTGTTAAAGTTCCTAAGTAGAAAAATGATTTAATATTTTCCTAATTATAATTTAGGAATAAAAGATAAAATGATTTATTCTTCCCAAGAAAACATATTGGTATGCATAATTAAATATTTAAATGTTATTTCAATTAAGATAAATAAATTAAGTAGGATTGAAGAAGGACTGATTGTCCTTGATTGAAAGTAAAAGCTTTACAACTATAAAATATTATCTACAAGAGAAGAAAAGATTAACTAGCAGTTAATGCATTAGTATGCATGGCTAGCTAGTAACTAATGCATGGGAATGCATGAATAACACTTAGCTATTAATATCCAGTTAAATAATTAAATAAAGATTGACTAAGTACATCAATTCAGTTAAAGCTAACTAAGTTAATGTTAGCTAAGTTAAATCTCAAGTAAACTAATTAAATGAAGATTGACTATGAAAGTCAATCAGTTGAAGATTATATAACTATGTTAAGGTTAGCTAATTTAAAAGATAAGTTCAAATATCTAGTTATGTTTAGATAAGATAATTATGTAAAGGAAATTAATTATAGTTAGTTAAAGATCAATCAACTAATTAACTAAAGGTCGACTGAGTAAGTCGAGCAGTTAAAGATTAACTAAAATTAAAACAAGTCAAGTTCGAACAAGAACTTGTCTTGGTAGTTCAAGCCTAAATACGACTATAAAAATGACACTATTATGTTCGTAAAGGGGGTTGGTTCTTCTCTTTCCTCTTCTTCATCTTCGAAGGCAAGAGGGAAAAGAAAGATAAATAAAAATCGAATAAAGGAAAGAGTGCATTAGCCTTACACCCTAGTGGATTCGTGCCCAGCTCAAGGATGGCCTCTAAGCGATAAAACCTACGCCGAACAGAGGTCACTTGGAAGGGAGGAACGGTGAAGTCAAGCTTTCCGTCGCCCATTCTAACTATAGAAGATACATATCTTTTCTTATTTATTTTCAAGCAAGGTATTTTGTTTTTATTATGCGATTAAAAAGAAATTAAAAGTATAGTTATTTATTTGTCTAGATTAAATATTAGTTATTTATTTAAATTAAGGTTTAATTATTAGAGTTAGTTATTTCTTGAAGTTAGAGTTTAGTGAACTAAAGTTTAAGTATTTGCTTTAAATTGAATTATAGCTATTTATTTAAATTACAGTTTAAGTATTTGTTTAAATTGAATTTTAGCTATTTATATTAAATTACAGTTTAAGTATTTGTTGGATTGAAGTTTAGTTATTTTATTAAATTAGAGTTTAAATTATTTTTTTAAATTAGGGCTTAGTTTTTTTTTTTTTTTTTTACTTTCAATATGTAATAGCATTCTTAAAATATATTTATTTTCTCTATGAATTTATAAATCGGACCTTGGAAAAAAATTGACAAATCATCATTTAACTTATGTGAAGGATCACTAAAACGCCCATATCGTGGTATAGTTAACTCGGCTCTATTGTTTAAATTTATATCTGTGAAGGATCACTAAAACGCCCAGATCGTGGCATAGTCAACTCTGTTCCATTGTATAGTTTTATCTATGTGAGAAGAAGACTTCGATCTTAAACCGAATTTCACCTCTTTGCAAATATTATATCTACATTCTAAAAAGGGATAAACCTCGAGTCGTGGAATCTATCCCCTACCTCTAAACTCTGTGTAAGCGTATAGTATATTTAATTTCTGTAAATGTTCAAACACCATATCGCCCAGATTGTATTATTTTAAGAATAGAAGGATTTATAGGAAAATCGAATGACGACCATACCACTTATATGATAATTTTATATACCTTTATAATTTAGATTGAATTATGAATTTAATTTTATAATAGTGGTAGTAATAAATAACTGAAATTTAGATCCTTGAGAAATAATGAGTTGTATTTAATGGAACCTCGTACGCCATAGTGCATACTAATGTTTGTCTATGATAGATATATAGGGGTCGTACTTTAGGAAAAATGATCATGCTATAATAGTGTATTAACATATTATGGTTAAAATAATAGTGTATTATGGTTAAGAAAAGGTTTACGAGGGATAAAAGTTATAAGGAAACAACACATGGTTGGATCATGAGAGGTATACTATGTGCATACTAGTTTCACAAATAACTTAATGCATGGGAATATTTTGGGTAATATATTATATATAAATATAATATTTAATAAATTGAAATACGTTAAAAGCCTTGCTTATGGAGTAAGTATTAAAGTTGCTCCTTGTTTATATATATATATATATGTAGAATGTTTCCTTGTTGCTAATGAAACCTCTTGACATCGATAGGATGGATACATATATTATTGTTGTTAATAAAATTCTTTGCTATGATTAATATGATGTATATATTAGAACTCATACATTGAATTTTATTTACAATGATTTATGATTAGTGGTTATATATATATACTATTATTATAGGGTTGTCGAGGCCTCGGGGGTGAAAGTTATGCAAAGTGCTAGAATGGGTTCCAAGGCTCCCAACAGAGGGTGAAAACCCAGACTGAAAGGCTTCGAAAGACCCTACGCAAGGGTAGTTCTATCTCCAGCCTGTTTGGTATGGAAATCTCCCATGGATATTCGGCCTCCGCTGGCATTCTATGAGTAGGTGTTTCAATCAATGGATCGGTTCTCCACTTATGGAAAACAAAAGTATGAAAACTTAAAAATGTTCTAACTTAACCTATCTGAGACAAAAGGATCTAATCTAGGTTAGATCTATTCTAAAAAAGAGCTTGTTGTTGTGCAGATCAATCTTGTTTTGTTGTGAAATGGATAAGTATGTTTGTCAACTTCAACAGAAATGTAAAAGATGCATTTACTTATTCACTTAGATCATAATCAATTAATGAAAATTAAGTGACAATATTATAAGCATGTATACCTATTCAAGATCAACCTGTAATCACTTTGTTAATTGAAAAATTAACAATGATTAAATCGAACGTTAATCATTTGCAGAAATCGATAAAGAAAATATCTCAATTGACAGAAATTCAATAAAATATTTTCATACATAGATCAGCCGTAGAGAGAAATTAGTATAACAAATCTTTATGTAGATTAATGCTTGCAAAAGATCACACACTGTAGATGACAATTTGAAGTAAGAAATAAGACACTGTCAAAGAAATTTGAACAATAAATGAGAGATGATTCAAATGGCTTACTTTACTATATTAATGAAGTCTGTAAACAAAATTACAAAGCTTTGCCAAGACAGAGTATCTCCAGTCATTTCCTGCTGATTTCTAACCCAAAAATTATCAACCCCTACCATCGAGAAGCATTCCTCCTTAAATAAGAATTACAACAGAGTACAAATGGAAGTTCCCAAAAGATAGGGATTACAAAGTTCGGATCAGACTATCTATCCAGAAAATCCTTCCATAACAATCTGAACAATTTTAGCTCAAACGACTCCCTCCAGTCCAAAAGCAAAATTTGAAAAAGGGTCATCTTCTAATTTCGAGAAAATCCCGTAACAAATTTTGGAATTCAACAATGGCCCACTAGTTGTCGATAACAGGAAATAGATGATCCATCAAATCTTCTTGTTGAATCACCTTGGAATCTTCCTACTGAATCATAACGTTCTCGAAAAAAGAAAAATCAGACAACAGGTCTTGCTTCACGGGAGCTGGTGGAGTATCAGGTTCCTGATTGATTATAAAATCTTGGATAATGGAGTCATCTTGATCACATGGCTATTCATTGATTACTCCTTCATTCTTCTGAGGGAATAGTATACAAACGGGCAGGGTTTCAGAATCTTCCTCTTCGCTATCACTGCTGCTATCACGCATACCCGTGTCAAAGGGTGGTGACATAGTTTCATGAAATAGAAAAGGATGAAGTTCTTCTTGCATAGAACATTCATCAAAGGATTCATATCCTGTCTGCATATTACTCACATCAGATCGTTAGAAAGAAAGCTTTCAAAATAAAACACAAAACTATTCTTACAAATACAGAAGACGAACTAAGTGTTTCATACTTGGGAGCATATTTAAGAAAAGTTACAGAAAAACATAATGATTGAATATGATGAGCTGCTATGATTAAAATCATACAAATTTGACACTGCAATCATTTGACCTGTAATGAAACGACATCACAGCGTGTGTTAATCCAAATTGGATCATAACAAAGTACAATTTTAACAGAACCACCCATGATTCGAAGTCGCATCTGAAACTTGTCATTACAAGCCAATCTAATCAAGCAATCATATCTTCAGAGGTGAGAATTACAATTAGAAACCTGGTCGTAAGAACAACGAAAAACAAGGCATTAAAACATAAGTTTGAACAATGGAATTTCATCCATTGGATCAAATGAATCGATGATGAAGACTAACCAATACAGGACATGGGATCAAGTCTTGGAAATTTATTCACAAGTTTATTCATGGCTCCCGAAAGCCGCAACCCGAAAGTTGCGGGTTTTGGGACTGCAAACTGAACCTAAATGTATAAACGGGCTTCCGAAAGCTGCAACCTGAAACTTGCGGGTGGCGAGTTTCACAAAAGAAACAATCTATAAAAATGAAAATATTTTCCTGCATCCTGCAACCCGATATTTCGGGTTGTGGGTTTCGGGGACACACAACACGACTAAACGGTAAAACAGAATCTCGAAATCCGGAATCCACAATGGTGGGTTTCGGTTTTTTCGGGTTTCGGGATGAAAAATTCCCAAAACATATTAGCAAGGATTACCGCAACCCGCACCTTTCGGGTTGCAGGTTTCGGGATGACCAAAATAAAACGACTCAAAATAAATTCCTGCAACCCGCACCTTGTTGAAATATTGTAACTTCAAAGAATATTATATTTGTATTTTATTATTCCGAAGATGGTACATTCCTCCGTTGTGACCTTATTGTATATCTAGAGATGTTTATTCCTCCAAGAGAGTGTGGTAACTAGGGTTATTAGATCTCCCATGTGAGGTCGGCCCTGAGTTTACTATTTGTGGGTTATTAGACTCTCCTAGAAGAGGTCGGCCCCATTAGGGTAAAAAGTCAGTCGGGAGATGAGTATAAGTAGAGGAGTTATGTTCCTCACTTATGTCATTCATTCACTCACTTGTGATTGGCGCATAGGAGAGAGAGAGGTCTGCATAGGAGGAGAAGGAGCTCTTGTTGAGGACTACATCTTGTATTGGGTTGATTATCTATATTGAGGAAAGCTTTGCAGGGTTTTCTACCGCATGAGGGTTTCACAGGGTAAATCTTTGTCTATCTTGTGATTTTGTTTCTTTCAGTGATCTTGCTAGTCAAATTAGGCTAAAATTAACATGGTATCAGAGCTTGCCTAAGTAGCACATCTTTCACAAGGTGAAAATACCTCTCTCTCCTCCTCTGGTGAAAATTAGGGTTTCTGCAAAAGTTGGAATTTTTGGTTTCTGATTGCATGGCTGGATAGCCCTCCTCAAAATCAAATTTTTGAGCCCTGGATCGAACATTTTGAGTGGGTATAACCCAAGGATTTATCAAACCCTAGTTTGAATTCTGGACCAAAAAACCAGTAAACCAGAAAAAGTGCGCAGCTCTACACCAGTGAACCAGAAAAGCTGTGAACCTATGCACCAAAAATCCAAAAAAAAAAAGACAAGAAAACCAGAAATTCTGTTGCAGATCCGGAAGGTGTAAAGTTGAAGTTTCTAGAAGCTGATCACACCAGAATTCTCAATTCAATCAAGATCATCTCTTGGCAAGTACTATTCTATCTTTTGAAACCCCAATCTCTTTGATCCCTGGATAAGATGGCTCCAAGCACTAGCTTGAAGACATGCTAGAGGGTATAAAAAATTTCTGGGCATGGAAATACATAATTGGTCTCATTCTTGAAGAGAATGATCTTTTCCAATATATTAAAGATGAGGTTGCAAAACCTGAAGAAGATGAAGCCAAAGAGAAGTATAGGAAGGACCTGATTAGGGAAAAGAGAATCATTGTTGATTCTATCAAAGACCACTTGATTCCCCAAGTGGCATCCAAGAAGACCCCAAAGGAAATGTATGATGCCCTTTCCAGAATGTATGAGGGAAAGGACATCAATAGGAAGATGAATCTGAGAGCTCAATTTAAGAGCACCAAGATGAATAAAGAAGAATCCATTCAAGACTATTTCTCAAGGGTTTCCCAGTTCAAGGAACAACTAGATGCCATTGGAGACACCTTTGATGAAGATGAACTAGTCATGACTGCTCTAAATGGTCTCACTAGACCTTGGGAGTCATTCATCCAAACCATGTGTGCCAGGAAAGAAAGTATGAAGTTTGATGTGGTATGGGAAGATTGCATTAAAGAAGAAGCTAGGGTAGCCAATAGAGAAGCCCTTCTCAAAGAGGATGACCAAGCCTTGGCTACTCACACCAAAAGAAGAAGGAGTCACTTCAACTTCAAGAAGATTTGTCACAAGGAGTCTCAACCTCGTCATAGATTTAAAAGTAGAGGGGGAGTAAACTCAAAAAGAGACCTCTCCACAGTTGAATGTTACAATTGTCTCAAACTAGGACACCTTGCTAGAAATTGTACTTCACAAAAGAAGAGGAAGAATTTTCATAAAAGACATCATGCACATGTAGTAGAAGATGACAGTGAAGAAGAAGAAGAGGAAAGGCCTCAAAAGAAAAGAACTAAAGTAGAGAAAGAAGATGCAAAATAATATATTCTATTCTTTGCACTCTCTGGGTTTGTGACACCTGTAGAAGATACATGGCTCATTGATAGTGGTGCTTCAAAGCACATGACAGACAAAGGAAGACTCTCTCAAGACTTGAAGAGAATTCCTCTCCACAGAAGGTATCTCTAGGAGATGACTATCAATATCCCATCAAGGGAATTGGTGAAGCAAGCTACAAGCTTGATTCTGGAACCCCATTGAAGATGAAGGAAATCCTATATGTACCAGGTTTGAAGAAGAACTTACTTTCTATCTCAGCTTTAGATAAGAAAGGATATAGGGTTGCATTCATAGATGGTCAAGTACTTATGTGGCCCAAAGGAAAATCAATTGAGGATGCAATTGTTATTGGTGAAGAGGAAAGAGGCCTATACAAAATCCAAGGCCATCTAGAAGCTACCCTTGTTCATGAAGCCACTAGCTCAAGTGAGCTTTGGCATAGAAGGCTTGCTCACATTAACTACAAAGCACTACCTCATGTGAGCAAGGTAGTCATAGGAATACCAGACTTAAAATTTAATCATGATGGCACCTGCAAAGGATGTGCAAAAGGGAAGAATATCAAGAACCCATTCCCAAAGAGTGAAACAAAGACTAAGTGTACATCGGAATTGATTCACTCAGATGTATGTGGACCAATGCCATCCACATCCTTGAATGGATATGAATACTACCTTACATTCATTGTTGACTACTCAAGAAAGACTTGGATATATTTCCTAAAGGGAAAGGATGAAGTCTTTGGAAATTTCAAGGAATTCAAAGCCTTGATAGAAAATCATTCAGAAAAGAAGATCAAGATACTCAGGACGGATAATGGTGGAGAATATACTACAAAAGACTTTGAAGTATTTTGTAAAGAAGCTGGAATCCAGAGGGAGCTAACCACTCCCTAATCCTCAACAAAATGGTGTTGTAGAGAGAAAGAATGGGACCATCATGGAAGCTGTAAAGACAATGACACATGATCAAGACCTACCTATGTGTTTATAGGATGAAGCAGCCAAGACAACAATCTATGTACAAAATAGACTATCTCATAGTGCTCTTGATTTCAAGACCCCAGAAGAAGTGTTCACAGAGAAGAAGCCTAAGGTAAGTCACCTCAAGATATTTGGATGCCCAATATACATTCACATTCCAAAAGAAAAGAGGACCAAGCTATATCCTTCTGGGAAGAAAGGAATATTTGTTGGATATTGTGAAGCATCCAAAGCATTCAAAATTTACATTCCAGGATTCCATCATATCGAAATAAGTAGGGATGTGACATTTAATGAAGAGGAAGCTCTCAAGAGACCTAGGAAGTGCCAGTATGAAGAAGTATATGAGGAAGAGGCACATTCCAGAATTACAGAAGCTACACCCACCTTTGAAGAGACAATACCTGAAGACCATGACATGGTGGAACCACAAGAACCCCCTGTCATGGAGATTTCAAGAAAGAGAAAACTAGCATGGGAAAGAGACATTATACTAGGAGCATAAAAGTATGGAGCTATGAAGGCACCACTAGGGCGAGTAAGAAACCAAAGACATTTTCCAACTATGTGGCCCTGATGTGTGATCTTGTAGATCAAGAACCCACTAGTTATGAACAAGCATCCCATAAGAAAGAGTGGGTGGAGGAAATGAGGGAGGAATACCAATCAATAATGAAGAATGATGTTTGGGATATAGTTCCCAAACCAAAGGACAAAAGTGTGGTATCATCCAAATGGATATACAAGATAAAGCATGATGCGGATGGCAGCATTGAAAAGTATAAAGCAAGATTTGTGGCTAGAGGTTTCTCTCAAAAAGAGGGAATTGACTATGAAGAAACATTTGCACCAGTTGCAAGGTACACTTCCATTAGAACCATCATGGCACTTGCATCCATGATGAAGTGGAGATTACACCAAATGGATGTGAAGACAACCTTCCTGAATGGTGTGATTGAGGAGGAAGTGTACATAGAACAACCACAAGGATTTGAGGTTGAAGATAGAAACCACGTATGCAAACTGAAGAAGGCTTTGTATGAGTTGAAGCAAGCTCCCAAAGCTTGGTACAGAAGAATTGACAGTTTCTTGACAAGCTTGGGCTTTACAAAGAGTAAATCTTATCCGAACCTTTATCTCAAAGTTATGAATGATGAACCTATCATATTATTGTTGTATGTGGATGATCTATTTTTGACTGGAAATGAGAAATAGATTATCAAGTGCAAGAAGAAACTCTCTTCAGAATTTGAGATGAAAGATCTTGGATTGATGCACTACTTCCTAGGCCTAGAAGTATGGCAAGGCCCCAAAGGAATCTTTCTTAACCAGGTAAAGTATGCTGTGGAGATCCTAAAGAGATTTGACATGTTGGAATGCAAAGCCATAGCCACTCCCATAGATTCCAACCTGAAGCTTTTAGCTGATGACTCATCAGAATTGGTGGATATGACTCTATACAGACATATTGTTGGGTCATTAATGTATTTAACAAATACCAAAACAAACATATGCTTTGTCGTGAATACCTTCAGTCAGTATCTAGTGGAACCTAGATGAGTTCACCTGATAGCTGCAAAGCATGTGATGAGGTACCTAAAAGGTATGATAGATTTTGGTCTATGTTATCTTGGAGATCATGACTTCAGTCTGCATGGCTTTATAGATGCTGACTGGGTAGGAAGTGTATCAGATAGGAAAATCACATCAGGAGTGTTATTGTCTAGGATCTACCATGATCTCATGGTTTAGCAAGGAGCAGTCTAGTGTGGCTCTCAGCACAGCTGAATCGGAATATATAGCTGCTTGCTCTGCTAGTTGTGAAGCAGTATGGCTTCGAAAACTATTATCAGGACTATTTGACTTAGAGAAGGACCCCACTGTGATCATGTGTGACAACCAGAGTTGTATCAAGACGACAAAGAATTCAGTGTTCAATGATAAGTCAAAGCACATAGAGATCCGATATTTCTATATATGGGAAGTGGTGCAGAAAGGAGCTATCAAGCTCGAGTATGTAAGCACTGACGAACAAGTTGCTGATATATTGACCAAACCTTTGTCTCAAGTAAAGTTTGAGTATTTCTGAGACAAGCTTGGTGTAGTTTAGAAAGACCCTCCTCGAAAGGGGGAGTGACGTGGTCACTGATGATGAGATTTCCTGCATCGATAGTGAGGTCGATGATATGGATACCTATATTGGTGATACCGATGATGAGGTCGATGAAGTGGTCCTTAGACTTGTTCTAAGTTGACAAGTGGATTGTATAATCCTTGGACACATGTCCTAAAAGAGATCTGTAGACATATGTCTCCGAGAAAGTGGTCCCTTGTGGACATGATAGGACTGCATCGTCCCCGAGCCTTTGGTTCAAAATGTACGTGATAGGATTGCATCGTCCCTGAGCCTTTGGTTCAAAATGTACGTGATAGGACTACATCGTCCCTGAACACTTGGTTCAAAAGGTACATGATAGGACTGCATCATTCCTGAACATTTGGTTCAAAAGGTACGTTATAGGACTACATCATCCCTGAACATTTGGTTCAAAAGGTACATGATAGGATTGAATCATCCTTGAACATTTTGTTCAAAAGGTACGTGATGGGACTAAATTGTCCCTGAACATTTGGTTCAAAAGGTACATGATAGGACTGCATCATCCCTGAACATTTTGTTCAAAAGGTATGTGATAGGACTGCATCATCCCTGAACATTTGGTTCAAAAGGTACATGATAGGACTGCATCGTCCCTGAACATTTTGTTCAAAAGGTACGTGATAGGATTGCATTGTCCTTGAACATTTTGTTCAAAAGCTACGTGATAGGACTGCATCGTCCCTGAACATTTGGTTCAAAAGGTACGTGATAGGACTGCATCATCCCTGAACATTTTGTTCAAAAGGTACGTGACTGGATTGCATCGTCCATAGACATAATACTTGTCTAAAATTGATAAGAATTGATCATCCTGGAAGTAAATCTAGATTGCATCATCCATAGACATGAGACTTGTCTAAAATTGATAAGGATTGATCATCCTGGAAGTAGATCTGGATTGCATTGTCCATAGACATGAGACTTGTCTAAAATTGATAAGGATTGATCATCCTGGAAGTAGATCTGGATTGCATCATCCATAGACATAACGCTTGTCTAAAATCGATAAGGATTGATCCTCCTGTAACTAGATCATGTGTATTGCAGATGATCCAGATGTTGTAGATCGAGATGATCCAGATGCTGTAGATCGAGATGATCCAAATGTTGTAGATCGAGATGATCAGATGTTGTAGATCAAGATGATCTAGATGCTAAAGATCAAGATGATCCAGATGTTGTAGATCAAGATGATCAGATGCTATAGATCGATATGATCCAGATGCTATAGATCGAGTTGATCTATATGCTGTAGATCGAGATGATACAGATGATGTAGATCGAGATGATCAGATGTTGTAGATTGAGATGATCAGATGCTGTAGATCGAGATGATCTAGATGCTGTAGATCGAGATGATCAGATGCTATAGATCGAGATGATCCAGATGCTGTAGATCGATATGATCAGATGCTGTAGATCGAAATGATCCAGATGCTGTAGATCGAGATGATAATGTTGTAGCTGATCGAGTGCAGCAGAAGATGAAGACTCAATACTGAAGATGATGATGTTCCAGTATTGATTATGTTCCAATAACTGTTGAGTTACTGATGATGATGTATGAAGAAAATATTCCAATGATTTATAGATGTATCATGTACCATGTAGTTGATGACTCCTTGCTCCTGTAGATGTTGTTATAATATCCTTCTCGTTAAGGGGGAGTGTTGAAATATTGTAACTTCAAAGAATATTATATTTGTATTTTATTATTCCGGAGATGGTACATTCCTCCGTTGTGACCCTATTGTATATCCAGAGATGTTTATTCCTCCGAGAGAGTGTGGTAACTAGAGTTATTTGATCTCCCATGTGAGGTCGGCCCTGAGTTTACTATTTGGGGGTTATTAGACTCTCCTAGGAGAGGTCGGCCCCATTAGGGTTAAAAGTCAGTCGAGAGATGAGTATAAGTAGAGGAGGTATGTTCCTCACTTATCTCATTCATTCACTCACTTGTTATTGGCACATAGGACAGAGAGAGGTCTGTATACGAGGAGAAGGAGCTCTTGTTGAGGACTACACCTTGTATTGGGTTGATTATCTATATTGAGGAAAGCTTTGCTGGGTTTCCTACCCCATGAGGGTTTCCCAGGGTAAATCTTTGTCTATCTTGTGATTGTATTTCTTTCAGTGATCTTACTAGTCAAATTAGGCTAAAATTAACACACCTTTTGGGTTGAGGGTTGTTGGATTATCGGGTTTCGGGTTAGCAGAAGTAAATGACAAAATGCTTAAAAATTAAGGCTTCCAGCAAACCAAAAACACTTGGAAATTCCCAAAAGAAAAATGACAATCAAGCCAAACAAAGATGCAGGTACAAGATCATAGAAACAAAGTTCAAAACCTCATGTTCATGAGAACACTTACCCAAATACCTTTTGTATTTTTATTTTTTTTAAATTGGGCTCCCGTGCTTAGCTAAAGCATGGGATCTGTTGTGGCCACAACAAATGACGACTGGTTGGGAAGAACCAGTTATCTCTGTAAACAAAGTTCAGTTAGAGAAAGTATATCAGTTAGCTACCTTTTCCAACCTGAAATTTTAGAAAATATTTATAAAGGGGACAACAAATAAGCCGAAAACATAAGATTGATATATTCCCATCGATGATCATATTAAAAATAATGCAAATATAATAAGGAAAATTAAGAAACAACAAGGATCATGTACCGTTATGAAATCATTGAACATCAGCTTGTGTTGAACTTGGGACTAACTTAAAACTGCTCATGGATATCCAAATTACATATCACTTTGGTTTATTAATTGTTTTATATACAACAATTCTTTTGGCTATGTACACATTTTTTTTTTAAATTCAAACAAAAATGAACAACAATACATAAGACCTTGTTGGTACAAGACCACTTCCCTAACTTGGTAATCAGATATCAAGAGTGCCATTCACAGGCCTGATCCAGAAACTGATCAAGCTAGCTCGATAAGAAACCCCTTGTTCTTCAGTTGTGACACTGAAGGCAACTATCGTGGCTTGGTGACCACATGATCATAGTTTCAGTCCAAATTAAACCCATGATCATGGAAGGGAGACTTGTAATAAGACCCCCCTGTCCTTATACACAAAAAGTATCTTATAAAAGAAAAATACATATTTTATTTAAATAATAGACTACAAGGCACTACCAAGGCTTGGTAACCTCATGATAGCAGCGGTACTCACCAGTGTTTTGCAGATCATGAATGGACCGACCTATGATAGGATCTTCCACCTCTCAGCAAAAACTGAAAGTCATCTTCCAAGTGTGGTGGCTTGATGTGAAGATGTCATTCCACTAAACACTTATGAACCTAAAGGGTTGGCTTAAAATAAGACCCCCCTCCTTGTAATCCATAGTTATTTAAGAAAATTATTATCAAGGTGATTGTAAAAGGATCCAGATTAGATAAAACTAATCAGTTTATTATGATATGCTGTGACAATGAGACATAATACAAGAATATTTCAACCGTTCCTCATATCTCAATTAAACAGATAAACATGTAAAAGATAATGACCAAGGTGAAAAGGTATCAATCAAGGTTCTGCGTTTATTGGTTGTGCATTCTTTACAAAACAAATTCTGACATCAGTCAAAAGAAAACTGAGACTAACATACTATTTTGCAACTTTAGTTAAAATCACCTTTGAGCAACACTGGTTTTAAACCATTACCAAATGTGTGGAGTTTATTATCAATAAAATGAAAGAAAACCAATCAAAACAAATAAAATAGAAAACACACTCCAAGCCTATGTACAAAAGCACCAAGTTGTTTAGATGAAGTACTTTTTGAGTAGTGAAACATTCACTGGGTAGGTGTCCACAACTCCCTCTAGTGTTTGTAATCAGACAGTACTGGGATCCATATTTTCTATAATAATGAAAGGTCCCAGCCAAATGCATTGGAATTTGGTATACTGGTTGTTATCTTTATCATGTTTGTCCCACCTTAATACCAAATCCCCAACTGAGAATTCCCTGTGAGATGAAGATTTCTCATCAAACGATCTCTTCACCATTTGTTGATGTTGATATAGTTTATTCTTTGCTTTCTCCCTATCTTCCTCAAGTTTGAGCAGTGTGTCAATCCTCTGTTGAAGGGGAGAAGAGTCATCTTCTTGGATAGACTGGGCTACTTGTAATGAAGCGATGGTGAGATTAGCAGGAAGGATGACTTCCTTTCCATACACCAAACAGTAGGGGGAATTCCCAATTGCTGCCTTTGGGGTGATTCAATCTTCCCAAGGAGCATTATAGAGATGTGTGTGCCAATTTTTATGATGAGAGGCTACACTCTTCTTGAGAATATTTATCAGATTTTTGTTTGAAGACTCAGCCAAACCATTTCCCTATGGGTAATAATTGGCAGAAAGAATTTAACTTAATCCCTTTTTCAAGGGCATAGTGTGTCAAATAAATCGAAGAAAAATCAGATGCATTATCAAAAACAAGATACTCTGGGGCACCAAACCTTGTAATTATCTGGCTGTCGAGGAAAGAAATTACTTGATTTGCATTACATTGCCTAAGTTGGATTGCTTCTGTCCATCTGGTGAAGTAATCAGTGGCTGTAAGAATGTACTTATGTTGCAGAGACGAGGTAGGGTTTATTGTTCCAATAAAATCCAGTCCCCACTGCTGAAATGGGAACTGAATTGTGACTGGCTGTAGTGTGAATGCAGGTTTCTTGAATTTTCCTGTACATTTCTAGCATGGTTCACACTTTCTTACATAGGCATATGCATCTTTAAACAATGTAGGCCAGTAAAACCTTTCTCTGAGAATTTTATGAGCTATAGTTTCCCCTGAGAAATGGCCTCCAGTTGGTCCTATATGAAATTGAAAGAGAATATCATTAGTCTCATCCTTTTCCAAATACCTAAGGAAAACCCCATCATAGTTTTTTCTAAACAAAACTTCATTAATGAATTGGTAAGGAGCAACTTTTAATCTTAAAGCTCTGCGTTTCTTAAAGTCAAGGGTTTCAGAAGCAAACCCATGGTTCAGAAAAAAACTTGATATGGTCATACCATTCGGATGTAGGAGTATCAATAACATTGACAGAACCTGTTGGTACATGTTCCTCCTGCTCCCATTCAGTATGTTGCTATGCAGGATCGTTTGGATGAGCAGTAAGAAGACAGAGACCTTGTCCTTTTATGATTTTGGCCAGTCTGATTTCAAGATCATACTCTTGAAGGGCTATCATCCAATGGGACATTTTCTCACCTGATTCCTTCTGGACTAACACATTTCTAATGGCATAATATGGCCCAATAACCTTTGTTCAAAATTTTAACAAATCTGGCCTATAATGTTTAACATATTTGTACACGGCATAGCCCTGCTTGTCAATTTGGGAATAATTAAGCTCTTCACCTTTCAATGTCGAGCTCATGAAGGATATTGGAATCTCATTATCATTGTCATGCTTTTGTGTCAAAACAACTCCATAAGAGAAATCAGTGGCAAAAGTATAGAGAATAAAAACTTTATCAAAGTCAGGGGACATAAGAGCAAGAGCCTCAGCAATAGCCCTTCTAATTTCAACAAATGCATCTTTCTGTTCCTGCGACCAAGTGAACTGTATATATTTCTTGACTAACTGCTATAAAGGTTTAACGATTTGTGCAAAATTAGGTACAAATCTATGTACAAAGTTGATCTGACCGAGTAAGGACTGCATGGCTTTGCGCAAACCGGGCAAGCCAAATTTTGAAATAGCATTGATATGTTATGGCTCAATGATCATACCTTCCTTGGACACAATGAAACCGAGAAGTTTTCCTTCTGTCACTACAAAGATAGACTTTTTCGGATTGAGTGAAATCTCGTACTTCCTGCAACATTTGAAAACCTGTTTCAAGGCAAAAAGATGTTCATGTTGCTTCTTTGAATTAGTGATATCATCTAAATAAACTACAATAGAGTTATGCATCAAACCTCTGAAATTTATATCCATAGCTCTCTAAAATGTGTCCCCAACATTTATACACCCAAAAGGCATTTGCTTGTAGGCGAAAGTGCCCCAAGGGGTTCTAAAAGTAGTTTTCAGCTGGTCATCAGGATCAACCATAACTTGGTTGTATCCCAAAAAACTGTACAGGAGTGAGAACATTTCTGAACCTACTACCTTTTGCAGAATCTGTTCCATGGGTGGAACAAGATAATTGTCTTTTTCGGAATCCCGATTCAAATTTCGGAAATCGACACACAACCTAATTTCGCCACTTTTCTTACGCATAGGCACTAAATTGGAGATCCATTGGGTGTGTCTGACAGGAAAAATGATTCAGGTTGTCAGTAGCTTTTCTACTTCTTTTTTCATAGAAGGTTCCAAGCTAGGGTGCATTTTTCGCAGTTTCTGTTGGTACTGTTTCACCTCAGGTTTCATAGGTATGTAGTGATGGATGATGTTCATATCAAGGGTTTTCAATTCGTCATAGGCCCATGCAAAAATGTCCTTGTATTCTTTACATAACCTGATGATAGCTCTTCTTTCCTCGGGAGAACAATTAACTCCTATATTGATAAAATGGGGTTCTTGCTCAGTACCTAAGTTAATTGGCTCGTAGTTAAGTGAGGAGCTCTGGGTTTTGCAGTTGGTTTTGTGTTTGAACTTATCTTGTAAATTGGAGAACTTCTCTAGACTGATAATAGATTTCAGGATAACATTTGAAGGATCATAGAGTGATTTTTCATGTTCTTCCTCGTCTATAGCCGTGTTTTGAAACGTATCCTGGGCTATGAGGAAGTCAAGTATCTACTGGTCGTCATCAAACACTTTCCATTTTTTCACGTTGTCAAGTATAGAAGGCCTATACATGAGTTCTATTGAGAAGGTTTGAGGCGATAAGACCTCTAGTGGTATCAGTCTAGAGGCTGTGTTGTCTAAGACGTCAAGACCAAAATTATGTGACCTAGGGACTGAATTAATGTTAAATGTAGAAAAGGAGTTGGTAAGGTCCCTTACCAGTTTCTGATAATTCATTGGTGGAGCAGACAAGCAGTGTATCTTATTCCTTACCTGTTTGAAAATGGTTTCAGAATCACCAAAGCAATGAATTACCTGTACACCCATATCAATAGCTTTATTAAGTCCTCGAACAAGGGCTTCGTACTCAGCTACATTGTTGGTACAATCAAATTCTAGTCTGCATGCTATCATAGTTTTAATCCCTTTTGGGTTAATGAGGACACAGCCTGCACCAGCTCCTTCCTTAGACCTGGAGCCAACAAAAAATAAAGTCCAAGCAATCGTATCTATCCTAAAATTTGTATTTACATTAAAAACATTATGTACCACATCTCCAGAAAAAGGTACAGAGGTAACCTGAGTGATTCTTTCTATACGTACTCATTTGGTAAAGAGTCGGCTGGAAAATCTCCAAAGAAGGTGTCAAAAGTAAAATGTTCAATATGTGCACTCTAATAGTTGGTAGGTTCACTAGAATCATTTAGGTCTATGATTGTTTGTTTCATGAAAGGCTCCCTACTGATTTTGATTTTGTTGGGTTGTCTATTACAGGGTAAACATAGGTGAGACCAGTCAATGGCAAATTAGCCCTTAAGATTCTTTGACCAATCCCTACTCAGCCACATCCCATAAGCTTTAGGATTGTCATCTACGACAATGTCTATAGTTTGGTGGATACAAGGATCAACAATTAATGTAAGCAAGACATTTCTCAACCTTCCTACTACTCTGACTTTTGATCTGTCAAGTTGGACAATTTGAGTAGGGTAGGGTTCCCAAGTGGCATTTAATTTCCTACACACAGATAAGGGCATCACATTCGATGAGGCACCCAAATCTATCATGCAGTTATGTACATTCCTGTTGAAAATCTCGAAAGTAAGAAGAAAAGGGGGTGTCCTTTTGCTTCCAGGTTTTTGATCATCTGGTTTAGTGAAAGAGTCCAGGTTGTTATTCTGTGATTCTCTAGGTTGTTTGATTATCATTCTTTTGGGTAAAGTATCCCTCATAGAAGAGATCTTTAAAAGTTCAAACAGAGAGATCTTTGCCTTAACTCTTTTCAGATCTTCAGCTAGGTTGTACTCCATCTCTGGAATAACTGAGTCCTTTTGGGGAACAACCTTTCCTTTATTGGTAAATGTTGTTGAGGATGAAGGTTCCTGAGGGGGTTGTGGCCTTGACCTTGTGTTATAAGGGTGTTGAACATTAAACACAGTCTCAGGTTCTTCTTCCTCTTCGTTCATAGGAAGTTCGGAGAAATAGCTAATAGTATTCACTTGTAGGTCCTCTTGTTCTTCATCTTCTTCGGGTAACTGTGAATCTTGGTTGGTTTGATCATTAGAGGATTCAGGAATAGTTTGGGATTCTATTGCCAAGGCTCTAAAAACAGAATAGATTTCTTCATTCGAAATTCCTTCAGTAGGATTAGGAGGTGTTGTATTTTGAGGAGGTTGATAAGGTCTCCTAAAAGGGGGCCTTACAAAAACTCTGTTTTGGTTTTGATTCTCATTATTATTTCTTTTCAAATTGACCATCTCATTTGAAATTTTTTGAAGGAACTTCTTCACGTCAGACATGTCAAAAGGATTCTTGTTCTGAATAGTGGGTTTAGGGGCGTTATCAGTCTTTTTTCGAGAGGTAGAAGGTTGTTCTTCTGATATTTCAGGACTATCCCTCAAACAGAACATGTCCTTCTCAACTTGTATTGCTTCAACAAATGCCTCTAGAAAAGTCCCCTTTTGTGCACTTTTCACCCACATAGCAAGAGGAACAGGCAATCCCTTTTCATAATAGTCTACCAACAATTATTCTGCAGGAAGAAGGTTGGCGGGAATTCTATTCTTTAGGTAAGAGAACCTTTGGTTAAAGTCTTTAACCCTTTCCTTTCCTCTGATCTCCATGGAAGACAACTCTAAAACTAAGTCATGTGTTGTTTTCTCATCTCCAAACTTTTGAATGAACAGCTTCTCAAACTCATCCCAGGAGATTATAGATTGGGCTAGTAAGTAAAAATACCATGTGGATGCCTTCCCTTCAAAAGTGTAAGGAAAACTTCTGCAAACCACATCCTCTTGGACTACACTCTTGAGCCTAATAGCCTACATAAATGTTTTAATGTGATCTAGTGCAGGCAACTTGTCATCAGGGTTGAACTTAGGAAGCCATTTCTCGGGGTTCTTAGGTATTCTATGTTGGTCCCCGAGTATGAATACTGCGTCTTGGTCCAACCAAGGTCTATTTTGGCCTTCTCCAGCCATAGGTGGTTCTTCCTCTTCTTCAGATGAAGAGCTATAAGAATGTGCACTTTCGGATGAGGAGGATGATGAGGAAGGAGGACTAGGTGGGGGTCCACTAGCTCCAATATTTGGTTGATTTTGTACTTCTTGGAAAAGTGGCTCAAGATTGTATTAAGGAGATCTTGAATTGTTAACTATTTCTTGGTTTAGAGGATTTTGATCAGCTGTTTCTTGGTTTTGAGGATTTTAATCAGCTGTCACTTGTGTTCCTTGATCACTGTCCTGCGAAATATTGTCTATACGAATAGCTACCAAACCTCTACTTATTTGAGCATCGATTCTTTCTTCTATCCTAGTGACACTATCGCTAGATGCTTTCAAGATTTGCTCAATTGTGAGGGGTCCTCTTATAGGAGATATGATGAGGATATCCCTTCTAGCTTCCTGCTTTGCTGCAGGTGTGGTAGGAATGGCAGTTGGTTGTGACACTGTTGGTTGTTCAAATGTTGAAGCTCTAGATTGGTTTCTAGTGACAACTGACGAAGTAGTTGCTGGAGGAGGTTTCTGAGTGTTCTGTTTGTTCGGATATCCACATCATCTATTTCAGGATACATATCTATTTCAGGATCATCTATTTCAGGATACATATCTACTTCAGGATCTTGCATGATCTATTTCAGGATATGCAGCTGCATGCACTTGCATGCATCCCAGTCACTAGTTTGATGCCTCCAGCACCTTATCCACCTTCTTCTAGCACCCGGGAGCCACTTACCACAGAGTTTTAGCCCTCCTAAGCTGAAAGGCGCCCTCTTCTCACCTATTGCTAGAGAAGGGCGCACTTGTTCACCTACCACTGCAGATTCACTCCAGTTACATTCAGTTAGCTCCGATTCTCCCTGATTTGAGGCTAGTTTCACTCCTGATTGACTGTTTCACCTCCGATTGACCTCCAGTTCGATTAGGTGACTTGTTCTGACTCCAGTTAGCCTCCCATGCGCCCCCACTGAGCCTCCATATCCTATATCAGTGCTACACACTTCAGTTACATTTATTACACTCAGTTAGACTCAGTTTGACACCTGGATGACTGGTTGTTGTGATTGATGAGCACCACCGATGATTTATGAGGACTCCTAGACAGATTCAAGCTACTCCATTCTGTGATTCGAATGACCTCCTTAGGCAATTCGAATTGCTCAGTCATTATGACAGTTTGTATTGTAATTCATTCACCCTTTCTAAGATAGAGAGCACTGCTCCATGTTTTGCACAGTTTTGCACCATATTTTCTATGTTCATCTGTTGTGATTGATTTACTTGTTCATTAGATCTGTTGTGACTAATTTTACATGGTATCAGAGCCATTGCAGGGACAAGATCTCTTTTCTACAGGTGTTTATACAAGAAGATTTGACTGAATTGCTAAAAATTGCAAAAAGTTTGGCATGAGATATCTCAAGGGCATTCGCTCCTGTGCATGCAAAGCTTGAAAAATATTCCAATACCACTCCAGAAGCTTGAGTTACCACATAATTCCTGGATCTGATACATTGGACCTATTCAACATTGCTTGAAATCCAATCCCAGGTGTGATGCAACTCTCAAAGGGTGGATTGTTCGACCTTATTGTGGTTGTTTTGATGTGATTTGCAGGTTTATTGTATCCTCCAATTGCACTCGCTACCTTCTGCATGCAAGCCTTTCTACAGCAATTGCATTCGTTATAGTCTGCATGCAAGCTTCCTCTTCATCAGTTGACTCAATCCTTGCAATGGAATACTCTTCTTCAAAGCCTATCCTCACCCCATTCAATTATTTTGATTGGAAAGATGATATGGAGATCATATTAAGTTCAAAAGGTTACTACCGAGTCACTCTTGGTCTTGAATTGGAGCCAAACAATGTAGCAGAAAGAACCAAACACTACAACAAGCTTGATGAAGCTTACGGTCTTCTTTGTCTCTCCATCTCCAAGGATCTTCACTTCCATCTCAGCGGATTGAAGACTCCAAAAGCCATATGGGAGCAACTTGAAACACTATTCGGCAAGCAGGATGAGCTTAGGGATTTTCAATTAGAGAATGAATTGATTGGCCTTAATCCTGAGAATTTCGAGACCATCAATGAATTCTTCACAAAATTTAAGAACTTGAACTTGCAATTGAAGAACAGTGGTGTTATCAAAGAGGATAAACAGTTGATCCTCTCCATTCTAAGCAAGCTTGGGAAAGATTATTCGGTATTTGTCTCCACTTTCAATTCCGGTCGGCTAACTACCCCGAATTGGAAGATGCCTACCTTGAATGCCTTCATTGAGTCCGTTACGAAAGAGCATGACAAGTTGATTCAAATGGGGTCCATAAGCTCCAAAGATTCATCCCTATTTGTTCAAGGACCCAAGATCTCGAATGGTAAAGGAAAGCTAAAGAAGGAGAAGCCCAAATTCGAGCCTCACAAGCAAAAAGACAAAGGCAAGCAAACGGATGCACCATCCAGTTCGAAATCCAAGCAAAAGGGCAAAGAAGGTAACCAAAAATCTAAATGTACTTATTGTAACCGTGGCTTTCATCCCGAAAGTTCATGTATGAAGAAGACTATAGATCAAATGGCCCTCCTTTTGGAAAAGAACAACATAACCCTTCCTGACGGTGCAAGGAAGAAGGATCGGAATGACGATCATGAAAGAGGACAAGCACTCATGGCAACGGTTTCGAAGCCCACTCTCTTGATAGATTCGGGTGCATCAAATCATATGGCTGCAAATATTGATTCTTTTTCCTCATTCGATCCAAACAGCTCCATCCCCATCCATTTGGGAGATGACTCAAAAATTTCTTCAAAGGGCAAAGGTACGATTCATGTAGATCATGGATGCTTTCAGAATGTTCTCTATGTGCCTTCCTTAGCTTCGAATCTCCTTTCTGTGTATCAAATGACACACACTGGTGATCCAAAGAAAGTCACATTCAGCCCTAATACAGTTGAAATTTCTGATATCAAAAGTGGAAGACTAGTTGCGGTTGGAAAGGCAAACCACACTGCAAAATGTTATGAGTTTTCGCACTTTATTCCGCTTGCAAAGCCCACTGCTCTTCGCACACATGGTAATGAGGTTAGTAGGATTTGGCATGAAAGATTTGGACATCTAAATTATAAGTATTTGCTGCTGCTATCAAATAAATCCATGGTAGATGGGCTTCCACAACTCGGTTCCTCGAAGGGAATATGCACCGGTTGCATTATTGGGAAGCACCCCGAGCACAGATTCGACCGCGGCAAGGCTAGCAGAGCCTCTACTATTTTGGGATTGATCCATTCTGATATCAGTGGTCCGCTGCGCCATATGTCATTAAATGGTTCAAGGTATGTTTTGACATTTATTGACGATTTTTCCCGCTTTACATGGGTATTCTTTCTCAAAAACAAGTCAGAAGTGCTTGGAAAATTCAAGGATTTTAAGGCTTCTGTTGAGACCACCACTGAGAGCAAGATCAAAGCTCTTAGATCTGATAATGGTGGGGAATATATCAAGTCCGAGTTGCTGCAACTTTGTGCCCAAAGCGGAATCAAGATCCAACATACAGTTCCCTACACACCCCAGCAGAACGGTGTAGCGGAAAGGAAAAACCGGTCACTGAAAGAGATGGCTACATGCATGATTGAATCGAAAGGTTTGGCTGCAAATCTTTGGGCTGAAGCAATCAATGTTGCTGCATATATACAGAACCGTGTTCCACATTCATCCGTGAAAGGTATGACTCCTTTCGAAGCATTCTTTGGTCACAAACCGGATGTGTCAAATTTGAGAGTTTTTAGCTCTACTGCATGGGCTAGAATTCCTTCTGAGAAGAGACGAGCTTTGGATCCACAAAGTATCGAGTGCATATTGATAGGATATGGAGAAGAATAAAAAGCATATAAACTCATGGATATCAGATCTAAAAAGATATTCATAGAGCGCAGTGTGCAGTTTGAAGAATAGCTTCAAGAATTGCAACTAGTTGAGGAGAAAACTGCCGATTCACCGCCTTCACCAGAAGAAGATTCGAGCAGCGATAATGAAGGTATGAGTTCTGATATTTCTGATATTGTAGCAGCATATGATGATCATGACATATCAGGTTCGGAATCCGACCATTCAGATCCCCCTCAGTTACCAAAGTGGGCCCAAAACACTCTACAATCTGCTGGTTCTAGTCTTGGAAATCCTGCTGATCCGAGACGAACAAGAGGAGACTTTCAAAGGGCAGGTATGGCTCTTTCTATTGCTGATCCATTTCTTCCTGAGATTTGTTATTTGATGGCTGGTTCAGATCCCCAATCATACTATTCATCCCATCGAGATCCGAGATGGAAAAGTGCCATGGATGAAGAGTACAGTTCTCTTCAAAAGAACAATACATGGGAGCTAGTTTCTCTTCCACCTGGAAGAAAATTAGTGAAGTGTAAATGGGTCTACCGTACTAAAGTTGCTGCTGATGGCACTATCAACAAATATAAAGCAAGGTTGGTGGCAAAAGTTTTTTCCCAAGTCCAAGGAGTGGACTACACAGAGACCTTTGCACCGGTTGCAAAGATGGATTCCATCCGCCTTGTTTTAGCTATTGCCGCATCCAAGCACTGGGAAGTGCATCATATGGATGTGAAGAGTGCATTTTTACATGGAGACCTTGTTGAAGAGGTCTATATGCAGCAGCCAGAGGGTTATACATCAGATCCATCATTGGTTTGTAGATTGAAGAAATCTTTGTACGGGTTAAAACAGGCCCCAAGAGCTTGGTACGCAAAGATGGACTCCTTCCTTCTTTCTCAGAATTTCCAAAGATGCAAATCTGATCCGAATGTCTATCTTCAGTGAGTTAAAGGTAATTTGTTGGTTATTGTACTTTATGTTGATGATCTGCTTATTACTGGTAGCACACTTACTTCAATAAACAAGCTAAAATCTGCCTTAAATCTAGCTTTTGACATGAGCGATTTGGGCTTGCTGAGTCACTTTTTGGGCTTGGAGATAGCTCAAAATTTTGATGGGATCACTATATCTCAGCAAAAATATGCTTCCGACCTGTTATTGAAGTTTAATATGGCTGAATGTAAGGCAGCCCCGTTCCCATTCCTCTCAGGAATCAGTCTTGAGGAGGGAGATTCCACACCGCTTGCAGATTGCAGTATGTATCGACAGTTGATTGGTTCACTACTTTATTTGACACATTCACGGCCTGATATCTCATATGCCATGAGTGCCGTGTCAAGATATGTGCAGCAGCCACATGAGCTTCATTGGCGAGCAGCCAAGCGGATCTTGCAGTATGTGCAAGGTACGAGACAGTTTGGCATACATTATGCTGCAGATTCTGAGCTAGATTTCATTGGTTTTACTGATTCAGATTGGGCAGGTGATAGCATTGATCGGAAGTCCACTTTCGGTTATGTTTTCATGATTGGTCATGGTGCTATTTGCTGGTCCAGCAAAAATCAAGCAGCCATTGCACTTTCTTCAGCAGAGGCAGAGTATCGAGGGGCAGTCAATGCCTGCATTCAGGCAGTTTGGTTGCAGGGTATTCTTTCCGAGTTTGGTTTTGGTGGCACTACTTCGACTGTCCTATTTTGTGACAATCAAAGTGCTATCAAGATCTCCACAGATCCAGTTCAGCGGCAGAGGACCAAACACATTGAGATTCATATGCATTACATTCGACAGTTGGTGCATGACCGCACCATCATTCTGCAATATTGCCCTACTGATGAGCAAATTGCAGACATCTTCACCAAGAGCTTCACTGAGAAGAAGTTCTCTTACCTCCGTTCACTGTTGGGGGTGAGTTCCATCATGGTGGAGACAGATTGATTCATTATTATGCTTTAGCTTGAGGGGGGGGCTTTCTTCCCACTGGGTTTTCCCTCTTTCCTCACTTAGTTTATTTTCAGCATTTTTTGGATTATTGTATTGGGGTGACCTTTGGTCTTAGTTACTAGGGCCCCACATTATTTTAGTTGTCACATCATAGTCTAGCTTGAGGGGGGGTGTTCGGATATCCACATCATCTATTTCAGGATACATATCTATTTCAGGATCATCTATTTCAGGATACATATCTACTTCAGGATCTTGCATGATCTATTTCAGGATATGCAGCTGCATGCACTTGCATGCATCCCAGTCACCAGTTTGATGCCTCCAGCACCTTATCCACCTTCTTCTAGCACCCGGGAGCCACTTACCACAGAGTTTTATCCCTCCTAAGCTGAAAGGCGCCCTCTTCTCACCTACTGCCAGAGAAGGGCGCACTTGTTCACCTACCACTGTACAGTGTAGATTCACTCCAGTTACATTCAGTTAGCTCCGATTCTCCCTGATTTGAGGCTAGTTTCACTCCTGACTGACTGTTTCACCTCCGATTGACCTCCAGTTCGATTAGGTGACTTGTTCTGACTCCAGTTAGCCTCCCATGCGCCCCCACTGAGCCTCCAGATCCTATATCAGTGCTACACACTTCAGTTACATTTATTACACTCAGTTAGACTCAGTTTGACACCTGGATGACTGGTTGTTGTGATTGATGAGCACCACCGATGATTTATGAGGACTCCTAGATAGAGTCAAGCTACTCCATTCTGTGATTCGAATGACCTCCTTAGGAAATTCGAATTGCTCAGTCATTGTGACAGTTTGTATTGTAATTCATTCACCCTTTCTGGGATAGAGAGCACTGCTGCATGTTTTGCACAGTTTTGCACCATATTTTCTATGTTCATCTGTTGTGATTGATTTACTTGTTCATTAGATCTGCTGTGACTAATTTTACACTGTTTAGGCATGTTATACTATTGGCCCTCCTTCTAGCACCATTTGTTGAGGCCTTGAGGGTGCAGGGTATGCAAAGTGCTAGAATGGGTTCCAAGGCTCCCAACAGAGGGTGAAAACCCAGACTGAAAGGATTCGAAAGACCCTACGCAAGGGAAGTTCTATCCCCATCCTGTTTGGTATGGAAATCTCCCACGGATATTCGACCTCCACTGGAACTCTATGAGTAGGTGTTTCGATCAATGGATCGGTTCTCCACTTAAGGAAAACAAAAGTATCAAAACTTAGAAATGTTCTAACTTAACCTATATGAGACAAAAGGATCTACTCTAGGTTAGATCTATTCTAAGGAAAAACTTCTTGTTGTGCAGATCAATCTTCATGTGAAATGGATAAGAATGTTTGTCAACTTCAACAGAAATGTAAAATATACATTTACTTATTCACTTAGATCATAATCAATTAATGGAAATTAAGTGACAATAATATAAGCATGTAAACCTATTAAATATTAACCTATAATCACTTTGTTAATTGAAAAATTAACAATGATTAAATCGAATGTTGATCATTTGCAGAAATCGATAAAGAAAATATCTCAATTGATAGAAATTCAATAAAATATTTTCATACATAGACCAGCGACAGAGAGAAATCAATATAATAGATCTTTATGTAAATTAATGCTTGCAAAAGGTCACACACTGTAGATGACAATTTGAAGTAATAAATCAGACCCTGTCAAAGAAATTTGAACAATAAACAAGAGATGATTCAAAGGGATTACTTTACTATATTAATGAAGTCTGTAAACAAAATTACAAAGCTCTACTAAGACATAGTATCTCCAGTCGTCTCTTGCTGATTTCTAACCCAAAAATTATCTACCCCTAGCATCAAGAGGCATTCCTCCTTAAATAAGAAATACAACAAAGTACAAATGGAAGTTCCCAAAAGATAGGGATTACAAAGTTCGGATCAGACTATTTATCCAGAAAATCCCGCCACAACAATCTGAACAATTTTAGCTCAAATGACTCCCTCCAGTCCGACGACAAAATTTGAAAAAGGGTCATCTTCTAATTTCGAGAAAATCCCGTAACAAAATTGTGGAATTCAACAATGGTCCACTAGCTATCGATAACAGGCAACATATGATCCATCAAATCTTCCGGTTGAATCACCTTGGAATCTTCCTGCTGATTCATAGCATTCTCGAAAACAGAAAAATAGGACGAGTCTTACTTCATGGGAGCTAGTGGAGTATTAGGTTCATGATTGATTATAAAATCTTGGATAATGGGGTCATCTTGATCACATGGATGTTCATTGATTGTTCCTTCGTTCTTCTGAGGTTATAGTATGTAAACAGGCAGAGTTTCAGAATCTTCCTCTTTGCTATCACTGCTAGTATCAGGCACACCCGCGTCAAAGGGTGGCGACATAGCTTCTTGAAATAACAAAGGCTGAAGTTCTTCTTGCATATAACATTCATCAAAGGATTCATATCCTATATGCATATTACTCACACCAGATCATCAAAAAGAAAGCTTTCAAAATAAAACACAAAATTGTTCTAACAAATACAGATGACGAACTAAGTGTTTCATACTTGCGACCATATTTAAGAAGAGTTACAGAAAATCATAATGATTGAACATGATGAGCTACTATGATTAAAATCATACAAATTTGGCACTGCAATCATTTGACCTGTAATGAAACGACATTGTAGTGTGTGTTAATCCAAATTGGATCATAACAAAGTACCATTTTAACAAAATCATGCATGATTCGAAGTCACATCTGAAACCTATCATTACAAGCCAATCAAATCAAGCAATCATATCTTTAGAGGTGATCATGAGTTGAGAATTACAATCAGAAACCTAGCCATAAGAACAATGAAAAACAAGGCATTGAAACGTAAGTTTGAATGATGGAATGAATCGACGGCTAAGATTAACCAATATAGGACGCGGGATCAAGTCTTGGAAATTTATTCACAAGTTTATTCATGACTCTCGAAAGCCGCAACCCAAAAATTGTGGGTTTCGGGACTGCAAACTGAACCTAAACATATAAATGGGCTTCCGAAGGCCGCAACCTGAAACTTGTGGGTGGCGAGTTTCGCAAAAGAAACAATCTATAAAGATGAAAAGCTTTTCCTGCATCCTACAACCTAACATTTCGGGTTGTGGGTTTCGGGGACACACAACATGACTAAACGGTAAAACAGAATCCCGAAATCCGAAAGCCGCAATGGTGGGTTTCGGGATGAAAAATTCCCAAAAAATATTAGCAAGGATTACCGCAACTTGCACCTTTCAGGTTGCGGGTTTCAGGATGACCAAAATCAAATGACTCAAAATGAATCCCCACAACCCACACCTTTCGGGTTGCGGGTTGTTGGATTATCGTGTTTCGGGTTGGAAGAAGTAAATGACAAAATTCTTAAAAATTAAGGCTTCCAGCAAACCAAAAACACTTAGAAATTGCCGAAAGAAAAATGACAATCAAGCCAAACAAAGGTACAGGTACAAGATCATAAAAACAAAATTCAAAACCTCATGTTCATGAGAACACTTACCCAAATACCTTTTGTATTTTATTTTTTTTTAAATTGGGGCTCCCATGCTTAGCTAAAGCATGGGATCTGTTGTGGCGACAACAAGGGTATTTATATATTGGATTAAAAATGTAATTTATGAATATTTTTTAGGAAAGCTTAGGCATTATTTATGCATCACGTATTTTATCAAGGAAACTATCATCCTTTAAAAATACAACAGAGTTCTATTATATTGATGATTAGAGGTAATCAAGAGTGGTCAAAAGTAACTATATATATAAGTAAAATATTTGGGTTGGATAGGGAGATATTTAATAGGATATTCTAAGTCATAACTAGGTTAAACATATGGTCCTCAACATGTATAAAAAAATTTATGGGTGTGGAAGAAATATAAATAGATAGTCAAACTATTTAAGGTCTTTATATATTGTTGAATAGGAAGGAAATCTAGATGTTAGTAAAGATAAATCCAAGTGCACAATTATTTGTGTGATGCAATTAGACTCCATCGAAACAAGATCATCACCTTAACTGATTGATTTCAGTCATTACGAAGGCCCCAAAGAAAATGAAAAAAATGGGTGTATTTTTTAGGGACATTACAGGTGGTATTCGAGCCCAGTTACAACACTACAGACCTATGGACTTGCAAACGTGCAAGTACATTGCGTACTCTGTACAGTATTTCAAATGTAAAGACACTTTCTAATAGATATTTACCTTAGTAGTAGTTAGTTATATTATCAAGCATGTCTGACATAGCAAGTATCAGTTAAACTAGTATATCATTAAAATTTGTTTTATATGCTATAGTCAAGGAAGCAAGATTGTTAGGTCCTATGACGATTTTTGGTTCCAAGTAAAATGATGGGATTTAAAAGAAAAAAAACTTTTAGTAGAATAAACCTAAAGATTAATATGTGTACCTTCTATATGACCAAAGAGTCATGAGACATATATGCATAAAAGTGATAGTTATTTTTCAGCATAGAATATTAGAGACAAAACTTCAAGAAACCGTATAAGGGAGTATCACAAACCCATGTAAAGAGGATAGAGTGCATATACAAAACTAGTATGGTGTGAAATTATATACTTAGAAGACACGACATCAGTTGTCTATGAGGAGTATTTTAAAATTCATGAATATTTAATGGCATGAAAGGGTTTCCAAAATTTAGCATGACTAGTTATTTTCTTTATAGGTATATTAGTCGTTAGTATTTAAAACGATGTTTGAAATGATTAAACATTGCATGTGTGGTTGCATATGATGCATCATAAATCATAAATACTAAAGAAGTATGGAAATAAAAGATTCAAATATATGATATGTATGCTTTCAAAAATGTTCGCTTAGGAAAATAAATCTTTAAATAGTTTAAGCTTTTAGTGTTGGAAGTGTAAAGAAAATTGGTATATTAGAGTATAAAGTTATCAAAAGCTACTTGCAAGTCTAGTCATATCTAGGTTTGTTGGAAAAGAGGTGATTATTTAGGGATGAAAAATAATTATATACTTAAAATACTTTATGTTTTTCTTTAAAGATAATTTTGATGTAAATAAACTTCAAGCATGAGATTGTAAATGAAGCATGTAGGTGCAACAGACTTTAGCAAGAATTGTGAACGAAAGGTAGTACATAAGGTACTAAAGGTAACATGTTTGGTTTAAGATAAATTTTATTATATTGTATGCATAGAGTTCTAATCAAGTCTTGCAGGGATTAACATTGTTGTTTGATGTTGAGTCGAAGGAATCTGGAACATCAAGATTACTAGATTTATTATGTCTTTTGGATTGATGTTGAGCTAATAGGATCTAGAACATAAAAGCATGACTAAAAATGTGAATATTATGATATCTCCATTTACTTGAGTTTTGATTATATGTCATGATGACTGACATTACTTTGACGTTAGTGTAGGTAAGGGGTTAAGGCAGCTTCAATAAGAACTTGAATTAAGAAATACCATAAATTTATGAAACCTGCAAGAAAGAGAAATGAACTTAAGTAAGAAAAAAGTTATAAAACCTTTTAAGCTAATCATGGGGGATGCCCTAGATTATAAATCTCTTGGGAATTTTAAGAAATTTCCCTACCCTTCACCAAAATATTTGCCAATCTACATGGATTACTTTTGTTATGTGCTGGGCATAAACCCTAATGTACATGGATTACTTTCGTTATGTGCTGGGAATAAGCCACGATGTGGA
This sequence comes from Larix kaempferi, assembly GCA_027924585.1. Lineage (NCBI taxonomy): Eukaryota > Viridiplantae > Streptophyta > Pinopsida > Pinales > Pinaceae > Larix > Larix kaempferi. Next base: position 19,590,062 of record BSBM01000091.1, read on the forward strand.
TGGATTATTTTTGTTATGTGTTGGGCATAAGCCCCGAGGTACATGGATAACTATTCTTATGTGTTGAGCTCAAGCTCTGGAGCACATGGATGTGTGGGGCATAATCCTTGGAGCACATGGATGACTTTTGTTATGTGTTGAGCGTAAGCTCTAGATCACATGGATGTGTTGGGCATAAGCCTTAGAGCACATGGATGAATTTTGTTATGTGTTGAGTGTAAGCTCTGGAGCACATGGATGTGTGGGGCATAACCCTTGGAGCACATGGATAACTATTTTTATGTGTTGAGCATAAGCTCTGGAGCACATGGATGTGTGGGGCATAAGCCCTCGATCACATGGATAACTATTTTTATGTGTTGAGCGTAAGCTCTGGAGCACATGGATGTGTTGCGCATAAGCCCTGGAGCACATGGGCTATGGTATTATGTGCGGAGCGCGCAATCTAGAGTAAATAGATAGCCCCACAAGATAATTAATAAGTGTTGGGCATAAGCACTAGAGCACACAAACCATTATGATGTTGAGCATAAGCTCTGGAGCATCGGATCTTTGGTCATTGTATACCTAGGTGTATCTTACAAATGCATTCTAGTATTGGTGTTGATCAAAATCTATGGAATTGCACTAGTGTAACTCCCATTAAAATTTTTGAGCATCAGATTTAAATAGCACTAGAGTTACCTCACTTAAAAGTGTTGAGTCTAGAAAAATCTGAATAGTACAAAAAAAAATTCATCACACTACTAATGTTGAGCCAAAAACTCTGGAGCATTAGTAATCATATTTCTCCATTGATTCAATGAATTATATTTTCCTTATTTTTTTAGACTAACCGGTACTACCACTCAGAGAGGGCTGAGTGTGAAAGGGGTTAGACTAACCAAGTAGTTGAAAAACTAAAATAACGGGAGTTACTTTACTGAGAGTGTTGAGCATAAAGCTTTGAATATCACTAGAGTTACTTTACTGAGAGTGTTGAGCATAAAGTTTTGAATAACACTAGAGTTACTTTACTAAGAGTATTGAGCATAAAGCTATGAATAGAACTAGAGTTACCTTACTGAAGGTGTTGAGCATAAAGCTTGGAAGCACTAAGAACTCATTATATTACATATGCTGGGATGAAGGCTCTGGAGCATCATTAATTTGTTCACTATTGATTATTAGGTACCTCTGGAGCACCTGGAATAATAAGTCTTATTCAGTGTTGATATGACACACCAAGAATAGTTTCCAACTATGCATATGTTATGCACGAGGTATGCACATATACTTATGTTATGCACTTGTTAAAATTAAAGTTATGCATATTTATGTTTGGATTATACATGTCTTATATTATGTTCATGAACCGCTCACATTATGAGAATTGATATTATTATTGTCGAGGAAAAGCAAGTAGAGGATGACTAAAAATACTTGGAAAAGAAATGACATAAAGAGAATTTTGTATATATTATCTTAGATCATGATCATGTATGAATGACAGATGTGCAGGTACATATAATTTCAAAGTAAAGCTTTGTAATAAGATCAAACTCTATAAAGAGTTGCCATGAAAAGACCGCAACATAATGTTGCAAGGGAAAAATTATTACTTATGTTCTAATTTATTTTGGAATAGTCAGATGTATACATGTATTTTATGATAAAATGCTAGAAACAACGTGTGTTGTTTGTGAAAAGTATAGGTTAGAAAAGCAAGAAATGTTAAGGATATTCAACAATATGTCAAAGAAGGCAAGATAAATGAAAATTTATGTTTACAAAGACAACTAAAAGAGGAATACAAAGTTGGAAGGATACGAACACCGAGGACGGTGTTATTTTTAAGGGGGGAAGGATGTAATATCCCTCTTTTCTCCCTTAAGGTTTCTGCAATAGAAAGTACAACTGTGTACCTTCCAACGACAAGGAGCTCATGGAAAGTGATTCGTAGGTAAAACTTTGTAAGTATGATTATGTTTTCTGTAGTGTTAAGTGAATTTGTAAACTTGGGAGACTCAAGGCTTGACGCAACGAAATGGATGAGGCATGGAATCCACTAGGGGGAGAGGGTAAATGGCTTGATCTCCATGAATTTTGATGAAAATGGTCCTAATGTTGTGTGCACTTAAAGTAAATTGAGATGTTCACCAAGAAAACACTTAAGTTTAAATCTATGTTAATAATTAGTCCTAGATAAGGACGCCGGAGAAAATTCGAATCGCCGAAAGGCAGTAATTATCTACCTTGGCCTAGCTATTTGCAAAGAGCTAACCCATATTGAGTACCATTAAGTAAAAGTAAGAATTTAGCTTAAAAAAAATTAGTACATTGGCCTCGACAAAAGGTTGTGTTAAAGTTCCTAAGAGGAAAAATGATTTAATATTTTCCTAATTATAATTTAGGAATAAAAGATAAAATGATTTATTCTTCCTAAGAAAACATATCGGTATGCATTATTAAATATTTAAATGTTATTTCAATTAAGATAAATAAATTAAGTAGGATTGGAGAAGGACTGAATGTACTTGATTAAAAGTAAAAGCTTTACAACTATATGTTAGTTTTTTTTCAGAATTTACTTCAATCTGATCTAGGATCTTAACTGAGAGAGCAACATGTACAGCATATCTATAGCATATCAATCATGAACACAATAATGCAAGCACACAAGATACATAGAGTTTACTTGGGGAAAACCATAAAGGTGAAAATCCCCAATAACTTCCTAAGAGATAGATAGAGCAATGATACAACCCAAGCATAAGAGATAGACATCTCCTAGCAGTAGCTTCTCCTCCTCCACAAGTGCGCCACTCTCCCAAGAGTGTGAGAGAGAATAGAATGATGAAATAGAGTGCCTCCGGCACTCTATTTATACTTGACTTGACTTGCCTAATAACCTTTACTAGGTCGGCCTTAACTTAACCATATAACATAATGATGACTGGGCTGACACCCAATAGGGTGGTCTAATAACCCTTTGACCCACATGGCCAACCCCCAATAGGGTGGTCTAATAACCCTTCGACCCACATGACTTATACAGGGCCGACCCCAACAAGGTGGTCTAATAACCCGTCGAGTTTAAGTTACGACACTTACAATATAAATGACGACACTTCCGTATAGAGGAATAATAACATCTCTATATGAATACAAACACTTCCATATAGAGGAATAATACCGTCTCTATAGGAGTACAATATACATATACGAAATACATTCCGAAGTTACATATACATCAACACTCCCTCTTAACTAGGAAGGTATTTCTCGACACAGGTCTTCTAGCACAAGTCTTCTTCTCTGGATCATCATCACTGGATAATCGTCATCGATTCATCATCCTCATCACTGCTGCTGCTATCTCAATCAATCTATGAATCTACTCATCATAGGAAGTTCTACAGAGCCAGTCCTTTTTCATACTGGATGTAGGCCCACCACCTATAGGTCTTCATCATCACTGGCCATACTATGGAATCCTGAGGACTTATTATGTGCATCACAAAATCTTAAAAGAGTGTCTTGACTAGCAAGAATCCTAAAGAGCATCTAAGGCCTTTTTCATCCTGTCCAGATCTCTAAGACTTATTACATGTGACTCCACCACAAAACCTCGAAAGAGAATCCTAGGATTGATTACAAGCACATGGCTCAACCTATCAGATCTCCCAGGGCACAAATTACATGTGGTCACCACAAAACCTTGAAAGAGCATCACAGGACTGATTACGAGCACACGACTCAACCTATTGGATATCCCAAGGCACAAATTACATTTGGTCATGGAAAAACCTCGAAAGAGCATCCCAGAACTGATTATGATCACACGGCTCAACCTATCGGATCTCTCAAGGCAAAGATTACATGCCATAGGACAAAACCTCGAAAGAGCATTTGCCAGATATCCCAGGGCACAAATTATGTGCCATAGAAAAAATCTCAAAAGACTATCTGCAAATCTCCTAGGGCACAAATTATATGTCCTCCCAAGCAAAACCTCGAAAGAGCATTTTCCAGATATCCCAGGGCACAAATTACATGCCAAAGGAAAAACCTCGAAAGACTATCTGCAAATCTCCCAGGACACAAATTATATGCTTATTTACACAACTTGTTCCATGGCCACAAAGTATCAACCTGATACTCATCATACATCATCCTCATGTACACATGATCATCCTAATCATCATCATTGCATTGTCTTGATGCATGTCATCTGGAGAAACATCCTGAAGCTCATCATCCATGATCATCCTGATCATACAATGCATCCACCTGATGCATACACAGTATCTTCCTAATACCTATCATCATACATGATCTACCTAATCATACAATGTATCCACCTGATACATATACAAATACAAGATCCACCTGATGATACCTGATACATATCAACATACATGATCTACCTGATCATACAATGTATCCACCTGATACATATAAAAATACATACACATGATCCAACTGATCATATCCAACATCCAACATGATGCATACATACATAAATGATCCAACTGATCATATCCAGCAGCCAACATGATGCATACATACATAAATGATCCAACTGATCATATCCAACATCCAACATGATGCATATACATATACAAAGCAGTAACTGGAGCATCGTCTTGATGCTCATCATCCAGCGCTTACATCCAAAGCCATGTGAAGTATCCTCCTTCCAACATGCTTGGAATGGCTCCAGCAAATGTGTCCATCACTTCTTCCTCGTAGTGTCATCAATCTGAAGAACACTAAGCCCCTCTCTGAAGTATTCGAACTTCACTATGGCTAGTGGTTTCATCAGTACATCTGCAATCTGCTCATCCATCACAACATACAGGAGCTTCACTGCTCCTCTTTGCACCATATCCTTGATATAGTGATATTTGATCTCGATGTGTTTCGACCTGTCATGGAACATCGGGTTCTCAAATACCTTCACACAACTCTGGTTGTCACACAAGATATCGGTAGCCTCCAGTGGGAGATCAAATAACTCAGACAGTAGCTTCTAGAGCCATACTGCCTTACAACTAGCTGAACAAGCTACAACATACTCTGCTTCAGCTGTACTCAGTGCTACACAAGACTGCTTCCTACTAAACCAAGAGATCACACTTGATCCCATACTGAAGTAGCACCCAAAAGTGCTCTTCCTATCTGTAGCACTGCCTACCCAATCTGAATCAACATAACCCTGTAGGTTAAACTTTTGATTCGCATCATACTTGAGCCCATAGTCAACCGTACCCTTCAGGTACCTCAGAATATGCTTTACATCAACCAAGTGAACACCTTTGGGATTTGTTAGGAACTGGCTCAATGTACTCACCGCAAAGCAAATATATGGTCTTGTGTTCATCAGGTACATCAAGGACGCAATCATCTGACGATACATAGTGACATCAACCAAATCAGATGAAGCATCACACAGAAGCTTCAGGTTCGATGCCATAGGTGTGGCTCATCATCCCAAACCTCTTCAGGATCTATACTACAAAGTTCCCTTGTCCAAGGAAAATTCCATCTGCACTCTGCCACACCTCCATGCCTAGAAAATAGTGCATCATCCCCAAGTCCTTCATCTTGAACTCGGCAGCAAGCTTCCTCTTGGTATCAACAATCAAACTATCATTACCTGTAACAAACAGATCATCTACATACAACAATAGTATCACAAGATTGCCTTGCTCAACCTTGTAGTAAAGGTTGGAATCCGCTTTACTCTTGGTAGAGCCCAAACTGGATAGAAAGATGTCTATCCTACCATACCAAGTTCTAGGAGCTTGCTTCAAGCCATACAAGGCTTTCTTCAATCTACACACATATGACTTCCTGTCACATGTCTCAAAACCAAGTGGCTGCTCCACATACACTTCCTCCTCGACCACACCATTCAAGAAAGCAGTCTTGACATCCATCTAATGTATCTTCCATTTCATCACTACAACCAGAGCAAGTACTGATCTGATGGAAGTGTACCTGGCTACAGTAGCAAATGTTTCTTAATAATCAATCCCTTCTTTCTGGGAGAAGCCACGAGCTACAAATCTCGCTTTGTGTTTCTCTATGCTACCATTTGCAGTATGCTTGATCTTGTAGATCCATTTGGAAGTCACAACAGACTTCCCTTTAGGTCTTGGGACTACATCCCAAACATCATTCTTCATGATCGACTGATCATGGCATTCTTCCATTACTTCATCCCAGATCCTGGGAACTTCAATATCTTCAATATCTTCAATATTTTTAATAGATATCTTTGTTGCTGGAACAAATGTTGTAGTCCTTCTTTTGTAGGTGAAGGTATACAATCTTTCCTACAAAACAAGTTAAATTTCATGATTAGAAACATCTCATAGTTTTTCAGAACAAATTCTTACACATAAAGAAATATGTCATACAGTCATGCAATTATCAATGCTTCAATACAACATTCACCCATATTCTGTAAGTTTCTAGATGCCTTCCAGTCTCTACCAGAACATTGTTAAGAGTTTGCACTACTCCCAACATGTCAGCAAAGAGGTTTCATTCTAGATAAGTAGCAATGGAATGTTGTACAGTGCAATAGGCCACTTACCCATCACATGCATATTTGTAGTATACTATTCATTAATGCAATTATTCTAATATGCATAATACACAACCTAAGTCTAGGAACATAAGCATATACATCATTGAACAACATTATTTAAACAAACAAATATGCAAGAAATGACAATTCAAATGCTTATCTTTGCTTGGTTGTAGGGTTGACTCCCTCTCAGTCTTTGCTTCCTTTTTGTAACTCCATTAAGATGTGGATTGTGAGAAGTGGTCAGTGCCCACTGAATATTTGCATCCTTGCAGAAACTACTGAAGTGTGCTCCCTCTTGATCTTTGCTTCCTGGATTACCTGTCCTTGAACTTATATCCATCCTTAATCACTATGCATGCTTATTAGTATCATCATTATGTTATCCTCGAGGTCTCATACATAATCACACATTCATTAGTATAATCTTAATACTATCAAAACACAATAATCTTAAACATGTATAGTCATGATCATTTTAAACACAAATAATAAACATTAGTATTCAAGGTTTTAGGGAAGACTTCTTTTACGCATGCATATTCTTATTTGATCAAAGGACTTTTCTGGTTAGTCATATCATCAATCAAGGTAAGAGACATAATATGCATAAACCCTTGATTACTTACATTTCTAACTTTATGAATAAACATAACCAATCATACCAAGTATACTTATATAAGGGATCCTAACACAAGGTAAGATTCTAACTTGATAAAGGAAAAACATACCTGGATTACTATGTTAGCTAGTTATGTCTAACATACCCGCATGATGTCTTCTGGTTCTCTTCAATGACTTGTGCTAGTAGCCTGCATGTCTCATAAGTTAACCATTGTAGAACCAAGTTATACATACCTCGTAAGTAGATATTCTATGTGATCCATGACAATGGATGAATCTTTGTCTTCATGTCACCATGGTCATATGTTCTTGAAATAGAACATGATTTGTCTTTCTTTGATGTACCTTTCATGTTAGTGGACAACATCAACCTCATCCAACACCACAAGGAATTAGTACAATCATAAGCATCAAAACCCTAATCAATGAATATCTGCTTTCATAATTTTATTAAGGTGATGCGACAAGTCTAAAGTTAATCAAGATTGTACTAACCTTAGTGAAAACAAACATACCATAAACTTAATCATGAACAAATCTCGAAACATACCTGTATAAGTCATACCTGTCGAGATTGCTTGTAATCTTCTTATGTAAAGCCTTAGCCTCATCTCCCTCTGAAACATGAACTTCTTCACTTTTGCAGGTGACCAATCCATTCTCTTATAGGATTAACCCAATCCACTTGATTTGTAGGAACTGGATCTGGAGCTAGATTAGGGTTTGTTAGAGAAACCCTAAAAATTAAAACTTTGAATTTCAAACTTCCGAAAGGATAGAAATATGCGCGTTGATGAGTTGATCAAGCTGGTATACTCATAATTTGAAAACTACAAAGTTTCACCCTTCAAATTTGCCTTTGAAACTTCCAGATTCACTGGACATGACCCCGAACTAGGGTTTGATAAAGCCCACCCTTCTGTCCAATCAAAAGGTTTGATCCAAAGCTCTAAGCTTCTATTTTTCTGAGGAGCTTCCAACTGTGATCACAGATTTCAAAAATTTCCATTTTTGCAGAAGCCCTAATTTTCCACTTTTCTGTTCAAAGTCCCGAACTAGGGTCTGATCAAGCCCGACTTTCTGCCCAACCAAAAATTCTTATCTTAGTCTCTAAATTTTGATTTTGATGAGTAGCATTCAGTCATAGTCTCTGATTACAAAAATTCCAACTTTCTTCGAAACCCTAAATTCCGGAAGCCATGAATGAAGGTGCTAAAAAATAATTCTGTTTTGACAAAAATATGTACCTGATTTTTTCTGGTGTAACTCTGAACTTTTCGATCCCCAAGGTCTGAAAATTTTTCTTTTGGTAGCCTTACCTATCATCTTTCCAACCCCATAGTTCTAACCTCAATTGGGTTCGCTGAGAGAGAGTTATGCCAAGTGTAGCAACATGACCTATTTATAGGATAAAACAGGAGAGTAAACTTCTACAGCGTGCCACATGTCACTGGTTTAGTTTAAGCCTCTGAAAACATTACCTCAGATAGTACAATCCATGAACTACCTATGAATTTTTACTAAATTTCATTTGGATATTCCTAGCCCAAGTTATGACCTTTTTTCCTAGGTCACCTGTTTATGACTCAGATCTCGAAGAGGCAGAAAACCTAGATTGTACAAATCATAAAACACAAAGTACAACGAATTAGAAGTTGTCCTTTGGACACAAGGTACATGGGGATCTGATATTCGACCTGTAAACGTTTCAGATCCAAAAAATTCACCAAAATGGATTTATAGCGAAAGTGCTACGATGACTGGTTTTTTCTATATCAAGCCCTAGCTTCGTAATTGCAACAAGTGTCATACATGCCATACCATGCCTTCTTTCAGTCTAGCTTTGATACCATGTTAGTTTTTTTTCATAATTTAATTCAATCTGATCTAGGATCTTAACTGAGAGAACAACATGTACAGCATATCAATCATGAACACAATAATGCAAGCACACAAGAGACACAGAGTTTACTTGGGGAAAACCATAAAGGTGAAAAACCCCAATAACTTCCTCAGAGATAAATAGAGCAATGATACAACCCAAGCATAAGAGATAGAAATCTCCTAGTAGCAACTTCTCCTCCTCCACAAGTGTGCCACTCTCCCAAGAGTGTGAGAGAGAATAGAATGATGAAATAGAGTGCCTCCTGCACTCTATTTATACTTGACTTGACTTGCCTAATAACCTTTACTAGGTCGGCCTTAACTTAACCACATAACATAATGTTGACTGGGCCGACACCCAATAGGGTGGTCTAAAAACCCTTTGACCCACATGGACGACCCCCAATAGGGTGGTCTCATAACCCTTCGACCCACATGACTTATACAAGGCCGACCCCAACAAGGTGGTCTAATAACCCGTCAAGTATAAGTTACGACACTTACAATATAAATGACGACACTTCCGTATAGAGGAATAATAACATCTCTATAGGAATACAAACACTTCCATGTAGAGGAATAATATCGTCTCTATAGGAGTACAATATACATATATGAAATACATTCCAAAGTTACATATACATCAACACTATACAAGATTATCTACCAAAGAAGAAAAAATTAACTAGCAGTTAATGCATGAGTATGCATGGATAACTAGTAACTAATGCATAAGAAGGCATGAATAACTCTTAGCTATTAATATCTAGTTAACTAATTAAATAAATATTGAGTAAGTAAATCAATTTAATTAAAGCTAACTAAGTTAATGTTATCTAAGTTAAATATCAATTAAGCTAATTAAATAAAGATTGACTATGAAAGTCAATCAGTTGAAGATTAGCTAACTAAGTTAAGGTTAGCTAATTTAAAATATAAGTTCAGATATCTAGTTATGTTTAGATAAGATAATTATGTAAAGGAAATTAATTACAGTCAGTTCAATATCATTGAACTAATTAACTAAAGTTCGACTAAGTCGAGCAGTTAAAGATTAACTAAAAAAACAAGTCAAAATCGAACAAGAACTTGTCTTGGTAGTTCAAACCTAAATATGGCTATAAAAAGGACATCACACATAAAAACTCTAACTTCCTCTTGTAAAAAAAACTATGTATATCCTAGACTACACTTGAAAACTCTAACTTCCTTTGGTTTTTTCCATACTACGATGCATCTGGCCCTTGTCTACAACCACTATGCATCTCTAACGACTGCAAGTCAAATATCATATTTCTTGATCAGATAACTAAACTAATACCGAATCACTAAAAATTTTAAAAAATTAAAATATGACTCAATTGCTTATAAGAAACACTCACTGAATCCATACAAGGAATAGAGGCCTATTGTGTACTCCTCCTAGCCGAAAGCATCTCCGCAATGGTTCTCTGTGAATAAAATACCCTATGTCAATTAGCTCAACATTTATCAACATGTATGTGTGATAAAGTACTAACCAATTTTATAATTGATGAACATGTCTCACCGAACAAATATGCTTTGGGACAGGAGAATGAGTGTCATCTGTAGTGAGCAGATCCATAGATTGAACATGAACCGCAGTCACATGCTCTACTGCACTAGACTGGGGCTACATTCACCAAATACTAAAATGGTTAAATACATCATGCATGTGTATACACAATACAAATGAATTGTACATGTACAAATATTCAAGTAGATACCTCTGCATGGCTTGTTGCCATTGTACATGAAACCTGAATGATAGCATCAACAACTCTACTAATGTTTGGCATGGAGGTCTCTCCAGCCTAATGCAGTAAACATGAGAAAAAAACATTAATAAAAACAAGTTGTGGAGTGAATTGATATCTAACCAACAATTATCATCGAAGGATATATAAATTACCATGGAATCAGTAGGTCCACCCGCTCGTTTTATGGAAGAGGGCCGTCTAGTGTAGACAAGACCGTTCTCTATGTTTGTACTGCATGGAGAGCCAAACCAAAGCAGTGGTGGATTGAGTTGCATTAATTCCTGTAGTCACAAAGATCAATAAATTCATTCTTTACAACGCAAAGGAAACACATCTGTGGGTCACATTGTATGAAGAGAAGAGGTGGAAATGGGACATTGACAAAAAAAAAATCAGGTGGTTGCACGGTAGAAGCATTCCTTTTCCAGATCATTTAAAAGAAAATATGCCAATGATATGTCCCAACAGTTGGGCTTCATTCAAAGTCAAATAAAAATATGGTGCATTCGATCGTTACCCTACTTAAGAGGAGGATGCACTAAACATTGGGATTTGGTGTAGCAACTCCGTAATAAAATATTTATGTGCATAATTTCTAAATTTATAATGCAACTTTGAATTCTAGCATTTATGTTTAATATATTTAATGGTTGGCTTAATATACATATGACACCATCATTTGTTAACTTTTCTTATAGGTGCATTCGTTCCCATCTATGTGGTCTTATGGACATCATTTTTGCACTGAGGATGCTGATAATGGGCATGTTACACAAGACTGTGGAGTGGAAGTCGAGTTCTCCCAATCTAGTTGTGCTACCCGCCGAGATCGAAAATTGGTAAGAGGAAGCTTGGGTTATGTTGGAAATATAAAATAGATCATTCAAGTGGAATTCTTATCTTTCCAAAGTGCTATTTTTAGGTGAAGGTGGTGGGACACATTTGACATGAATAATTTCAAGGAAGATCGTGACAGTGGGTTGATATGTATCAACTCTAGAAAGATGTAGGATGAAAGTAAGGAACCTTATTTTTTCCCACAACACTGCAACCAAGTGTTGTTTCACCCGGATGTGGTGTATAGAGATTGGTGGTTCATATCAATGTGAAATTCCAAGTCAAAACAGATCTAAGAGTTGAGCATACCTCTAAGAGAAAGAATGAGCAGAAAATTTCAATAAGAGTGAAAAATGCATTAAAAAAGAGCAGAAGAATAAATATGTAGTAGAACTCAAATAGGAGCAAAATAATGTCTCATGATCCAATAATCAGTATAGTCAAGAATGATGATACAATGGAGATAATTTGAATCACATAGGAAAATTTGAACCTCAGTTTGTATAGCATAGGGATTATCAACACTAGAGTGCTCTGGAAGACTCAAACTCAACTAAACTAAACATAAACTCAAGTAACTGAAGTCACAATCAGTTAAATAACTAAGGAGGGCATAATAGTGAGTCTTTCATTCATATGAATAAAAAATGGGCGCATGAGGACAAAATCAGTGGAATCCGGAGCTCCAACCCCCCACAAGAGTCAGCTAACTCAGGCGGATTGCACTGGAACACTCAGTGTTAGGAACCCATGTCAACCCTTCACTTTACTGTGTTAGTATATTGTATTATCCCACATTGTTAGTATATTGTTTTTGGATGCATATGCTTTTTATGTCGTCCCATGAGTATATTGTATTATCCCACATTCATGGGGAGTAATATTTTTTTAGCTTAGACTTAGTATATAAGTATGTGTTGAGGCCAATCAAGGAATCCACGAGTTATTTGTATTGAGCTTTCTTAAAGGAGGTTTCCCCCTCGAAGTGGCCCGCGATCAATAAATCACTTCTGTGTTCTGTTATTTCTGTTATATCATGCACTTTTATCATTTAATTGCTAGAGGTTCCTCACACTCCGTTGGTTCTTATAAAATAGAAAACTGAATGAAGTGGTCCTAAAATTATGCATGTAGGGATTAGAAGGTGGTAGATGGAACCTAAATGACATCTACAAACCACTAGGGAAAAAATGACATCATCAACAACCAGGAAAAATAAATAATGCTAGGTAGGCAAGGATGGAGTATTAAAATATCCTAACGCCCCCCCTTAATCCTTACTTTTTCATCATGGGCCCTGGTTACTAAGACCAAAGGTCACTGATACAATAAAAAATGATAAAAATAACTTTCCATGAACCAAGGAAATGCGAAAAACCTCATGGGAAACCCCCCCCTCAAAATAGGACAGCAGGAAGCTCAGATAGCTTTCACACAAAGTAGAGATCTGAGAAAGACAAATCTCTTATGAGTGAAAAATTTAGTGAATATGTCTGCAATCATCTCGTCTGTAGGAAAATAATGCAGTGAGATGGTTTGATTGTGCACTAGCTACTTGATGTAGTCCATGTGAACCTCAATATGTTTGGTCCCCTACTTCTGTACTGAATCCCTAGAGATATGAATGGCACTCTGATTGTCACAAAATAGGTCAACTGAAGGAGAAGTACGAATTCCAAACTGTAATGACCCTTTTTCAAAATTTTATTAAAATGCCAATTTTTCCACTTTTTCCCCAATTTCGACCTTTGACTAGTTTTACTATTTTGACCTCCAAATCAACCCAAATGCTCCCAAATATTCTGTAGGAGTGTATGAATGGTATTTAGACTTGAATATTAGGTTCAGGGATGTTTTATGGCCCTCCAAATACTGCTGCAAACTTGATTTGTATTCTGATCAATATATGTAATTTTGACTAGTAATTTGTGCATCAAATACCCCTGGGGTAACACTGCAAATGGCCTTCCAAATGCCTCCAAACTCCCACAAATTTATGAAAAAAGGTATGTAATGTGTTAATTATTTGATTAAGGTCTCTTATGCACCATTAATTGATTTTTACTACTGTTCTAACTCTCTCACATTCAACAGAAAAAACCCCTAATTTGACCCTTGGGGAAATGACACTATTTCACCTATCAATACAAACAAACTGAGTAAAAATGCTTCAAATTCTCAAGTACAATACATGAAACTTGTAGAATATATCCATGGCAGTATATGAATAACAAATATATTATATAATCATCCATCCATTCGAAATAATCAACCTTATAGTGTCATACATCAAAGCATTGGGGAAATGAACATTGTTTACTCATTAATCAATTATTTTGCATACAGTCAATGGGTATTTCGACCTAAGAGTCTTTGAATATGAATAATAGAGGATATGAAGCAATTACAATCAGAAAAATATCATTTGAAGTTCTCCCAATGAGTGCAAGATCTCACCCAAAGCACAATCCCTCAAGGAGCCCGAATACGCCTTCAAAATTGGAAATGGTGGAGAGAAAGTGTTGTACTAAAACAAACCATGAAAATTCCTGTAGCTTCTACCTGCAAATAAAAATACATGAAAGCACCATGAAAGACCTGAGTGGCCTCTCCAAACACCAACTTGGATGGGAATCTTTCACCTTCGAAATTGGCTAAGGCAAGAAACTAGTCATCCACTAGTTCTCTCTTCACAAATGCAATTTTTCTCAAATCATCAAAAGCCATTCTCATACTTCATTTCTACACTATAACCAACATTATCCTTCTAAGGGTTGAACTCCTATCAATAGATTCAATAGATTTCAATTTAGGAAATATTCCACATTTGCCACTTGTCTCCTAGTTCCAACGTTCCATCTTCTCCCAAATTCAATTTTGAGTCTCTTTGGATTCTCCAACTCCCATGAGTGCCTTCCATGAGCATATTTTTGGGGATGACATGTCATAGTGGTCAGATGTCAGAGGTCAGGTCTGCAATTTGTCATAGTTGTCATAGATGCTCCATCATTGGTGTCATAGGGGCTAGGGAATCTAGCCCAAGTGTCCACAAACTTCCAATTTGACATTTTATCTTCCATGGAGGTTACCAATCCTTCCCAATTCGACCTAATATGCTCAATGAAATGTGTTATGACTTACCAACTCACCCAAGAGTGTTCACCTTCCCATTAATTTGAATTTGCAAGAGAGAGATACCATGTATTATGAAAAATCAAGCTAGTGTGGGTCCCACAACCTCCATATGTCTCCAAAACCATTTGCCACCTAGTATTTCTCTTGAATTTCTTTATTAACTCTATTTATTAAATACTTGAACCCTTCTAATGTCTAAACATCATTTATTAGCTTCCTTATTACCATTCCACATGTTCCCATCCAACCTGGGAAACTAGTAGGATTTATGGGATTGTCTTACTAGGAAATTATTTGAATGGGGACATTACACAAACTCAGTCAAGATCCCATGCAACCAAAATTCCTAGATGGAAGCATTCATAGCCCCTCTGTACTCTACCTCTACTGAATATAGTGCAAGTGTTGCTTTGTTTTTGCTTGAACAACAGATTGGTCCTGATCCAATCATGAATACATACCTTGAAGTGTACTTCTTATTAGTACTATCTCCATCCCAGTCTGAGTCAGTAAAACCAACCATATCTAGTGGATCACTAGCAGAATAGTTGATCCCAAACTCTCTCATACCTTGCACATAGTGCAAGATCTTCTTAGTTGCTTTCGAGTTCAGCTCATGTGCCTCTTGCACCTACCTATCCATAGCACCAACATCATATGATAGATATGGTCTCGAATGCGTCATATATAAAAAGCTATCAATCAACTGTCTATAGAGTGTGTTATCAACCAAAGGTGTGGAACCACCTTCTTCTAATCGAATGCCAAATAGGAAGCGAAAATATGTGTATTTGCAATTAACCATATGAAACTTTGTCAGTAAATCAAATGCATAACTTGACTATGAAACCATGATCCCTGGAGTGTTTTGACACTTCAATATCAATGAATTGTCTCAACAATCTGAGATATGTCATAGAGAATGATTTGTTCAAAGAATACTTGATGTGCTTCAAACAGTATCAGATCCACCATTGAGGATCAAGTCATCCACATATAGAACAATCAACAATAGACATTCTCCCTTCTTTTGCATGTAAACATTGCAGTCAGATCTGCATCTCTCAAACTTCAGTGATAGTAAGAAGGAATCCATCTTGGCATACCATGCCCTTGGGGATTTCTTGAGCCCATACAATGATCTCCCCAGTATGCATATTAAGGAAGGATCATCAGTGTACCCCTCGAGATGTCTCATGCAGATATCTTCTTCCAAGTGACCATGCAAGAAGGCAATCTTTACATCCATGTGATGTAGCTCCCATGCATACGAAGCTGCAATGGCCAAAACAACTATCACAGAATCGATCCTTGCAACATGAGCGAATGTATCATTGTAGTCCAACCCTTGGACTTGTGAGTACCCATTTGCAACCAACCAAGACTTGTACATGGTTGTAAATCCATCAAATCCAAGCTTAGTTTTGTAGATCCATTTGCACTGAACAATTTGTTAGAAAAATAGGATCGCAGAGCAATAATAATAAACAGAAATGCAAATATAATCATGCATACACATTACAAGAGAGACACAGATATATAGTGGTTCACCCAACTTGGGATACATCCACACTAAAGTTGCCAGTCCTTATTATTATTCTGTCTAGCAAAGTGAAGGGATACAACCTGCAGCACAACCGCTGCACTTCCTCTTCACTATCTCACAGTCTCTCTTCATGATCTTAGAGATCTTTACAATGTATAATACCTAATACATCAACCCTACCTGTGTTACAATGTCTTTCTTTTATAAGGGAAATACAATGGGAAAATACCATGGGTTACCCAAAACCATGGGCCCAAAAATTGGTGGCGAAAATAGCCCCAAAAATTTTCCTCGGGGGCTCATGCCGGGATCATAACCAAACCTGGGGTACAGGCATGGTTGAATAATAATATTCTGAATCTGGATATTAGGCTCCATAACCAACACAATTTTCCTCCCAGGTGGAAGAGGGACAAGATCCCATGTTCCATTGTTCTGCAGTGACTCATGGTATTCATCCATGGCTGCTTTCCATCTCAGATCATGACAAGCCTCTCTATAATACTATGGATCAGATCCAACCATCATGAAGCACCTCTCAGGGAGAAGTGGATCTGTATGGAAAAGTGCAATGTTTGCATGTTTGTATTGAGATCTTGTTCTTCTGTAGTCAGATGGATCTCCAACAGTAACCCTAGCTTCCTCAATAAGATTTTGAGCCCACTTAGGCCTTGTATTAGGAGTAGATGTTGGATCTAGATCCGTATCAGGGATATCTTGTTGCCCAATATCTAGATATGAATCATATTTGTCTTTTTATTATGAATCTGAGTATGAATCACCTATAGAAACATCATTAGGAGCAAATGGAGGAGGTAGATTAGTTATGCCTTCCTTGTCAGCTGCTTGTAGATCATGCAATGGGTCCTCATTGAAATGCACACTTCTTTCAATGAAGCATCTCTTTGTTGCAATCTCCTTCAGATTGTAATCCTTTTCATATTCTGCATATCCAAGAAGGATGCATTCACTACTTTGAGGTTGAAGTGATTTCCTCTTCGTCAGTGTGGATTCTGGCCCATGCCTTGCATCCAAAAACCATTAGATGAAAGACATCAAGTTTGTGTCCCTTCAATGCTTTGAATGGAGTGACCCCATCAACAAATTTGTGGGGTACCCTATTCTGAATGTATGTGGCATAGTTTACTACTTGTTCCTCGAGATTTGATGGGAGATCTCTTGCTTCAAGCAAGCATGTAGCCATCTCTTTCAATGGCCTATTCTTCCTCTCTGCTACATCATTTTATTTGTGGTGTGTATGGAACAAAATGTTGAATCTGAATGCCTTCAGAAGCACATAGCTTAAGCAAATATCTTTTGATGTCCTCCCCTCCATTATCATATTTGAGTGCTTCGATCTTCCTTCCAGTAGTGTTCTCAACTAGGGTATTGAAAATTTTGAAGCATTCAAACACCTCAGATTTATGCTTGAGAAAGTAGATCCAAAAAAACCTACAGTAGTCATCAATGAAGGTCAGAAGGTATCTGGATCCATTCATTGAATCATTGGGCATCAGTACTGAAACATCACTATGAATCAAATCTAGGATAGAGGAAGCTCTCTTTGCCTTCCCAAATTCATACTTTTTCTCTGGGTGCTTCCCTACCAAGCAACCTTTGCAGATCCCTTGAGATAATTTTATGTTTGGTATACCTTCAACCATATCTTCTTTGTGCAATTGCAAGAGATATTTGAAGTTTAGATGACTGAATCTTTTGTGCCAGAGCCTACTTGTCTCATTTGCATGAGTAAAGAGAGCAATTTGATGGGAGTATGTCAAGAAGGAGGGGAAATCATAAGCCTTGGAGGCATGATTTGCAACTCCTTTGGCTATTATATTCCCATATTAGATCTCAATAAAATCAACTGAATCATGTCCAAATACTACTTTCTTTGGAGGACCTATGAGTGTCATCTAGTAAATAGATAACATATTAGCTTCTAGAGAGGGCACATACAATACATTGTTGAACCTTCCATGCTCAAGCTGTAGGGTACCTTTCCCTTTAGCAAATATTTTCGAATCATCTCCGATGTGTATGCTTGGTCCATCGGTTAGATCTAATGAAGAAAATGGCTCTCTGGAGGCAACCATGTGGTTGGAGGCTCCATAATCAATAAGAAAATCTTGGGATCGTGAGAACCCAGCCTTCAATGCATGGCATCTCTCATGATATTCTGACTTGCCTCCTGGATCATTCTTCCTTTCACCTTCAAGAAGGGCAATGTTATGTTGCTCAAGGATTTTTTCCATTAGATGTATGGTATTTTTCATACAAGAACTCTTAGGACGATTTCCCTTCTTGCAGTATGTACACTTGGATTTCTCAAACTTATTTTGTTTGTCCTTCTTGAAGCTAGAGGATTCTTCGGATGGACTTGGTTTGGAATTTTGCTTGGTTTCAAATGGACTCTTATCTTTCCCTTTGTGTTTCCCCTCCACATGCCCACTTTTTTGTTCTCCATCCAAAAAAGCTTGATTTTTGGAGGCCTTCAAGGTGCCCATCTGGATCAGCTTATCTGGTTCTTGGATGAGAGATTTAGGGAAAACATCTAAGGAGGGCATCTTCCAACTCAGGACCTTGCTTGCATTGTATAACCAAAGATTTGAATTTTGAAAAGAACTGCTGAATGGTCTCGAAACTGCTCGATTGAAGAGAAATCAACTCATTTTCTAGAATATGGCCTCTTAGCTCATCTTGTTTGCTAAAGAGGTTCTCTAACTTCAACCATAATTGTCTTGAATTCTTCAATCCATCGATGTGGAAGAGTAGATATCTGGAAATATGAATACAAATGAAACCAAATGATTCATCCAATCTATTCAGATACTTGGCTTTATCCACGATTGATTGTTGTTCGGGATCCTTCCCCATTGTTACCATCTATAGTGATTTGTTGTGCAATACCATATATATATCATCCCTCCAATCAAGGTAATTGAAGGGTGTTAAGATCCTGGGAGATAGAGGAGAGTTTGAATTGTCCATTACAACTGCTAGAGCGAATACAAGGTGAAAACTCTTACTTCTGCAGCAAAAATCCTGTAACTACAGAAAACTGCTGCAACTGCTACTACACTCAAAAGATTTGAATAACCTGCAAAAAAATCTCAATAACAGAGGTAGATTACTACTGAGAACTGATTTAGGATATTAGGAAATTTTATCTAGATCCTTCACACCTGGAGAGATCTCATTAGATTTCTCCAATGAATTCATTGCAATGGCACCAAGATTTGATGTGGAAATCCATAGGCTTCTGTTGCACTACTGAAAGCAGACACTCAACCTATTCACTATGTGGCTTTGATACCTTGTGAAATTCTAAGTCGCACACGATCTAAGAGCTGAGTATACTTCACAGAGAAAGAATGAGCAAAAAAGATGAATAATGTCACACGATCCAGATAATTAGTATAGTAAAAAATGATGATACAATGGAGAGAATTCGAATCATACAGGAGAATTTGAACCTCAGTTGGTCTAGCATAGGGATTATCACCACTAGAGTGCTCCGGAAGACTCAAACTCATTTGAAATGAACCTAAACTCAGATAACTAAAGTCACAATCAGTCAACTGACTAAGGAGAGTGCAATAGTGACTTTGTCATGCATGTATCAATCAAAAATGGGTGCATGAGGCCACAATCAGTGGCATTTTGCGCTCCAACCCCCCACAAGAGTCAACTAAATCAGGTGGACTTCACTAGAACACTCAGTTGGTTCCTATAAAACAGGGAACTGACTGAAGTGGACCTAAAATGATGCATGCAGGGATCAAAAGGTGATAGATGGATCATGGATGACATATTCACACCACTACGGGGAAAATGACATCATCAACAACTAGGAAAAATAAATAATGCTAGGTAGGACAAGGATGGAGTATTAAAATATCCTAACAATTAAGAAATGACCCTAGATCTAAACATGTTTTGAAGAACAACAATGCTATCATGCCAACTGAGGAAGATAATGAGGGTGATGGCAACAAAGAGTGATATGTAAATGTTTTATTATGTCTTTTATATATTGAGATATAATTTTTTTATTGTTATCTTTGATTGTCTAATTATATTGTTTATTTTTCATTTTATGATGGTGAAAATGGAAAGTTGATTACTTGATGCATTGTTTAAACATTTTCATTTGGTTAAGAACCAATTATATGATGTGAAATATGGTTTATGTCTATGAAGTAGTTTATGATTGTATAGAATGATTATATGTAATTGTCCAGATTAGTCATATTTTATTTTATGTAATGGTTTTTTTCATTATATGATTCGATTAAATTGAATTTTTTTTATAATGTAATTTTTTTCATTTTTTTTATTGTATTTATAATGTTAACTCCAACATAGAAAATGACACTTTTGCAACCTCGATGGAGAATGAAAATCCAAATTTTTTTTGGTAGTGTTGAGCTCTACAATGACTTCATTTATGGTATTGATGACAATGAAATGTACAACAAATTCTAAGGTGTTCTCTAATATCTCCATCAATATTTGAATGCGTGTATTTCTTAATTTTTTTGTTTTAAATAATGCTAATAATTATAATTGCATTAATTTATAACTTTTCTGTTAGAATGTAATTTTTTTAATTATATGATTCGATTAAATTAATTTTTTGTTATAATGCAGTCTGTTCGTATTTTTTATTGTATTTATAATGTTAACCCCAACATAGAAAATGACACATTTGAAACTTTGGTGGAGAATGAAAATCCAACAATATTTTTAGTAGTGTTGAGATCTACAATGACTTTATTTATAGCCTTGATAACAATGAAATGTACAACAAATTCTAAGGTTCTCTATGATATCTCCATCAATAATTGAATGCTTGTATTTCTTGATTTTTTTGTTATAAATAATGCTAAGAATTACAATTGCATTAATTTATGACTTTTCTGTTAGAATGTAATGTTTTTTAATTAGATGATTCGATTAAAGTAATTTTTTTTTAGAATGTAATGTTTTTGTATTTTTTTATTGTATTTACAATGTTAACTCCAACATAGAAAATGGCATGTTTGAAACCTTGGTGGAGATTGTAAATCCAACCATTTTTTTACTAGTGTACTTGACCTCTACAATGACTTAATTATTTATGCCCTTGATAACAATGAAATTTATAACAACAAAATTTAATTTTCTCTCTAATTTCTACATGATCAATATTTGAATGTTTGTAGTTCAGAATGTTTTTGTCATATATATAATTCTAAGCATTATAATTGTAAATGTTTTTTGAATGAGATTAAGAGATAAGAAAATTGGTTGAAGATCATCAAATCAAATTAATGTTTAATAATAATAATATATTTTGAGAATGCAAGTTGTGGATTTACATTAGTTGAGAGAAAGAGGGTGTTCTTTTAATTAACTATTTGTTTTTCTTCCTATTAAATATTTGATATTTGTCATTGTAATTTGAGTTATTGCCAACAAATTAAAAATATTGAATGATACATTGATAGGTCATATTCATGTTCATATAGTTTAGATTTTTTCTTTTATGTTCATAAACATGATATTATGAGAAATGTTGATGTAATTGTAACTTCAGAATGTATTTCACCTATGTATATTGTACTCCTATAGAGATGTTATTATTCCTCTATACGGAAGTGTAGTCATTTGTATTGACAAGTGTCGCAACTGTCGCATCTTGCATGTGATGGGTTATTAGACCACCAAGTGTGGGGTCGGCCCTGATTAGTATTACCATGGATTATTAGATTGAGTTAGACAAGTCGGCCCTACTAGTTTATTAGGTAGGTCAGGTCATGTATAAATAGAGTGCGGAAGGCACTTTATTTGATCATCTCATTATTCACTTCTACACTCATCAAATTGGCGCACAAGTGAGGAAGGAGGAGTAGCTTCTAGGAGGACTATCTCTTGTACTTGGGTTGTATCATTTCTCTTTCTATCTCTGAGGAAGTTGTGGGGTTTTTCACCTTTATGGTTTTCCCCAGTGAAACTCTATGTGTCTATTGTCTCATGTGATTGCTTGTTGTGATTGATATGCTTGATATGTTGTACATGTTATTCTCTTAGTAAAGATCCTAGAGTATATTGAATTAATGCTAAAAAATTTACATGGTATCAGAGCTAACCTGAGAAGAAGACACTATGCAGTTGTGGAAACTAGGGTTTCTTGTTTATTGGGTTTCTCTCCACAGATATTGAAAGGCGGTAGGGTATTTTGACTCTCCTCAGCAAGGCACATCTTTCTGTCCAATCAGAATTCAATTATGGGCACTTTCATTTTTGGCCCTAAATCTTAGGGTTTCTACAAAAATAGGGATTTATGAATTCTGAGACCATAGCTAGAAGCTCCTTGGAAAAATCAAAGTTTAGAGATTTCGATCGAATATTTTGCTTGGGTGAAGCTCCGGGAAACTCAAACCCTAATTCAAGGTCCTCCCTAGTGAATCTAGAAGATTGAAAAGCATTTCTGAAGGGTGAAACTTTGCAGTTTTCAAATTCTGAGTATACCAGGTTGATCAACTCATCAAGGTGCATCTTTTTATCCTTTGAGAAAGTTGAAATTCACATTTTGAATTTTTAGGGTTTCTCTAACAAACCCTAATCCTGCACTAGATCCAGATTTCTGCAAATCAAGTGGTAAGACCTAAATATTTTCTATTTCCATTTGAAGTACTCTTTAAGATGTCTCACCACACCAAGCTTCAGGATAAGCTTGAAGGGGATGATAAATTCCAAGCATGGAAGTATAGGATTGGGTTAATCCTATAAGAAAATGAATTGGACACTTACATAAGTGAAGAGGTCCCTGTCCCAGAGGGAGAAGAGGCTAAGGCCTTACATAAGAAGAACTTGGTCAAGGCAAAGAGAAGCATTACTGATTCTATCAAATACCATCTCATACCACTTGTGTCATCCCTAAAGACACCTGAGGAGATGTTTGACTGCCTGACCGATCTATTTGAAGGGAAGTACATAAATAGAAAGATGACTCTACGGAAACAATTGATAGGGATAAAGCTTCAGAATGGAGAGACCATTCAATATTATTTCTCTAAGGTCTCTCAGGTCAAGGAACAACTTGAAGCTGTGGATGAATTAGTGGATAATTGTGAAGTTGTTATGACCAAATTGAATGGCCTACCTAGGTCATGGGACTCCTTCATCCAAGGAATCTGTGCAAGAAGAAAACTGATTTCTTTCAGTAGGCTGTGGGAGGAATGCTCTCAAGAAGAAGCTAGGCTTGTGGCCCGAGAAGAAAATATAGGGAATGAAGATTAAGCTCTCATGGAACATACCAGGAAAGGTAAGTTCAAGAAGGAGTCATCTCATAACAGAAGACCTTTACACCACCATCATAAGAAAGATCTCAGATGCTTCACTTGCAATGAGAAGGGACACTTTGCTGCAGATTGTCCCGAGAAGAAGAAAGACAACAACAACAACTTCAACAACAAGAAGAAGAAGAACAAGAATAGATATCATGCTCATGGTACTGAGGATGATGAACCTCCCAAGAAGAAGGCTAGAATAGAAAGTGATGATTCATCAAGTGAAGATGAATATGTTCTAATATCTGCTCTCACGGGTACTATCTCACGTGGATGTAATGATTGGATTATTGATCGTGGGGATTCCAAACACATGTCTGGGTTTAAAGAATATTTTATAAATCTATCTAAACATGAGTCACCCCATAAAGTGAAACTTGGGGATGACTATCAATATCCCATCAAGGGAAGTGGTGAAGCCTCCTACAACCTAGACTCT
Organism: Larix kaempferi; assembly: GCA_027924585.1. NCBI lineage: Eukaryota > Viridiplantae > Streptophyta > Pinopsida > Pinales > Pinaceae > Larix > Larix kaempferi. The sequence continues at coordinate 19,614,225 of BSBM01000091.1, forward strand.
GGGAAGTCTTTGAAGATGAAAGATGTTCTATATGTACCTAGGCTCTAAATTAACCTACTCTCCATTTCTGCATTAGATGCAAAAGGCATGAGGGTTGCATTTGTAGATGGCCAAGTCCTAATGTGGCCAAAGGGTAAAAATATAGATGATGCAGTAGTGATTGGAGAGCAAGAGGTAGGATTGTACAAACTGAAGGGACAACCTGAACATGCCATGGTACATGAATCCATGGAGCCAAGTGAACTTTGGCATAAAAGGCTTGCACATGTGCACTATAGGGCACTACCAATTGCAAGCAAAGCTGTAGAGGGTCTTCCTGAAATCAAGACAAAGCATGAAGGTGTTTGCTAAGGATGTGCAAAAGGAAAGAACATTAAGAAGGCATTTCCAAGCAATGAAAGCAAAGCAAAAGGAATCTTGGAGATTATCCACTCTAATGTATGCAATCTGATGTCATCCGGTTCTCTGAGTGGGTATGTATACTATGTCTCAGTCATTGATGATTTCTCTAGGAAGACTTGGGTTTATTTATTGAAGAATAAGGATGAAGTGTTTGATAAGTTCAAGGATTTCAAAACCTTGATGGAAAATCAAACTGATAAGAATATCAAGACATTCAGATCCGACAATGGCGGAGAATTCACTTCAGGTGATTTCAAGAAGCTATGTAGTGATTCAAGGATTAAGAGGGAGTTGACTGCTCCCTACAATCCACAACATAATGGAGTTGCAGAAAGGAAGAATAGAACAATCATGGAAGCAGCACGGGAAATGTTGCATGACCAGGATCTGCCTATGTATCTCTGGGTAGAAGCAGCTAGGACAGCTGTATATGTGCAGAATAGAACACCTCACAAGATATTGGACAACAAGACAACAGAAGAGGTATTCTCTGGTAAGAAACATGAAGTCATCCATCTCAGAATATTTGGTTTTCCAGTATACACTCGTGTTCCGAAGGAAAAGAGGACAAAGCTAGATCCTTCAAGAAAGAAGGGCATCTTTGTGGGGTACAGTGAAAGCTCGAAGGCTTACAGAATATACTTTCCATGGTTCAACAAGATTGATGTCAGTAGGGTGTAACATTTGATGAGGACTCAGCATACATCAAATCAGAGAAGGAACCTATTGAAGATCATGAAGAACCAAAGGAAAATAGATTCCAAGACACCATCATGACTAAATCAATTCTAGAAGCAGATCGTGAAGTTGAAGATCCGCAAGAACCTGTAGATCTACCTCGTGAGAAGAACTCTCACAAGAGGAAACCTACATGGGCTAGAGAGCTCATTCAAGATGTAGAAAGATATGGAATTCCAGAATAGGAACACAGAGAAAGGAAGAGGACTAGATCACATACTAGTTATGTTTCCCTACTCTATGATATTATGAACAAAGAACCTTCCAATTACGAAGAAGTAGCAGAAAATAAAGAATGGAAGGATTCCATGGTCGAGGAATACCAATCGATCATGAAGAATGATATTTGGGATGTAGTCCCAAGACCTGATGGGAAGTCTGTTGTGACTTCCAAGTGGATGTACAAGATCAAGCATGCTGCAGATGGCAGCATAGAAGAGTACAAAGCGAGATTTGTAGCTTGTGGCTTCTCCCAAAAAGAGGGAATAGACTATGAAGAAACTTTGTCTCCTGTAGTCAGGTAAACTTCCATCATATCAGTACTTGCCCTTGCTACAGTGATGAAATGGAAGATACACCAGATGGATGTCAAGACAACTTTCTTGAATGGTGTAGTGGAGGAGGAAGTGTATGTGGAGCAGCCACTTGGTTTTGAGACACATGAAAGGGAGTCATATGTGTGCAAGTTGAAGAAAGCCTTGTATGGCTTGAAGCAAGCTCCTAGGACTTGGTATGATATGATAGATAGCTTTCTATCCAGTTTGGGATTTACCAAGAGTAAAGAAGATTCCAAACTTTACTACAAGGTTGAGGAAGGTAATCCTGTGACACTACTTCTATATGTGGATGACCTATTTGTTATAGGTGAGGATGGATTGATTGCTGATACCAAGAGGAAGCTTGCTGTTGAGTTCAACATGAAGGACTTGGGGATGATGCACTATTTTCTAGGCATGGAGGTGTGGCAGAGTGCAAATGGAATCTTCCTTGGACAAGGGAAGTATGCAGTAGAGATCCTGAAGAGGTTCGGGATGATGGACTGCAAGGCCATAGCCACACCTATGGCATCGAACCTGAAGCTTCTGTGTGATGCTTCATTTGAGCTGGTTGATGTCACGATGTATCATCAGATGATTAGGTCCTTGATGTACCTGACAAACATGAGACCATATATTTGCTTTGCGGTGAACACATTGAGCCAGTTCCTGAGAGATCTTAGAGGTGTTCACTTGGTTGTTGTAAAGCATATTCTAAGGTACCTGAAGGGTACAATAGACTAAGGGCTTAAGTATGATGTGAATCAAAATTTTAACTTGCAGGTTTATGTTGATTCAGACTGGGAAGATAGTCCTGCAGATAGGAAGAGCACTTTTGGGTGCTGCTTCAGTATGGGATCAAGTGTGATCTCTTGGTTTAGCAGGAAGCAATCCTGCGTAGCACTGAGTATAGCCGAAGCAAAGTATGTTGTAGCTTGTTCAGCTAGTTGTGAGGCAGTATGGCTCCAGAAGCTACTGTAGAAACTATTTGATCTCCCATTGGAGGCTAATGGTATCTTTTGTGACAACCAGAGTTGTGTGAAGCTATCTGAGAACCCGATGTTCCACGACAAGTCAAAGCACATTGAGATCAAATATCACTATATTAGGGATATGGTGTAGAGAGGAGCAGTGAAGCTCCTGTATGTTGCGATGGATGAGCAGGTTGCAAATGTGTTAACGAAACCAATAGCTAGAGTGAAGTTTGAGTACTTCAAAGAGAGGCTTGGTTTTCTTCAGATTGATGACACTTCGAGGAAGAAGTGATGGACACATTTGATGGAGCCATTCCAAGCATGGTGAGAGGAGGATCCTTCCCATGGCTGTGGATGTAAGCACTGGATGATGAGCATCAAGACGATGCTCTAATTACTGCTATGTATATGCATAATGTTGGATGCACAATATGATCAGTTGGATCATGTATTTGTATATGCATCATGTTGGATGCTTGATATGATCAGTTGGATCATGTATTTGTATATGCATCATGTTGGATGCTTGATATGATCAGTTGGATCATGTATTTGTATATGCATCATGTTGGATGCTTGATATGATTAGTTGGATCATGTATTTGTATATGTATAAGGTGGATACAGTGTATGATCAGGTATATCATGTATTTGTATATGTATCAGGTGGATACATTGTATGATCAGGTGGATCATGTATTTGTGTATGTATCAGGAGGATACATTGTATGATCAGGTAGATCATGTATGATGTTATGCATCAGGTAGATACTTGGTATGCATCAGGTGGATGCACTGTATGATCAAGATGATCATGGATGATGAGCTTCAGGATGTTTCTCCAGATGATATGTATCAGGATGATGCTATGATGATTAGGATGATCATGTGATGATGTACATCAGGATGATGTATGGTGAGTATCAGGTTGATACTCTGTGGCCATGGACAGGTTGTGCAGATGAGCATGTAAGTAGACCTGGGAGATCCAATAGGTTGGGATGTGTGCCCGTATTCACTCCTGGGATTCTCTTTCGAGGCATTGCTCTGGGAGGACATATAAGTATACATAGGAGATCCGATAGGTTGGGCTGTGTGCCCGTAATAAGTCCTGGGATGCTCTTTTGAGGCATTGTCCTATGGCATATAAGTAGACCTGGGAGATCCGATAGGTTGGGTTGTGTACACGTAATAAGTCTTGGGAGTCTCTTTCAAGGCATTGCCATGACCACATGTAAGTAGACCTGGGAGATCCGATAGGTTGGGCTATGTGCCCGTAATAAGTCCTGGGATGCTCTTTCGAGGCATTGTGGTGACCACATGTAAGTAGACCTGGGAGATCCGACGGGTTGGGTTGTGTGCACGTAATAAGTCCTGGGATGCTCTTTCGAGGCATTGTGGTGGGGGTCACATATAAGTAGACCTGGGAGATCTTGTTGGTTGTGCTTCGACAAATAAATGGTCTTGGGATACTCTTTCGAGGCATTGTGATGCACGTAATAAGTCCTGAGGATTCCACAGTATGGCCAGTGATGATGAAGACCTGCAGGTGGTGGGTCTACATCTAGTATGAAAAAGGACTGGCTCTATAGAACTTCCTATGATGAGTAGATTAGAGATTGATTGAGATAGCAGCAGTAGTGATGATGATGATGATTCGATGACGATGATCCAGAGAAGAAGACTTGTGCTAGCAGATCTATGTCGAGAAATACCTTCCTAGTTAAGAGGGAGTGTTGATTTAATTGTAACTTTGGAATGTATTTCACCTATGTATATCGTACTCCTATAGATATGTTATTATTCCTCTATATGGAAGTGTCGTCATTTGTATTGACAAGTGTCTCAAGTGTCGCAACTTGCATGTGATGGGTTACTAGACCACCAAGTGTGGGGTCGGCCCTGATTAGTATTACCATGGGTTATTAGACTGAGTTGGACAAGTTGGCCCTGCTAGTTTATTAGGTAGGTCAGGTCATGTATAAATAGAGTGTGGGAGGCACTCTATTTGATCATCTCATTATTCACTTCTACGCTCATCGAAAAGTGGCGCACAAGTGAGGAAGGAGGAGTAGCTGCTAGGAGAACTATCTCTTGTACTTGGGTTGTATCATTGCTCTTTCTATCTCTGAGGAAGTTGTGGGGTTTTTCACCTTTATGGTTTTCCCCAGTGAAACTCTGTGTCTCTATTGTCTCATGTGATTGCTTGTTGTGATTGATATGCTTGATATGCTGTACATGTTATTCTCTCAGTAAAGATCCTAGAGTATATTGAATTAATGCTAAAAAATTAACAAGAAATTATACAACCACTAACATAAATCATATATATAGCATTGTCAAAACTTCATCCATTAATATCAATACAAAATTCATAAATATATTTAATTGAATGATAATATTTTTGCAATTATATTATGTAAACATAAACATATCATCATTAATATCATTGTCACGATCTAACAAACATCAAAATAAACACCATCATTAACACAAAACTAATAAAAATAAGCATGAACGTATAACCATCAAAAACATTACGTTAATGCATATTAATATAACATATACATATTATAGATTTAAACATCATCTACCACACATATGATCTAACAATAACATGTAACAAAACAAAAGTTCCAGTTTCTAACATAATGAACATAATCAAAACTGACCTAACATACACACATACATCACCATCATCATATAAATAAGCATCAACCTAATCATCAACATCAATGCATGTAAAATGGCTCTAGGAATCTGTATCAACCCACCTGATCTGATCATCCTCTCCACAACTGAGGGGACCAGTGGATCCATCGAAGGAGGGGGAGGTGGAGGAAAGGATGAAGGAGGTGATAGATCAATATAGGTTGGTCAGTCGGATAGGTATAAAATTTCAGATGCCGGATAAATTGAAGGAGGGGAAGGTGGAGGAGATGATGAAGGAGGTTATGGAGGTAGAGGACATGGTGGAGGATTAGGACGTGGAGGTCAAGGAGGATGTGTAGTGGATGTGGAGGCTCCCCCACCATTCGAAGTAGCTGATGGAAAAGGAGGTGGACTAGGAGGCCCATGATCTCCACCCTCATCAAACGATGAACTACCATGAGGGATGGAATCCAGAAGAATGCAAGCACCAACAATGTGTTGCATCAAGCTCCTCATATCAACATGAAGCATCCTCCATAGCTCAACATATCGGTCCTGCCTCTCAATATCCCTGACAAAAACAATTCGAACCCCTTGATCAACCTTTGCCTCACACTACTACTATTCCTCATGGCAATCATGTCTCTGTTTCACACATAATATAAATTAGTCTGATAGAAATACATATAAAAGAATTATAACAATATTATATATACCAAAATCAAATATTAAAATTTTTTGTAAAAAAATAAACTGGTATACCATAAATATTAGAAGAGCACCACCATCGGTGCGTTTATATACTAGAAGAGCTGAGAAGCAGTGTGCTACAATACCTATGACGCACTGCTTATATATCAAAAATTTTAAAATTGATTTTGATGGTGTGCCTAAATGTTAGTAGCGCACCGTTACTCAAAGCATTGAATTTAAACAACAACAGTTTATTTTAAAAATATTCCTGGTGCGCCTATACCACGTCAGTGTACTATGAACTAGTTCCTAGATGTGACATAGGAGCACCAACATATTTGTGTTTTCGGTTCTGTGAGCAGTGTGCTATTATACTGGAGGCATCGATGAGCGGTGCGCTACAATATATATGCCGCACCAAGGATCAAAATATCAAAAATTTTAAATTGAATTTTATGGTGCACCAAAATCTTATTAGCACACCGCCATACAAATGCACTAAATTTTTAAATTATAAATTATTTAATTTCTATTACCGGTGTGCCTATGCCAAGTGAGTGTACCGTATAACCGATGCCTTGACTTGACATAGGAGCACAGTTAATTTTGTTTTCAATTTTTTATCCAAAGTGTCACAGGTGCACCTATTTCACGTAATTGCATCGTCATCGGTGCGATGACATGACATACGCGCACCATACAAATGATAATGGTTTATTTTACCTGTTAGGATATCTCATCATTTAGTTATGTACTTTGCATGCACTTTGCATGAATGCATGCATCCGCATGCAGCCCAGTCACCAATTTGATGCCTCCAGCACCTAGTCCCCAGTCTTCCAACACCTGGGAGCTTCCTTCCACTCAGTTTTAGCCCTCCTAGTGCTTACTGCACCCAGCATGCACCTACCACTTGAGAAGGGCACCTTTTCTCACCTACCACTCTAGTTCACTTCAGTTAGCTAGTTGTCTTTCCTTGATTTAAGGCTAGACTGACTCCTAACTGCTGCTATCACTCTGATGGACATCCAATGAGACCAGACTACCTATTCTGACTCCAGTTAGCTCCTCATGCACCCTCCATCGAGCCTCCTTCCCTACATTAGTGCCATATCCAGCAGTTACACTTATTACACTCATCTAGACTCAGTTTGACACATGGCTTCCAATCACTTGTGCATTGATGACCACCATTGATTGATGATGAGGAATCCTAGTTGGAGCCAAGCTATTCCATGCAGTATATTCGAATGACCTCCTTGGATAATTCGAATTGCTCATTCATTGTGACAGTATTGTATTGTATTCTGACTATTCTAAGTTATAGAGCACTAATGCATCTCTCTTGCACAGTTTTTACTCCAATTTGTTTTACATCATTGTGATTGATTTACTTGTTCAATAGATCTACTATGACTAATTTTACATTACCAATACCGGTGTGCTAGACAATAACAAGAACCGAAATTTCGGTGCCCTTTAATGTACTAAATGCACCAATGTCTATTAGAATTTAGTTTTTAGTAGATGTACCAACGGTGCACTCATGCCACATCAATGCACTGACTATTGGTACAGATGATTAGTAAGTGTACTATTGAACGTTATCTTTCTTTATTAATTTATAAGGTCACTAGTGTGTGTATTACATTTAAGCGCACCAGAGTGTCGATGCTCTTAAATGTGTAACGCACCAGTGACCATTTATGTGTTTTTGTTCTTAGCGGTGCATTCAAATTGGTCGGATCGAACCGCTAGAAGTGCGCTCTATAAAATTTGATAAGGCACAACGTCATGTGTTGTGAGCCGAAAGCCTCTAAAAAACTGCGCAAAATTTTTAATTTAAAAAAAAAGGAAATTTAAGGATCAATTTTAAAAACTAAGCTGTTAAAAAATATTTTGTGAAGTAATAAACATTTTACCTGCTCAATGGTGCGTCGAGGAGGCATATTGGCAAAGTATGGTAAATTTGAATTTTTCCAAAATGAATTGGAAAAGTTCAAATGAACCAAACCGCCAATAGAATGATTGGATGCGTCCACGTGGACCATGGATGTCAGGGAATCCAAGTAGGTGAGGGGTTACACTAGTGCAGAGGGGCTTAGATGCACTGAAGTTTGGTAAAAACAATTTTTCGATAGCGGTAATTTTTTTAATTACACCCTACACCGGTGCCTTTGACTCTTGGACGCACCGGTGCAATCAATGGCTTCATGCACTGAAATTAGCCGATGTTAAAATAAAATAAATTTTTGAATAAAAATTCTTTCCAGTGAGTTATGGTTACAAGCGCACCGGTTCAATCTAAGGTCATATGCACATAAATTAGCCGATGTTAAAAAATTAAGTTTTATAAATAAAATGTTATTCGGTGCATTGTGGTGACCGAAACGCATCGGTCTAGTATGACAAGTTAGCACATCGGGAATGGTTTTACAATATTTTCTCAATTATATTTTTTTTTCTTTGATAATTCGGATATCGGTGCATTAACCTCTTTAGAATGCACCGGTGAGTTTAACTAAGGATGCACCTTTATAGACTTTCGACATATTTTTTTAGGAAAATAGATTATAAAATAATGTTTAATGTGTCAGGGTTTGGTGAAACACAATCGTGCAGGTTGTACTAATGAATGCATTGTGTTTAGTTTTTAAATTAAATATTTTTTTTTAACATGAAAATTGTGCAGTACGAGTATTCCTATATAACGCACCGGTGCGGTTATTTGATATAATGCACTGCTTTCGTTATTTGGTAATTATTATGGTTTTGTATCGAATTTTTTGGGTCGTGGTCTGACAAAATATGACTCACTGGTGAATGCACAGGTGCACGAATGTCATAGACGCACCAGTGTGATTATTTTGAAAGTGCACTGTAGTAAAAAAAATTCTACTCAAACCTCTACCCGCTCACCTATGATACTAACCTCTGCTAGAAATAGATATTTGGGCTCTTTTCTAAGGAGCATATGCTATAACCTACACTACGGGGCCTTTTCCTTGTTGTCCTAATTGATGTTGTTAAAGAACTAGTACATTGCTTTTGGAATGAAAATATTAGACCTTCATCCCATCAAAGAGATTTCCTAAAGTTGAGAAAGGGTACTAATGAACATGAATCCTAGATCAAGCACTTCTTTGACACGACACAAACAAAAACCTATGAGAGATGAAATATTGAGCATACACAATGGAACCTAGGACAAATTTCCTTTGAGAAATGCAAACCCTAGTACATCAGAATATGTATTGAGTGCAACACATGTTGATGTAGATACCATGTAGAATTTGAATATTGTTATGATATATATAAACATGTCCTTTGTGATTTGCATACTAACATTGTGGAGGGATACTCTTCCATACTACCACCGAATGCATCGAGAGAATTTATCCATAGATTCATGTGTCCAAGGGACGAAGAACACAAATATTATGAAAAATCATGTTTATATGGGACATGTTCTAGGTGGAGTTGATTTTTCGTTATTGAACCGTTGCATTGATGAAAGTGAGTAGCGACAATTCAAAAGGTTGACAATAGACATGCAAATATTTAAATATATAACATATCAAGTAGATAGTGCAAAGGAAAGAATAAAAATTGCATTGGTGAAGTGACATGTAAGTGAAGATTGCAAACTTTCACATTGTACATTCAATTTCTACATATATTTCTTTTAAAGGTCACATTGTAATAATGCCCTTGTTTTCATGGAACCAAGTACAAATATGCGATTTCATGAAGGAATTTTACAAAAAAATGAACAACGTCTTCAACATGTGCATGTAGCATGACAACAAGATGAACTGTATTGAAAATGAAGAGACACCTTTCCCCTTAGTACAATATTGTCAGTTGTGGATTCGCTAAGAAACACACTCTTCAGCCACAAAATGAGATTCAAGTTCAATATTACCAATCATACCAAATTATCATAATTGTACATATCACATATAGACATGAGAGAGAGAGTAACAATGACAAAAGGATAATAATGAAAGAGACAAACTTGTACATCAGTGATGGTAGGTTCCATGACCTACATTATCTTGAATATGTTGATTTCAAATTTTCTATGATCAGCTGAAGTACAGAGATATACAAATGAATCAAGATTGCATATGGTCAGATGGTTTCACTAGTACAAAATGAGAGATAAGTGATTAGGCAACTAAAAAAGTTAGTCACCACTATTTTTTCAAGGGATAAATGACTAAAATTGAGCAATTTTAAATAAGCCAACTAAAACTGACTAAGATAAATGACTAATTTAGTCACGAGATAAAATATATGACTAGATAGCAAGTGACTAAAATAGAAATGACTAATTTAGTCACGGGAATATAAATATGACTAGCTAACAACGATTAATGTGAATTAGTCATTTATGTTAGTCATAATTAGTTGTGTCACACTGACATTAATGGAAAATTACAAGTTTGATAATGAATTTGTACAATATTTTACTAAATTTTAACAATGTAGATGGATTTAGTGATCTTACTATGGGGGTCATGGTCCATGTGTGTGGTCCCAAACCACCATATTGGCCCTCCATAGGGGATATTTGGCGTAGAAGTGGGATGTGGTACTGCTCATTTTGACGTTTAGAACACTAGATATGCAGGTTTCTAACATGCCCACAAGATTATGTAATTATGCCTATGAAATCCTAACGAAGATTATATCCAATAGGATTAACTAGAAGATCCTCCCAAATGTCATCTTAGAACCAAGGAGGCTTTTGGAGAAAAAGAAAATCACTGACAATATTATTGTTATACAAAAAGAAGTACATTCCAAGCAATAAATAGTGAAAGAGGTATGATTGTAAATTAGATCTAGTTAATTCTTTTTCTAGAGTTTGCAACTCCTTTTTACATGATGCTATCTCTAGTTTTGGATTTTTGTTGAGCATGTTATATGCCATATTATAAATTAAAAGGTTAATTAAATGGATTTTTTTTTAAATTAGTGGATTTTTTTATCAATTTAGAGATATATTGTTGGAATGAGAAATTTAAGATAATGCTTATTTGTTTAGATGTTAGGAGTTTTTTCGATGCTTCTAGGTCTACATGTTGCATTAGTCATTAATAAGAAAAATAAATCAATTTGTACCTATTTATTTGGAGGGGCTTGAGGCTACGTTTGCATGAGCATTTCCTAGGTTTGATGGAAAATTTTGATTTCAAATATTAGTTGAATACACCTAGGGGAAAAGCTTAGTTGGACAAAGTGCATTTCTTTAACTAGTTATCTTGATTCGTGAGACAAAAGTGATAATATTAGTGATTCTTTGGACAAAAGTGAGAATATTAGTTGAATAGAGATAGGGAAAGGGATTTGAAGTTCAAATATGATCAATACTGGAGAGGGATGTTGAGGAGATTTGGCCTTTAAACATTTAAAATGATTAATAGATTTAAATACTTATTTAATACATCAATATGCATGCTTGCTATTTTCGAATGCAATTATATTGAAATACGATAATGAATATCAAAATATCACATTTTTTACAAACATATGATCATATTCTTTTACACTAAAGGTTTATGCACTACTTGTACAAATATTAGCACTACTTAGTACATTTACACAAATTGATATGTACCTTTTTTTTATATTTAAAGTCATGCTCAAGATATGCATAGGTTGATTCCTCTCTCCATCAAATGACACATGCCATGGAATATCAGTGGAAAAAATAAAAAATATGCACTTAGTTTTGACATTGTTACAGGACATTCATGTAACAAATTTGATGACTTTTCCAAGACCCCTTTCAACATGACCTTGACATATGCTTTGCATATTCCTCAATGTTTTGAATTGTTGTTCAAAGTTTGGTTAAGGACTCATCTAACTTCCCAAGGTTGCACAAACTAATTTGATTTGGTTAAGGACCCATCTAACTTCCCAAGGTTGTGTAATCTAACTTGATTTGTAATATTAGTTTGAACACCTTTGATTTAAATAGATATAGGTCTCCTTTCTATATCTCACCTCAAAGTTACAGTTATGTCCTAGATAATTGTATGGTTTATACATGTGCGTAACATAATTCCATGACATTGGGAACTAAAAAAAACTAAACCTAAATCTATTTGCTCCATATTTAGCCCTATTCACCATATAATATATATGTTTTGTTATCCTAAGAAAGATCCAAGATCGGTTATAGTCGTATCTCAGATCGAAACCTAGACTTTGGCATGAATGAATCAAACATCTAAATTTCCAAATCAACGAAACTGATGGTGAAACAAAACATGACTAATAGAATACCTAAGCTTGTTCCCCCTAATGGAGTATGTAAGGGATGGATTCTTGCAAATAATCATCAAGTGACCTTTGAAATAGGGAATAGGGATAACTTTGAGAGCAAGGACTTAGCAAGAACTTGTCTATAGTGACTTGTGTTCCCTAAACAAACCATGACTAGCTAGTGCAAGGTATTTCTTGACCTCCATAGATGAATTTTCTAGGTATACTTGGATATATTTCTTGACAGATAAGAGTTGTGTCTTTGAGAAGTTAAATAAATTTTTGTCACATACCCATACACAAAAAATGCTTTAGGAACAACATTAAAAGCTTAACTCCTTCGGAATATCCTAGATTTAATGGTTTCAATAATAGTTACTAGGCTCACCTAAAATATGAATTTGTTAAGTAGATCCCAAATAATGGTAAGAGTTGAGTATATTCTAGACAATAGTTGTTTCGTGCTTACTTAGCCTTTTGGCTAAAGCACATGTTTTCTTGAATTTCAGGTTGTAAGTTTTCTATGGTCTTTTAATATTCTTCAAGGTAAGAATTCTTTCGATGATTAGTTCAACATATATGATGATTCTTATTGCAAAGCACAATAATATATAACAATTCTAACCACTTCTAAGGTGGATGGTCCCTTCCATAGGTTTGGTTGTTTTTTTTAAAGAACCTACAAATCTAAACTTAATAAATACTAAGTATGAATCTAATGAAGATGCAGGTACCCTCATCAGGTCGGCTCCACATTGAACATTAAACTTTCATTAGAGTATATAAATTTATTGGAAAAATACAATCGCATACAAATGGCACATCACACTTGACACTCCTGTACCATCAAGATGTTCTTCTCGACCTTTGTGTTTTAAGTCGATGGTAATGAGGGCTAGACTCATGGCCTATCGAGGGCACCCTGCCACGTGAAGTAACTTTTTGTACAAGGTTACCATAATGTTACAGCTATTACGCTGTCAAATTGATTAATGAGCTCTTAAAAACTGGAAGGGACTACCTCGAACAAGTCTAAACTCATGCGACCGTGGTAACCTGGTCTGCGATTCTTTTCTTTTTCATCAAGTGTTAAACCGCTTTTTGACACAGGTTTATAATGGAGGTGGGATGTACTCGAAGACCTGATGAGAACACTCACTAAGCACAAGATCCCTCCTACATGGTGATACTATACAGGTAAGATAGAGTTGTCGTAATCCCACTGTAACCCTCTCTCTTATTTGAATGTTGATTTCATTGAAGAACTAAACCCTTCGAAACTTGGCAGGTACTGAAGACGACTCTTGACGGTTTAAAAGAAAAGGCAATGGTAAGCCGTGTTAACACTATGTCTGTTCTCTCTCAACTCTTTCCTTTGTAGACATGAGGAAAAATTACTCATAATGTAAAAGAGTTTTGTTTTAAAAAAATGGAATGCTCAGACACTGGTTAAAGGTTTTGTAGTTCTCGACACCAATAATAGCAATGATGATATTAATGAAACCCTTATCGGCCATTCATGGCAGTTGTAAGGATGTAAAAGAATTTTAATCCTCTATCGAACTGGATTTCCATACGCTATTCTGAGTAGCCCCCTCACGGCTCTGTAATTCCTTATTTTTATTTATTTTAAGTTTAAAAAAATATAGAACTATTTTCTCATAAAAGGATTTGAATTTACTTTAATACAAAATTACATGCAGTAAATTTCCCTGGGTCTCCTTGTCCCATACTTGGTTTCTCTTTGAGAAATAATACATATAATAAAGGAAATTGAAATTTAGGACCTTCTGTTGGTTATCACCCAGTTCGATGGAAATTGTTGAAGTAAAAGGGCCAACCCGAATTCCGCGAGTGTTAAATCTGTGCTCTATCAAACCCTAAAACCGAACGTGTTCAGTAAGCTTAAGTCTTATCAATTGAATAAATTTTCATTGTTTTGTTGTTTTAAAAAATAGATCTCAGTATTGGTCAATTAATAAATGGTGGCACACTGATTTCTTGGATAAATAAAGTTTACTGCACCTAACTAGACTGATGGCCGAAAACTAGAAATTGCTGATACACTTGTCCGTATTACGCAATTGTTGATAATTCATGTAACTATTATAACTTCTAGAGACTTTAGATCACTGTATGGCATAATACGTTTTACCTAGATGAATTGCTACTTCATGTGTTTCACTTGAATGGAATTTTTACCCATGCATTTTTCTTGAATGAAATTTCTATTCCATGCATTTTACTTGAATGGAAAAGTACTACTAAGTTTGATCTTAAACTCTGACATAAGGTTTCTAGGTATCCCAACACTCCATCATGAAACTAGAACGAAGGAACAACGGTACTTCTCCTATGCATCAATACATATATATATATATATATATATATATATATATATATATTATTTTCTAGATAGATCTAGATAACTTTAAACAAAATTAGTTATTTACATGGGAAAGTCGATCTGGATCTAAACACCGTGTTACTGTGTAGCAACTTCGAGTTTTTATTTAAATATAAGTGGGATTAACCGACAATGATTTCACTATTATCCTCCATCTAATTAGGTTAATATCTTATTCACCCTAGACCAGGGTTCAAACCTAGATCAGTTGATTATTTACCGGAAGAAATTGAAGGTTTAAGAGATAATCTTCAAGTCTATGCATAATAAAATCATTTACTGTAAAACTTTATACCTATGAATAAAACTATACAGAAATAGAGAAGAAAACCTATCAATTTGATTTCTAAAATTTTCGAGTAAGCATAGAAAAATTATTTACAACATATAATTAATTCTACTAGCAACATATATGATCTATTGCAGGTTCATATCTACAAGCATACTGATATACAATCATTCGAATCCTTCGGAAATGCAAACATAACAATGCAGAGCTTTGGAACCTGTAACAACCCGAGCTGCGAATGAGGTAGGGACAACTCTGCTCCTCCCAACTGTAGATCCAGAGTAGGATAACCCACTCTGATCATCCCCAAGCTAAATCCAACACTCCAAGAGTGTAGCCTATTAACCAGTTCAAACTATTTGCTTTCACTTGCTTAGAGTTTCTTGCCTAACACTTTCATGCTCCCACAACAATACTTCCTCCCATGCATACTAGGCAGTGTCCTGCCTTCCGCATATGCATCTTTTATAATTTTTCCTAGGTCTTACACCCATCTGATTCCCTAAGAATCTTGTGGTTGTCAATCCCTCATTTCTAGGGAGTGTGTCAGTGCCTTTAATGCACTATGACACTTGTTTGATCTACTTTTGGTTAACACTCAGTCCTGTCTCCCACTCTTGAAGCCTAATTTCCTCTTTTAGCATTCATTGTCCCACTTGTCCTCATTATTTTATTAACAATAAAATAATAGTTTTGTCTCATTACAATTGGTAACCATTCGGTTACTTGACCAAGTTTTGGGTCTTGTTTCTTTATTCAATAACAATTAAAAAAAAATAATAAAGAATAATAATGAAAATGTTTGTGGGTTGGATCTTACAATTTAGGGCATTAATTGAAAGACAATGTGGTCGAGTTGTGACATGTTTAAGATCCGACAATGGAATTGAATATGTAGGAAATGGTTTTAAAAAGTAATTGCCAGATAATGGTATCTCTTGGCAATGATTTGTACCTTACACACCTAAGAAAAATAACAACCCTAAAAGGAAGAATTACACTTTCATATAAATGGAATGTTGTTTACTTTAGGCCAAAGGTTTTTTTGAGTAAGTTTTGGGTGGAAGTTGTCTATTACTCAAACTATTTGAATTTGTTTCTCACTAAAATGTATGGGATGTGACTCCAACCATTAAATGGAGTGGAAGAAAAACCTTTGTCGAATATATTAGAATATTTAGATGCATAGAATGCGCTCACATTCCAAATGATAGAGGAAATAAATTGGATGAAAAGAGTCTTATGTGTATCATGATGGGTGAGGGTCCTGAGGGAGTGGCGTTTGGGAGCTAACGACAACAGGCGGCAAAAGAATGTGGTTGAAGATTTGCTACAGTCATATGTAGAGGATTTGTTGGAATTTTTAGCATATCCATTTGAAGGGGTTTCTATTTCGAAATCACCAGCTGTTAGGTGAATGCCAAGGTTTTCTTCAGGGTCCTCTTCCGAGGGCTAGGTTAGGGTCGGAGGTCATCCACATGTGAATTCAGGGAGGCTATTGGCCATAGTAATGCATGTAGCTTGTCTCCTACACAAATATTGAGTCTATATTAGTAGGATGACTATGGTTACGTGCCTCAGGAATGGGGTTTGATCCCCCTAGGATCGATGGAATGACTTGGATCTAGCCATTTTTTCCCTCTCTCAGCTAGTGGAGCTAGTGTTTCCTCTCCAATTCCATGTGTTTCCGCTCAGGTTTTTGGTCATTTTCAAATATTTTATGTTGAGGAGTATCCCCCATGTATCTCTTCTGGTAGAACTCCCTTTCAAGTTAAACGAGATCCCCCTTACTCCATGGCCGAATTCCTCTATTCCTTTTTCTCCTGAGAGTGGAAGCCCTCTTGGGCTGATGGAGCACATTTCTCAGTTCTTTGATAGGGTTTCATCGGTTCATTCCCGGAGGCTTATGATTTCAATGGAGAGGTGTATGCAGTGGGAGTAGGGGTTTAACTCACATAAATATTGGCCAAGTCGAGGAGGTCGCCATACCTGGTGGGGTTTCAGTTGAGAAAGGAATCCCTCCAAGGAGGCAGAAGAGCATTTTTAGGAGAAGCTTCAGGAGAGATTCATCATCCTATGGTTGATCTGAGGTCACATGCTCTTGGAAAAACTCCTATTGAAGGTGGATATGATATTTATGTAGACAAGAGACATTAGTTCTCCAGTTCAAGAGTTCATAATGGTTCATCTGGCTTGGAGGCAAGTGATAATGATCATAAGGTCTCTTTGTATGGTTCTGCCTTACAGCCTTATGGCAGTGGTGCCCAAATCTATTTATTAAGTGAGCAAGCTGAAGAAAAAGGTATTTTTCATGTTAAGGATAATCTTCATGATTCTATGCACCAATCATATGCACCGAACACTAATTTACAGTCATGGGATGTTGGTGTATCATGCTAGAGGTTTAGTGACGTTAATGTAGAGAGAGGTAAATTCCTTTCACATTGTTATCTCAAGGCTTTTGATCACCATATTTATAGATCTCAATTATGGTCACGGGTAGAAGTGATAGGAAGGCAACTCAATAGAGCAAAATAGGTTTTTGCAATCAAACCCCAATGAATCAAATGGTCTTAGGCAGGAACAGGTAGAACACTTGGCTAGAATTCATCACATGTATAAGCAGGACCAGCAAAGGTCATAAGAGAATATCAAATTTGACAAATATCATGATCTTCCCGATGGATGGGTTGATGTATCTAGTTTTCATTCTCATAAGAGAGTGTCTGAAGATCCTGTGGACGATGCCTTACAACCTGTGAAGAGACAACATTACTATAATGAGTCATATGGACAGATGAATGAGCACACTCTGTAAATGGAACCTCACTTGGTGGCAGCTGGATTGGAAATCCCTCATGGGATGGAAGCAATATTGATAAATCATAAATTAAATCCATGAAAAGTTTCTCAAGATATATCTTAGATGCCTCATCCTTAGGAATTGGGAAGAAGTTTTGTTTCCGAACCCAGTCAATATGGTTTTCCTCATTGGTCTAATCCAATTGGGAGACCAACCCTTCCTATGCACTATTGAATCATACAAGTGATATGGAACTTCAAGGAATAGTCGTGCAGAATTTTAGTTTGTTCAAGAGCATTCTTTGAAAAAAACTGGATTTGCTGAAAGTTCACCTTACTCAACACCTTAGGATGCACGACATCTTCTTCCCTCTATTCTTTAACTTCTAAAGGTGTATGCAGAAGGATTTTTAGATAATAAATGGCATAAAATTGTGCAATGGTAGTTGATAGAAATTATTTCAAAGTTAAGTTGTTATTATTAGAAATTGTTTTTGATGTAATGGTCTAATTTTCTTAACATTTTTTATACTCAGAAATACATGCCACGGCATAAGACTGGAGAGGAGCTGAACTTCACATATTCTGAGTGTTTATTGTTTACATTCCATCAACTTTCTCATAAGGCATTTTCTATCCAGATTTTGAATTTATTCTTTCGTGCTTGTTTATGTTTTTCTTCTAAACACTTAAGCAAGTTTCTTTCTGTAGACTCCAAACTCGACAAATAGCCTATGTGGTTACAGGATAGTAACTGGTCAACCATCTGATAGGCATGGGGAGGATTTTTTTGAGAATTATAAGGATTTTACTGAAAGGTTAGTTCGCATGATTTTGGAGCTTATCTTCCCTTCAAGTACTACTATTCTCTTTGGGACCATGCAATGCATTATTCATAAACAAATGAATTTTTCTGTGTTGTTTAATAATGGTCCTTACCAATGCAAGAGGAACAGAAAATCTTATATGGTTACTGGATTATTTGAGAACTTATTCACATCATATTGTTTGCCATTTCAAATCTTTGAAGGACTTCTTCTAGTTTGTTGTGACTTATGTATAGCTCCATTAGCTTGTTTGCTCTTGCTCTTGTTACACTCCTGTTGAAGGTGTAGTCAACACTTAATTCTTGGATGAGATAATTAAAATGTTGTAGGTTGGAGCTCAACATAGATGTTTTCTCATATTCAAAGTTTCTAACTTTGTACAATGCCATGGATCTAAATGTCAATCTATTAAAAAATTCCACCTCTTTCTGAGATTTTTTATCACTGTTTTGGTTTTCTAGTATCCAAGATGTGGCTTTATAGATGTTTTACACGATGCCATGGATTACTTAGCCTTTGGGATATTGTGATCAAAACATGGATTATAATCTCTATCAAACGATGTCTTTATGTGAGGATATTCATTGCAAGGAAGTTCAATAACTATTATTTTTGTTTATAGCTCCTTTTGTTGCTTTGTAGAGGAAGTGGGCACTCTTCCATGTTGCCATATTATTGAGACTTGAGAGTTTCCATATTGCGTGTTGTATAAGTTTGACATTAAATGTCAGCACTGAAATGATCATTAGTGCTGCAACTTGTTTGTAACCATATGGTTGCAGTATTTTGCAAAGTTGCAATATAATATGATTGTAACTATAGCTAATGCATATGCCCGGAAAATTTTGGGTCACTGACATTATATTTAGTGGAAGGAAAATTTACATGGGAATTCCAAGTCTTTAATTCTAGATGTTGTTTTTATTTTCTATTATGTGCTCATTAGATTTGACTTGGCTGAAATATTCTCCTAGAGTAGCAATCCTTACTTTCCTATGCAATATTTGAATGTCATGGCAAGAGATATTTTGTACAAAATTACATATAACAGAGACTGTGAATCAAGCATGGCATATTTTACTTCACACATGCAGAAGGTGAAAAGTTCGAGTTGTGGTTATAAATTGACTTTCTTAATTGTTACGGTCTTATAGATTGACGATAGTTGAGGAATAAGATCTAGCTCGGGCTACCATGAAAATGTTAACCCAAGGAGTGTCAGAAAAATTTAACCTTGAATCAGCAATAGATTGATATCAAAAGAAAACTTGGGCATGAAAATAGCCTCATATCTCCATAGATTTCAACCCATATATCTTGGAATTGATGCTAGAGGCATTGTCTTTTGATGGTTGTTATCATTGCATATCCTTTATTCCACCTTGATTTTGTTGTTGGGATCAAGCTAAAAATATGGATAAGAGAATACGAGGTTTGGTCATGTGGCATCTATGGTTTAACATGGTGTTAGCACACTGCACAGGATATCTTAGAAAATTTAGACATATCATAGTGGAAGAATCCAACAAAATCATAAAATGATTTGTAGCTAATGCAATATACTGCATCAACTAGTTTTCCTGTAAACTAATAGCATTATAGTCATGTCTTCTCATCTTTCCTAATCTGAAAATGAAAGATCTGGGAGAGTTAAATTAATGTTTAGAAATACAATTATTTTAAATTGTATGGACTATTTTCTTGAAAGATCATATCTCAATGGTATTCTTAAAAAAAACTCTATGGAGGATTGCAAACTGGTAAGAACATCTTTGGAAGTTAATTATAGATTATTAAAGGACATGTGCCCTAAATCTGAAGATAAGAGGAAGAATAAGAAGACTATTCTATATCAAAAAGTGGTAGGCAATTTGATATACAATGGTTGATACAACACTACAGTGCATATACACTTACAGTGAGAAAAGTAAGCCAAGATATGGGTAGTCCAAAACATTAGGTTGTAGGGTATGGTTGATTACAGTATGTATTTTCGGGAAAAATTCCAGTGACCATATAACATTTCAAGTTATAGGATACTATTGATGTTGATTGTGGAAAAGATGGGAAAATGCAGATTGGAGTGGTGATGTCGATATCCAGCAATCAAACTATAGGTTACACCTTTATCATGTAGAAAGCCCTACTTATCAGAAATGCATGAGGCAATCTACAATTGCCTTGTATAACTCAAGGAGAATATTAGGCAGCTATTGATGCAACAACAGATTCAATTTGGCTTCATATTTTCATCACAAACATTGGTTTCTTTGTAAACATTGGTTATCATTAGAAGGGCTATTAAGTAAGAGAGCAATATCTGTTCACAAGTGAACTGTCTCCAAAACTCCCTATTTGTAACAACCAGACTTTCATTTCCATGGTAAAGAACCCAGCATTCCATGCTAGATCCCGACATATTGAGATCGACATATTTTGTTCTGGAAAAAGTTAGTCCAAGAAATGTGACTGTTTTTTTTGTGAAACCGATTTGATGACAATATATATTCTTACTAATAAGTAATACATCTGAATTGGCAGATGTTGGGATTGCTTAAGATTGACCTCATATTTTTCTTGCTGAGTGGGGATGTTGGGATGACATCAAAATATTTTTATTGTATGCAATTTCTTTTGATAGATAGAAATTTTAGCTATTGTGCAATCTATGATCTTGTAGTTTAAGGAATAATAATTTTGTGTAATCTATTTGAGGCAGACAAAAGTGGGGATAGGTGCAAAACACAAACAGTGTGCTTAATTTCAAAGCTCAGAAATTCTAATACACGAAAATTTACACTGATTACACAATCATATTACATCATTAGGTAAGATTCAAATATTCTTGGACATTACATGTAATAAAACTGCACATGAATCCTGTAGGTGCACATCTCAGACCAACCTTGTCTCTTTGTTGGAATTAAACAACTACAGTATTACATCCTTAGGGAAACCCAAGCTCAATTTCATATTATACTTTGAAAACTATAGGCGCACAGACTACATGATTGTGTTTAGCCAATTTGAAATGCCCTCTGGCATGTACAGCTCCTCTGAGTGTATCTGCAATGCTCGTGAGCCTCCTTGTCACAACTGCTATGGAGCACCTCTTATACATATATTACTAAGATGTGGACCTTCATTGGCCTGCAAGATTGCTACGTTTTGGGATGCATAGTGCAGTCTATCAATTGAGTGGAGGTTTCCAAAACAGTAATGAATGCTCCACATCATGCTTCCCTTGTTTAAAATAATATTCTCAACCTCTTGGTTCAGAGTCATTGGGATTTTTATTTCTTAGCTTTCTCCACTAATCAAACAATGACTCAATCTGCACATTGTTCAACCTTATTGCTCCAGATTCTGCTTCAGCTGCAATCCCAAGACAATCAATTATAATGTTAAGTTTATAACAACATGACTGAGTGACGGACCCCATAGTCACAAGTTCTAAGTTTCAGATTTCTGGAAAAATTGTTCCTATATGTGTCCATTCTGGAAGATATTTGCTCCTCCTCTATTTTGTGACTGCACTGTGTTTTTTTCGATATTTGTTTGTCCACACGCACTCCCTTGGACTCACCTCCTTGGACACATTTTGTTGTTGAAGTTGGTCTTCCTATTTGAACTCCCTCATCTTTCCTCAAAGCAGTCTGTGTATCACCTTGAAGCTCCCTTCCTGTAGTGGCTTGTGTATTTCCACAAAACCTCCTGTCAATAGTGGCCTATGCATTGCCCTCCCAGATTGGATATGTGGTGTTGTCATCTTTCCAAATAACATGTTAATTGTTTCAATGATCCAAACCAGAACAACATGCCTATATTTATAACTAACTTTGTGCATTTTCTTACCTTCAGCCATCCTGTAAGTACCTTCTATCTTTGACATGTTTTTTATGCTTTTTCTAGGTATATCTAGTCTAATATGAATTTGACCAGCTAGTTCTATGGTATTGCACAAATACTCATCAACTTTGTAAATGGATTCCTTTGTTCTCTACATGATTTGGGTTTTATTTCTGTGTTAGGTATTGAAGTGGGCATGCAATGCTTATTTATGCATTGAATCAACTAGTTTAGGTTACACATTACATGCTTTGCCATCTAGGCATCTTGATCATTGATTGTAAGGTTTACACAGAAGTCTCTCTAATGTGCAAGCTCAGAAGTTGGATCTGTTTTTGTTCCATAAGAGCTTCATTCCATTTGTAAGTCATTTAGGGTACAACAAGGCACTGTGCAAGGGAAAGGAATATTTATTGTGTCATATTATTCAAACATCCCTTGGAAACTGACAACTATTCATATTTCCTAGAGAAAGTGCTTAAAACTAAAAGTTCTTTCAAATGGAAGAAAATTTGAAATCCTGTTTTAGTAATTGCAAGTACTAGATTTTTATATTTATTGTTTAATTTCTTTTATGTTTCAGAACATTCAAAGTTGTTATTTGGTTGTTAATGCACCATTATTGTCTGTAACCCTCTGAAGTCTTTATATGAAAACATGTTTTATATACAAGTTTCATTTGGTATAATGGTATGTCATGAAACTGTATCTGTACGTGACATTCCATTCTAACTCCATCATTGTATTCAAGTATTCTCTTTTTATCACAATTAATGTTATCTTATTACTGTGCATGGGAAACAATATCTGAAGTCAAAACAGATAAACTCAGTACTTGGTATCGGGAGGCATTGATATTGAAGGTTAGTTTTCAAGTTTTGACATATGCAGTCAGTGTAAATTTGGAGTTTAGTAGCAATCGTGCAATGTTCTTTTGTTGCAAAGTTGATTCACTCCTAATTTTATTTTGGAAGTCCAATCTGCAATTGTGCTTATCTATCATGACTCTTGGGTGCTACGATTTGGTTTCCAACATTCGAGTATGTGGAACAACGATGTACCAAGTTTCAATGGGGCTACAAAAGTGAACATGCATGCGAGTAACCACTATTTTCCATAGCCTCCAGTTTATTAGAGGATGGAAATTGACAACCAGCCGCCAAGGTTCCTAGGTATGCCACCCACCAATCAACAAGCAATGTTCCAAAGAGGTCCTACCCTTAGTCAGCCTCAGAAAGCTATGGACGGGCATAGGATGTAGCAATGTGAACTCCAAGGCGATCCTGTCATGCAGACCATGCGGAGTCTAGGATTTCAAATGCAGGGAATCAACCCTCAGAACACAATGCAAGGCCAGCTCCAAGAGCAATACTTAAATGTAAGTGAGCAGACCGGTACTGCTATTCATTCCACTTTTAGTTGTAGTTACCCTATGTTATGCCTATTAGAGTCTTTACGTGTTTCAACTGCACAACTTCTCTTACTTAATAACCTTTACATGAATCTTAATCATTGTGGGAAATATCGAACAAATCCTTAAAATGCATAAAGTTGTTTATGCTAGGAATAATATGTGTTCCCTTTGTTGTTGCATGAATATCACTGCAACCATAGTTGTCATGGGAACCACTGGCTGATGATGCATCTGCATCTGTTGATATCTGTAGGAAATAGAATTTATTTGGCCTAAAAGAGCATAATTTACTCTGTCTAATCTGGATTCAAACTGTTATTCTGAGATTGTAATCATAAGTAGTCACTTGTTTCATTATTTGAAATAAACAAGTAAATAAATAAATACACACAAGTCAAGAAAAGAACAGCAGTTTTGAAGGGCAAAAAAGAGAACAATTTCAAAATTACAATCTAACTGCCATGCCAGATCAAGATAGTGCAAAACTCCTTCCTATAACTATCTCCCAACCATGGGATTTGTAAGAGCCTCCCACTATTTTCTTCATTAACCTGGCTCCCAATATGAACCATGTTTGGGTGTAGCCCTATGCTAGCACAAATCGATCTCGACCCTTTATCTGTTATGCTGCAAGTGGTATGAAATTCCTTAACATGTCAAACCATCTGTTGTAAACTGCTAGCTCAAATTCCTATCATAGGGAACTTCTGATCTTGCAAATCGAAAGCATGGGCTCAGAGCTGATACAACATCAATATCAGGTATATGGTAGTTTGTTGTTGACTCTGGAGAATGATTGGAAACAAGCAGGTTTTCTTTGGAACCCCTGCAAAAACACACCATACATAATTTTCAATATCGTTCAAAGTTCAGACGTCGTTAATAAAACTTCACAACAACGAGGACTCTGCTAGGTATAGTTGCATGTTGAGCAAATGGGTTGCAACAGAAAGAGCTTCACGTTTCTTCAGATCAATCTCAGTTCAGCACTTCACCCAGACCTCATGCACTTTCTATGCATTGATTGTTTTGTGGAAGTAACATTTCAAAATTTTAGTTCTTTCCTGTTCATTTACAATGAATAGAATGCATAACCAAAAGAAATTCAAGATGGCATTAATTTAGGTTTTGGCAGGATCAACCATGTATTTAAATTTTACGTTTGTTAATGTTTTATTTATTTATTTTTTTAAGCATTACAGACATGCACACACTCACACAAAGAATTTATGGTTATCCTCCCCCCACATGTGCTGTGGAATTTCCTCTTGGTGCAATAACACAACCTTAATAGAGAATAAATCCTAGGAAAATCAAAACAAAAAGTCCAATAATTCTCAGTAACATCCATACTATTTAGGGGATCTTTTTTTCCCAATTTGCTAGGTTACTTTTTACAAAAATATTCACCATTTGAAACACCCTCCAAATGTCTTCAATGCCGCAATGTTACTGGACTTTGCTCAAAGAAGAACTTGGCAAGGCAGAAGAGTTGAGAGGTTGACTAGGCTTGGGAAAAAATTGGCACACTCTGGACAAAATGGTGCAGTTTCTCGGCATTATAAGCAGGTTGGTGAGTCATACTTGCATTGACTTAAACTCATTTGGCCTGAGTCAAACTAGATCAATGCGAGTATGACTTGTCCTCCAGTCATTGACTTCTTTGGCTTGTGAGTATGGTAACAATATAAATGGGGGAAATTATTCAAGGAAATAGCTTGCAAAATGATAAATGGTTCCAGGGCAGAACTCCAAATCAAGATGATGCTCCATATTTTTCCTCAGAAAATCAGAACTTAGAAGAACAAGGGCAAAACATTCAACCGACACTTTTTTTAAAAATTGAGTGGTAAAAGAATCATTTTCCCCTCTGGATTTATGCAGCGTAGCCTTGAAAGAGGGTTTTCGACAAAATGACTTCCCCTATACTCCAAAATAGAGCATCCTAGATAGAGTCCTCATTGTGACATCTTGCTTTTAAGGAGATTATATTTTCTATTTTCTAAGAAATACTATTGACTTAACTCCATTTATTTTGTATTGCGGGATGGCAAGTCAGCCTGCCATGAATAGTAGCAAACCTGCTACTGTACAAATGAAAGGGCAACCTATTGTTCAAAAAAGTGGTTGTTGCTCATAAGACAATTCCTAGAATAATTTTTACTGCAACTGGTTTTGAAGAAGTGAAGTTGAAGATAATTGTATGTATTTTGGATCTGAGACAGGAAAACGTCTCTTTTCTATCTGTGAAGGGAAACAGCTTGCTTTTGTTCCTGATAATTTGTATACCCATGGATTATTGTACGCATGCGTAGTTTGTAAGATCATTCTTCTTTGAATTTTCATCATTGTCACAATTGAACTGCTATATCTTAGAATTCTTTTAGTACTTGAAGCATTATTCTTGAATATTTTTGACATTCATTTTGTTCCCATTCAAAATTTGTTTGAACATCATCATTGTCAAGCAATAACAACTTCTTA
This sequence comes from Larix kaempferi, assembly GCA_027924585.1. Lineage (NCBI taxonomy): Eukaryota > Viridiplantae > Streptophyta > Pinopsida > Pinales > Pinaceae > Larix > Larix kaempferi. Next base: position 19,640,571 of record BSBM01000091.1, read on the forward strand.
AAGGGTGCTAGCTCAATGGTAGAGCACCTGCCTAATTATAGGCAAGAGATTGATGGTTCGATTCCTCCGTACCCTATCATAAATTAGTGACTAAGAAAATGACTAAATTCGCTTATATACAACTATTAGTAGCTAATTTCCAGTATCTTATAGCGCGACTAACGTTTAGTCATATTTGTCTTAGTCATTAATATGTTATCATCTAGTAGTTTATTTAGTCGTATATTTGGTCATTAATTGTGACAATCAATGACTAAATCAGTGAGTATTAATGACTAAATCAGTGAGTATCAATGACTAAATCAATGACTTAATTAGTGACTATCAATGACTAAATCAATGACTAATAAGTCAACCAATTAATGACTAGTGAAATACGACTATAAATAAGATAGTGGAAATCGGATACTATTAGTCACCGACTCAAAAATAGTTGTTTATAGTCAAATTTTAGTCATTTTTGTAGTCATTAATTTCTCATTTTGTACTAGTGTTTTGTGTACCAGTTCAAAAGCGCTTGTGTATTCCAATGGTTGAGTATTTTTCTCAAGACATACAACGTCCCGCATATTTGGAACTATTTTGAGACTAGTTATGGGAAAGGTGAGCATGATGGGGCTATTGCATGCATAAAAAAATCCCTACTAAGAGAGGAGATGAGATTTACGAGGAACCATCATATCCAATAAGCATAATCCATAGTTCAATGGTTCTATGCAATAATAATAAATCAAACCAACGAGAAGCAAACATCAATAGGGACGTCACGCGTGGTAAAAAATTATTGGCAAGTGGTCAATATAGATCAATCACGTCTGTATAGTTGTAGCCTCGTACAAGGAACACTAGGATTTCATTTGTTTTGGAGCTGAAACAACCCTTTCTTTGAAATATAGACATGGAAACTTACTTCATTTTATGGCCCCTGTAACAATGGTGAATGGGATGATTGTGAATCAATTGACGGGGTTGACGAATCGGATCATGTATCACTTGCAGTAGATCCACGTGCAGTTGTTGAAACAATCTATCTAGAGGAGGGATAGTCATTTATTTCAATCGACTATATGATCATATATCTGATCTTGTACAACTAGGTAAATATTTCAGCAATAATTTCTCAGATCCATTTTTTTTATTCAACAATGTTGTTAAACACCTACATGTTTGAATTTGACAATACATTGCATTTTTGCAGGACACATCTATGCAGTTGTTTCCTTGAAAGACAATGAATGGGGCATGGATTATTGGTTGGCATAATACATCTAAGGGAATCAATTTCTAAATGCATCATTATCTAATACTGAAAGAATTGAATTTCCCATTGTCTTGATGTTGTTCAAGGTGAATATCTTACACTAGATGGATAGTTAAGAAAGACTAGTGGGTATGTATACATGGATTATATATCAGTTTCAATGGTATATTCATTTACAAACCTAATCATTGGTACAAACATCCAACTAGAAACAATGTATAAAAAGAGCTCGAACAATGTATGATACTCCCTACCTCATGCAGAGAATGAGAAATCAATGGATACAATTAGCAATAGAGAGGATCTAGAAGGCCTAATTGAATGAGATGCTTAATTAATGCCATATCTGGGATTGAAAAAATTCACATTGAGTTAACTATTTTATGTTATGTACATGGTTTCTAGTATGGTCCAAGAAAAATAACATTTGTTTCTACTGTGGTTCATTTTTTCAAATTCATAAACAACTTGATAAATTGCACAAGCTTTATTATTTATTTGTTGTCTTTGTAATTTTATCTCATCTAAGTACACCATAAGATTCTCATCCATCCTTATCCTACTTATCCATCATTTATCATCCACCATCATCCTCATGCTCATTGTTACCATCACCATCCTGCTTCACCATCACCATCCCCATGCTCATTGTCACCATCACCATCATGATTCATCATCACCATGCCCACTATTGAGTTCAGAATTGGCCCCTTCTAATCATCCTTGATCACCTTTCCTTCCCCTGTCTTACACCATTTATCATGATAATCAGACATGTTATCCTCACTTTATTCCCCCAAACTGCCAAGGTATGACTGATTATTGCTTTATCTTATTAATGCTTATGATTGTGATAATTAAAGTTGTGTATCTCTCAATTGTGCTAACATGTTATGATTTATGAAGGTAGTTTGAGATAAGTGGACTGCAGGAAGGTGGGGCTGAACAAGTCTTGAAAGAAGGGATGTTCGTTGCTTAAAAAGGATCCTCGGGGGCTCAAATCATCAATTAAGGCACATGGTTCCAATACAACATCCTAGGTGGAGTTGTGACAGGGCAGTTGTAACAGAATGCACTATCTTTAGTATGTTGCTGCTCGAGTGTAGTTGTGATCTGGAAGTATCGCCACTCCTGGGCCAATCGACAGCTTTCTCGTATTTTTCTGTCTCTACTTTGCTATGTATTGTAACAGCTAGTTATTTAGGGCGCCTGAAGATCAGAGATCTTCATGGCTGCCCGTTTTTAGGATTGGATGTTATGATTTGTATGTATAAATATGGGGAGCTGCCTCAACATTGGGGGTTGAACAACAGATAATTAATTCATTATATTAGCAGCAAATGCAACTATGTAATCATTCTTCTATTAATATAAGGAGTTACCTCTGAGTTAAAGGAACTTGCGTTGTTCAGCCAGCGTCTCTGTGTGAAGGATGGGCCCATCTTCAATAGGGATTGCTGAGTTAAATTAGGACTCTTTAATTTATTGCTGTGTGATGGTTTGTTTATGATATTTCTTTTGTACGCTGCAGTAGTAATTTGGGTGTGGATTTCCAGTATAATTAAGATTATGTTTCTTTGAAACTGGCAAGTAATACAAAGTGACAGTCGACTGAGTAGAAACTTTATGCAATTTGTGTGACAATTGTACACAGCCTTGTTCATCTCGCAGTTAAGTTGTGATCCCATGAGCCTCTGCAATTTATCTTTCTATTATGACTGTTGATTTTCATTCCTGTGATTCAATCTCTTAAAACAGCTGAACTCAATCCTTTGCAATTTGAATTTCTAGATTAATATTCAGTTTCTGCTTATGGTTTTCAAGAGTGATCAGATTGAAGAAGTGAGTTACTTGTCCTAGGATGTGAATAAGATTTCTTTTCATCAGCAATTGTCTTTGAACCTTATTTTATTTCTTGTTGATACATGGTAGGAAGGAATTGAAATTATGGTATTTAGACAGCAACTGGGATTACACAGCTCCTTGGGATGAACATAGCTATTAGGAGATAAAAGTATTCAATGATTGTGATTTGGTGTTTAAGCATAGATTGTGAATTTATCCTTTGAAATTAAAAGACTTTCTTGGGTTGACAATAAATCTCGTATGCTCTGTGTGTTGGTAATAATCTATCTGCATATAGGGTGCTCGACATTTTGGCGCCGTTGCCGGGGAAGGATAAAAATTAAACAATAATCATTAGTTGCATCTGGTAATTGTTTCCAGTCAGTATTTTCTTTGCTGAAATGATTTGGTTCGCATGAATACAAGGAGGGTAAAACGTGATCACCTCCCAACTCCCAAAACCCCACAAATTACTAACAGTGCAGGTGGCTCGTGTCGTGGTCGAGGACCACCATTGGGCAGAAGAACATTCATCGATGATCTTGTTGATAGAACTGATTCATCTACCAGGACTCATCATCAAGAAACTCCTATCAGAAGAAACCTTGCTGCTCCTAGGGCGCCAGCGTCCACGGTGGAGAATACACGAGCAGCTGTAACTCCTTTGTATATCCCTGCCAAGGAGGACACAGCTGTTACAACTGGGCCTACTGTTACGACTGAGGAAGACGTAGCTGTTACAACTAAGGAAGACGCAGCTGTTACAATTGAGGGAGATGTGGTTGTTACAACTAAGGAAGACGTAGTTTTTACAACTGAGGGAGACGCAGCTATTACAACTAAGGAAGACGCAGCTGTTACAAACAAGGAAAAGAACGTAGGAACGAATGAAGAAGAGGAAACAAAAGAGAACATGAGTAATAGACACGAGATCGACGAGGAAGAGGCAATGGTGGAATATCATCATGAAAATTACTCCCTACCAGAAGGAATGACAGCTACATTACAATTTCTGATTTAGCATCCAAAAGGGGCAGCCCCTATGAAGAACATCTCACCATCGGTGTTGCCTTGTTTCCATGGCAGAGCAGCAGAAGATCCAGACGAATTCCTTTTTGAATTTGATATCCTCTGTCGCAGCTATGATTATGTCACAGATGCCCAAAAGTTGAAACTTTTTCCCGCCACCCTAAAGGACAATGCATTACGATGGTTCATAAGCCTTTGGGGAGGAACTGTTGCTAATTGGAATAAGATGAAACAAATATTCCTAGAGAAATATCAAGAATATTGCAACACCAAGGACAAAAGAGAGGAATTATTCAAGATGGTGCAGAAGGAGGATGAAAGTCTGGAGGATTTTGTAGAAAGGCTGCTGTACAATGTGCAAAGAGCTGGGTAGACGAACATGGGGCTGGATGTGCTCAAGATAATATTGCTTCAAGGGATCAGGGATGATTGTTTAGACATATTAAATCTGTTAGGAAAGGGAGATATCTCCAAAGAACCTTTTGAGATGATTGTGGAATTATGTAAGAGATACTCCAGGGGATCTACCAGGAACAATAAGCGGGACAAATGGGATAAGTTGCAACATGATGTCTTTGACATAACTCAGAAGTCATCCAACGGAGGAGCTACCCATGCAGAGATAGGCAATCTCCTTGAAAATTTTAAAACAGAAATGATGAGCTCCATCTCTTCGGAGATTGATGTGTTGAAGGAAAAACAAAAATAGGCAGTGGAGGGTATCACACTTGGTGTGTTCTGTCCCCGATGTAGGAAGAATCATCCTCTGAAAGAATGCCCGCTTGACAAGGTAGAAGTATGTCAGCTGTGTGAGCTGAACCATGACGTGAAAGAATGCCCCTCACTTCCCCAAGTGAAGGTTGTTCTGCTGGCGACAACTCCAGAAGTGGAATCAGCCTATTTCATTGCACAGAAGAAACCTTGCCAGCCTCGAAATCAAGGTATGCCTCTGGACTCGTTTCCATTTTTGAATAATATGAGCAATTGGAATAATAACATGCAAAATGTGAACACACAATTCCCTTCAAATTATGCTCAGTGGAATCCTTCCCAACCTGCAATGCAAAATTTTAATTCATGGGGTCCTTGGACATAGCCACCACATCAACCTACGTCGTGGTCTCATGGATGGAGGAACTTCCCTCTTGGGAACCAGTTTCCTCAACCACCTCCACCTCAGCAGTTACCATATTCTCCTCCATACCCTCAATTTCCTCAATACCCTCCATATCCACCTCAGCAGTCGCAGTTGCAGCTGCAGAATAATCCTGTCCCTAATATACCAATACGGCCTCAGATTCCTGCCCAACCTAATCCTAACCTGAATATTAAAACAGTCCATCAATTGGAAACTATTAATATGTCGGCCTACGCTCTTTCCCCTGTACCTTGTAATGACATTCGTCTACGATCTGGGAAGATAATAGAACCTGTAATTATAGAAGATGCTCCACCTTCTGTGCATGAAGAAGGGGAGAGTTCACAGCATCCATCCGATACAGTTCCTATCACTGAAGGTGCTGAGCATCCCTTGGATGGGATGGCTGAAACATCAAACAATAAATTGGACAATACACAGCCTACCCAGTTGATAAGGCAACCACCATACCCCAAGAGACTAATGCTACCAAAAATAGGGGGGCAACCTCAATTTAACCTCCTAGGAGAGTTAAAGAATCTTTATGTCAAAATCCCCCTTCTGCAAGCTCTTCAAGACGTGCCTATTTATGGTAAAACCGTTCGGGACCTGTGCAACAAGAAACCAGGGAGGAAACCTAGAGATCCTCCCACTGTTCATGTCATAGGGAATTTATCAGCTTTGATAACAGGAAAAACCCCTGTGACCAAGTATGACAACCCTGGCAATCCTACTGTCACTGTACATGTAGGACAGACACAGATACCCAACGTGCTAGTTGATTTAGGAGCAGCGGTCAATGTCATAATGATTGAGACTGTCAAGAAGCTTGGGATCACTAATTTTAGACCGACCCCTACCATTTTAGAATTGGCAGACAGATCCACCATTAGACCCGAAGGGATCCTAGACGACCTTGTCATCTCAGTAGATTCATGGGAGTACCCTACTGACTTTTTGATATTACAACCAAAATCACAGCTGGGGGGACACCCATTGATCCTAGGGAGGCCGTGGTTGGCCACAGCTGATGCTTGCATCAGCTGTCGATCAAGGTCCATGAATATATCTGATGGTACTGAGACTAAAAACCTCACCCTGTATCCTCCAGCTCAGCCGAGTTTAGAAGCTGAGACTTCCCTTTGGATAGAACAGGAGGAGGAGGAGGATGTCCAGCCACTATTAACTATAGGGAAGGCCTTGACTTTTAAAAATGAAACAGAAGATGATGCTATTAGTAATTTTATTAGTGAACCTGCTTCAGTGGATAAAGAGGTCTATCAAGTCCTGAACATTACCCTTGGTAAGGAAGAACAAGAAAATATTACGGAAGAAGCACTAGTCGGTGACACAAACATAATCCCAGTTTTGAAAAATTCAAAAAGTATTCCTATTGAGGTAGAACCTAAAAAGACTTTGAATATCAACCCTGGTCTCTCCTTAGAGGAACAGAAGTGCCTAATCAGTCTCTTGAAAGAACATAAGGGGGCATTCGCCTGGGAGTATACAGACATGAGGGGTATCCCCTCTAATCTGTGCACCCACCATATTTACATTAAAAATGACTCCCAGCCTGTGTGTCAACCTCAACGACGCATGAACCCCAATCTGAGGGATATAGTGAAGGAGGAAATCCAGAAACTTTTGGAAGCAGGATTTATATACCCTATTTCAAATAGTGAGTGGGTTTCCCCACTCGTAATTGTGCCCAAGAAAAATGGTAAATGGAGAGTCTGTGTTGATTATAGGGAGCTGAACAAAGCTACGCAGAAGGATCATTTCCCTCTTCCCTTTATTGACCAGGTACTTGATACCCTATCAGGGAAGAAGTTCTTCTCCTTCTTAGATGGGTTCAACAGGTACAACCAAATTCAGATTGCTCCTGAGGACCAGGATAAGACCACCTTCACTTGCCCTTGGGGAACATTTGCCTACAGAGTGCTTCCCTTTGGTTTATGTAATGCACCAACAACGTTCCAAAGCGCTGTAATTGGCATATTCTCTGAATTAGTTAATGATAGTATGGAAGTCTTTATGGATGATTTTACTCCCTATGGCAAAGACTTTGAGGAAGCACTGGAAAATTTAAAGAAGGTTTTAATTCGCTATGAACAGGCTCGCCTCTCATTAAGCACTGAAAAATGCCATATGATGATGAGTGAGGGAGTGGTATTAGGACATTTCATCTCTACCGATGGCATTCAGGTGGATCCTTCAAAAATTAAGGTGATAAAAAATATACCGACTCCTTCAACTCAGAAAGAGGTGCGAAGTTTTCTGGGACATGCTGGATATTATCGGAGGTTTATAGAAAACTTCTCCAAACTTGCTTTTCCTTTGTTTTCTTTGTTAATGAAGGATGCACAGTTTGTGTGGAATGAAGCATGCCAGACAGCGTTTGATAAGCTTAAAGAGAAGCTGTCCACAGCTCCTATCCTAAGGGGACCTAATTGGACCATACCCTTCCACATTTCTTCAGATGCTTCTGATACCGCCATTGGAGCAGTACTAGGACAGCAGGATGGTCAAGTACCTTATGCCATCTATTATGTTAGTAAAAACTTAGCCCCTACTGAAATTAATTATACTGTTACTGAAAAAGAATTCCTTGCTATTGTTTACTCTATTAATAAATTTCAGCATTACATTACTGGGTATCCTACGTTTGTGCACACTGATCACTCTGCCATTAAATATTTAATGAACAAACCTATCACCAATGCCAGAGTGACCAGGTGGCTCTTATTATTGCAGGAATTTGATATTACCATTATAGATAAACCTAGAAAAGAAAATGTTGTTGCTGATTTTTTATCTCGCTTTACTAACAGTGATGACAGTTTGCCTGTTGAGGATTCTTTTCCAGATGAACATCTATTTGCACTTTCAGCTCATTCCCCCTAGTATGCAGACGTTGCTAATTATTTGGTTGCAAGAAAGCTCCCGCCACACATGCCTAAACGAGAGAAGAGAAAAATTATCCAGCAAAGTGCCAGGTATTGTTGGCTCAATGGTCATCTCTTCTAAACAGGGCCCGATCTTGAGATTAGGAGATGTGTAAGGGAAGATGAGATCTTTCACATACTGAAGGCCTGTCATGATGGACCTTGTGGGGGACACTTTGCAAACAAAAGAACAGGGCATAAAGCGTTGCGGATGGGCTACTATTGGCCGACTTTGTTTAGGGACGCTAAAAGGTATGTTCAATCTTGTGATAGCTACCAAAGGATGGGCCAGCCTAATAAAACAGATCAGATGCCTCTACAGCCCCAAGTAGTAGTTGAACCATTTGATAGATGGGCATTGGATTTTGTTGGCCCTATCAGCCCTCCTTCCAGACAAAAAGTTTACATTCTGGTTTGTATTGATTACATGACCAAGTGGGTAGAGGTTGTAGCTTTGGCTAAGGCTAATGACCAGGCGGTGATTGATTTTCTGTACAGTGAAATCTTTACCTGCTTTGGGGTACCAAAGGAAGTAGTTACCGATGGGGGACCGCAATTCATCTCACACCAATTTGAATCCTTGCTCCGAAAGTATCACGTGCAGCATAGGGTGGCTTCACCTTACCACCCTCAGGCCAATGGTCAGGTGGAAAGTACTAATAAAGTTATTGAAGCAATCCTTACTAAAACAGTTAAGAGCCATCGAAAGGATTGGGCTGACAGGCTTCCGGAAGCACTGTGGGCATATCGCACAACTTGGCGCAACACCACAGTATTCTCTCCCTATGATCTAGTGTATGGGAAGATTGCCATCTTTCCAATTGAGTTTGAGATCAAAACCCTGAAAACAACCACTGAAATGAATCTGGATGTAACAAAATCCCAGAAGAGAAGATTGAATCAACTAAATGAATTGGATGAAAAACTGTTAGCTGCAGTAGACCAGACTGTGTTGCTTCAGCAACAGAGATCTAACTGGCATGACCGATTCATTAAAAAGAAAATCCTCCGTGAGGGAGACTAGGCGGTATTATATGACTCTAGGTTCAAAAGGGATTTTAAAGGTAAATTATGTACAAGATGGCTGGGTCCATATTTGGTCGACAGGGTATTTGACAACGGCACTGTCCGTCTAGTGACCATCGATGAAAACTGCATACCATTACTTGCTAATGGCCACAGACTGCGACTATATCGTAAGCCTATTTCAAAAGATGCATTCATTTCGCAAATTGTCGCCGATCCGGATTATCAGCTGGCAGCAGAGCAGGAATTTCTCTCTTCTTTTTCCAATCTTTAAGCTGAAAATCGCATTTTGAATTACTGTACATAAATAATTTTCTTTCTTTTCTGCTTTAGCGTTTAATTGTTTTTCCTTTGCATTTGACATTCTCGTTTGCTGTTGTTTTTTTTTTTTTTTTTCCAAAAATTTCCAGGGAAGCGCCAGGAGAATGACCAGATTGGGCCTGTCAAAATAGAGTCGCCTTGTGATGTATTTCCCTTTTTCCCCTTTTATAAAAAAAAAAAAAAAAAAATCTGGCAACTGCGACTTATTTTCCGGCGGCTGCAACATCTTTTCTGGCAGCTGCAACATCTTTTCCGGCAACTACAATCTCTTTTGCGGCAACCACGATAGATTTCCTGGCAGACGTAAAAATCCTTTCTCCCAGTAGCCGTGAACAACTTTTCTGGCAGCTGCAAAAACTTTTCCCAGCAGCTGCAACATCATGTCCCAGCGGCTGCAACATCATTTCCCAGCGGCTGCAATATCATTTCCCGTCGACCCTAAAATCGTTTTCCCGGCAGCCGTAAACCCTTTTTCCCGGTAGCTACAACAACATTTCCTGGCAACTGCAACATCATGTCACAGCGGCTGCAACATCATTTTCCAGCGGCCGCATTATCATTTCCCATCAACCGTAAAATCATTTTCCCCGCGGCCATAAACACTTTTTTCCTGGCAGCTGTGAACCTTTTTCCTGGTAGCTGCAACAACTTTTCCCAACAGCTGCAACATCATGTCACAGCGGCTGCAACATCATTTTCCAGCAGCCGCATTATTGTTTCCCGTCAACCATAAAATCGTTTTCCCTGCGGCTGTAAACCCTTTTTTCCCGGCAGCTGTGAACCTTTTTCCCAGTAGCTGCAACAACTTTTCCCGGCAGTTGCAACATCATGTCACAGCAGCTGCAACATCATTTTCCAGTGGCCGCATTATCGTTTCCCGTCAACCGTAAAATTGTTTTCCCGGCAGCCGTAAACCCTTTTTCCCGGCAGTTGTGAACCATTCCCAGTGGCTGCAACATCATGTCTCAGCGGTTGCAACATCATGTCCCAGCGGCTATAACATCTTTTCCCAATAGCCGCGAACCATTTCCCAGCGACTGCAATATCATTTTTTCGACAGTCGTAAAATCTCTTTCCCGGCTACCATGAATCATTTTCCGGTAGCTGCAACACATCTTTCCCGGCGGCTGCAACATATTTCTTGACAACTATGACATATTTCCCGTCGCCATAACACTTTTCGCTGACAGCCATAATTTCTCCCGATCCCGTAAATCTTTTTCCCGGTGGCTGTGAATCTTTCCTGGCGGCTGCAACATCTTTTTCGTTGGTTGTGATAGCATTTCTGGCAACTTGCAGTTGTAACTCCTGTGTTAACGGAAGAATTGCTCCAAACCTACTAAAACTATGGCTCTGTTTCATCCCAGTCCTGCCGGCGAATTCATCATTCCGACCCCAAGGATGCGATGGTTTGTCTTTCATTGGTGGAAGGAATTATTGAATTATTTATGACTGTGCACGAGTCTGGTTTCATAACGTCACCAACTGCACGCTCTACCATTCTCCGCAGGTTATCCGATGCACAGTCTCATGAGGTATGGCTTTCATTTATCACGTGATCAAGTGTTGATATCATTTAAACAATATCAGTCGTACCTTTACTCGTATTACCATTATACCTGATTGAACCTTTCCCTCGTATGACGTAAACACTAATAACTCCCACCTTCCCCAATTCGGCATGGAAATTTCGAACATTTTTTTGTGCTCAACTTTCCAAATTTGCCTATTCTCTCAACGTCTTCGCTCAACGATTCGTGCATCCTCTGTCCTGCAGCTTCCATTCTCGGATTTTTCCATCTGTGGGATAGCAACTTCAGCCTACATCCAAGACCATGGGGATTCCAGTTCGTCATGAACCTGTGAATACACAGAAACTCAAAAAAATCTTCAAGTTCTTGCCATTTTTCAAGCCGTCGGCTGGCTCGAGTTCTTTGAGTGACTAGATGGATTCAATCGAGAAGCAGCCTTGTAGTTTGCTCTAAACCTCACCAAAACTCACTCTACGATGTGGGGGCTATGCATAGAGGTCTCTGAGGCCATTGTATCCGAGGTTACGGCCATCTCGCTGGTTGGAAAGCCATGGTTTACCGACGAGTCCCTACAACGACTGCACGGGAAGCATTTTTAATGGAAGGGGAGCAAGTAGAAGCGTCAAGAAGAGGGATTGCATTGCATTCATTGCCGCAGCCATGGGACCAGGTTGCTGTCTTCCTCAAGAATTACATCACTTGTGAAGGTAGATATCAAACTGTGTATAATTCTGAACTCCCTTTACTTTCTCATCTCCACCATTGCATTTTATTAAACATTCCATATTATCTACTGCATGACTTGCATCATATGGCGGCATTTGTCTAGTCTTCTAAGCATCCACTTTCCTCCCTCACCCACCATGGCCTTATCAAATTAATAATTGTAAGAACCCCTGCCTAGCATCATATAACCTAGGAACAATTCATAGCTCGAGCTCAGCAACCCGTCCCCTTGCGGTTTGTCCCATTACAGCAGATACGAGTCCCACCACAACAGGAGGACCGGAGTCCCTCCACTAAAGTTGGGGGGGGGATGAAATTCCAGAAGAACAACAATCGGGGGCACAAGTAGGACCATCCGGGGGGGATGAAATTGCAGAAGAACAGCAATCGGGGGCACAAGCAGGACCATCCAGGGTGGATGAAACTATATTAGAAGAAGAGCAACCGGGGGCACAAGCAGAGCCATTTGGGGGGGATGAAACTCCATTACAAGCAGAGCCATTGGGGGAGGGTGTAGATAAAAATATTGTGGAAACCCCCGATAACAGGGAAGCTCTGACAGCAGAACGTGAAATTGGAGCAGCATCAAATGCTACGACAATTGAACCTGAAGGTGACAGAGCCAGGGCAATAGAAGAAGACATTGAGCTGGTCACTATTGAATCCTCACCTAAGTGGGAAGGAGGAGATTTAATTGAAGAAGAACATCATGAGAGGCAAGAAAACATTCCTTTGACCTTAGCTGTGAATCCTTATATACCAGCTCCACAAAAGAAAACACCACAAAGGAAGAGAAAGGGATTAATCAATGAATTTAGCATAACCGCACCAATTAGAAAGAAAAGAACTCGATCAGCTACAGCAGCATAGGTAGCCAGAAAAAGATGGACAACCCTAGAGGCACAGGTTGAGCCCCCTGTCCTTATACCAAGACCAATGGATGCTTCACAAAGGCCAGTGGAGGAAGAACCTGGAATTGAAGGACTTCTAGCTGAGAATGCACTATTAAAAGAAGACCTCCAAGTACTTCGAAGGGAGTTGGAAACGTGGAAGGAAACCTGCATAAAACAAGGAGAAAGAAAAATGTATACATTGGTAGAGGCTGCAGACCAACTGGAGGGATCAGATTCTACTGAGCCTAGCAAGGAGGATGAACGAGTACTCTGTCCCACCTGTGGAGAAATCTTCAAGGAGGTAGGCCACAAGATTATACTTTGTACCTGCTCAGCACAACAGCCTGCAGCCACAATAGAGGAAGCTGCAGAAAAAGAAGATGCTGCCACACAAGAACCAACATCTTTACACATCCTTGCTGCAGCTGCCACCAATCCTGTGACAGAGGAGCTAAGGGATGAAATCATGTATGATGATGGGGATAAAGAATTGACTATAACCCCAGAATGCTCCCACGACACAGAGATTATAGAGCAGATGGGAGAAGAACCGGGGATGGGGGACACTCTGGAGTCTAATGAGGAATTCTATACTGTAACCCCAGAATGTTCCCATGACACAGAAATTTTAGAAGATGAGCCACAAGGGCAGGACATTGATAAACTTGAACAGGGTACTGTAACACAAGAACCAGCAAACCTGAGTGTACTTGTCCAACCGGCCAAGTAGATGGAAGAAGAACCTGGAATAGAGGACACTATGGAATTTAATGATGAACTCTGGGTTGTAACCCCAGAGGGTTCCCATGACACAGAACTCATAGGAGAAGAGTTGCAACAACAGGAGGATGAAGAGGCAAGCCAGGATGTTGTTACACAAGAACCAACATCCTTGGAGGCTGCAGCAAGAACTCCTGAATTTCATTTGAAAGATAACCCTGGAATGGATATCATTCCTGATACACAGTGGAGTGAAGATGAACAAGTACAGACACCATGCTCAGGTGACACCGAAATCTTAGAGGAGGAACTGCACAATGAGAAGGATATCCAATCTCAGCAGCAGAAAGACAAAGAAGACACTGTTACACAAGAACCAATGTCTCTAAAATCAATAAAGGTAGCTGCTGAAGAGAGTCTAAAGGATGTTGTTGTTACACAAGAACCAGCAAATCTCTTATTAGACTTAGATGTGCTGGAAGACACTGCCCCACAAGAACTAGTGCGTCTACCTCCTAGAAATGTCATTGATTTGGATTCAGATTAAAGATTTCTTTTCAAGTCCTCCCCAGGCACAGCATATAATGAGACTGCAGGAAGAAGTGATTTCCACTTGTATCAATTACATTTTCAGACACCAGTAGGTAGCATTGGAAGGACAGATGGGGTGCCTGAGTTTTCCCTACAATTCTTCCTCTCTCCATGGATAGAGTTCAGTACAGGATTTAGATTCCAAATGATGCAGGTTGTTGCCTGAGGACATGCAACAGGGTAGTTGGGGGGAGATGTTGAGTTCAGAATTGGCCCCTTCTAATCATCCTTGATCACCTTTCCTTCCCCTGTCCTACACCATTTATCATGATAGTCAGACCTGTTATCCTCACTTTATTCCCCCAAACTACCAAGGAATGACTGATCATTGCTTTATCTTATTAATGCTTATGATTGTGATAATTAAAGTTGTGTATCTCTCAATTGTGCTAACATGTTATGATTTATGAAGGCAGTTTGAGATAAGTGGACTGCAGGAAGGTGGGGCTGAACAAGTCTTGAAAGAAGGGATGTTCGTTGCTTAAAAAGGATCCTCGAGGGTTCAGATCATCAATTAAGTCACATGGTTCCAATACAATATCCTAGGTGGAGCTGTGACAGGGCAGCTGTAACAGAATGCGCTATATTTAGTATGTCGTTGCTCGAGTCTAGTTGTGATCTGGAAGGATCGCCACTCCTGGGACAATCGACAGCTTTCTCGTATTTTTATGTCTCTGCTTTGCCACGTATTGTAATAGCTAGTTATTTAGGGTGCCTGAAGATCAAAGATCTTCATGGCTGCCCGTTATTAGGATTGGATGTTATGATTTGTATGTATAAATATGGGGAGCTGCCTCAACCCTGGGGGTTGAACAACAGATAATTAATTCATTATATTAGCGGCAAACACAACTGTGTAATCATTCTTCTGTTAATATAAGGAGTTACCTCTGAGTTAAAGGAACTTGCGTTGTTCAGCCAGCGTCTCTATGTGAAGGCTGGGCCCGTCTTCCACAGGGATTGCTAAGTTAAATTAGGACTCTTTAATTTATTGCTGTGTGATCATTTGTTTATGATATTTCTTTTGTACGCAGCAGTAGTAATTTGGGTGTGGATTTCCAGTATAATTAAGATTATGTTTCTTTGAAACTGGAAAGTAATACAGAGTGATAGTCGACTGAGTAGAAACTTTATGCAATTCGTGTGACAATTGTACACAACCTTGTTCATCTCGCAGTTAAGTTGTGATCCCATGAGCGTCTGCAATTTATCTTTCTGTTATGACTGTTGATTTTCATTCCTGTGATTCAATCTCTTAGAACAGCTGAACTCAATCCTTTGCAATTTGAATTTCTAGATTAATATTCAGTTTCTGCTTATGGTTTTCAAGAGTGATTAGATTGAAGAAGTGAGTTACTTGTCCTAGGATTTGAATAAGATTTCTTTTCATCGGCAATTGTCTTTGAACCTTATTTTATTTCTTGCTGATGCATGGTAGGAAGGAATTGAAATTATTGTATTTAGACAGCAACTGGTATTACACAGCTCCTTGGGATGAACATAGCTATTAGGAGATAAAAGTATTCAATGATAGTGATTTGGTGTTTAAGCATAGATTGTGCATTTATGCTTTGAAATAAAAAGACTTTCTCGGGTTGACAATAAATCTCGTATGCTCTGTGTGTTGGTAATAATCTATCTGCATATAGGGTGCTCGACACCCGCTTCCACCATAACCATCATACCTCATCATAGTCATGCTCATGCTTTCACCATCCTCCTCCTCATCGATCATATTTCATCCACCATGATCCTCATGCTCATTGTCACCATCACCATCCTGATGCTCATTATCACCATCACCATCATGCTTCATCATCACCATGCCCATTTTCACCATCACCATGCTTATTGTCACCATCACCATGTCCATTGTCACCACCACCATCATGCCTCATCATCCTCATGAATATGTTATCACCATCGTCCTCCTCATCTATCATTTACCATCCACCATCATCCTCATCCTCATTGTTTCCATAGGTGAAAAAAGAATAAGTCATTCTTTTGGTTGAAACTATACCTCTTAAAAAGTGTATCTCCTACTATTTGCCAATAAAAATCACATTTGTTTCTAGTATGCTACAATTTTTCATATTCATAAACAACTTGATAAATTGCACAAGCTTCCTCATGCATTTGTTGTCTTTGTTTTATGCTCTCATCTAAGTACACCATAAGATTCCCATCCATCCTCATCCTCATCCATCATATGTCATCCACCAACATCCTCATTGTCTCATTTTCACCATCACCATATTCACCCTCATGCCCATTTTCACCATTGTCACCGTCATTCCCATTGTCACCATCATCATGCCCATTTCCACCACCACCATTAGAGTACATTATCATTAGAATGCATTTGTACATTAGAGTACATTATCATTAGAGTACGTTTGGGTTGTTGAAGGTGGTCCAATTCCATAATTTTTTATGTGCCACCGGAGTTCTCTGCATTGAGTTTATCAAATTTGGACCCATGCTGCAGAAATTGCATTGTGCCTTATATCTCTCATTTAAGGCCCAATTTCTAGTTCTTACAATTTTTGGTATTTAAGCACCTAATTTCTTCATAAGCCAACATTTCTTAATAAACTATATTTTCAAACCCTAAGAATGGCTTGGTTGATTTTAACCCTAACAATGGATTTGATGAAGTGAACCACCCTAAGCATGGCTTGGTTAAAGTGAACAATTTCTAGAGCTAGTTTTTTTCTTAGTAATGTCCAATTTTTTTTTATTGTAGCTAGATACTCATATGCCTAGATGCATCGTAAGTATCTCATAAAGTGAAAACAACTTGGTTCTTTTGAATTCTTGAGGTTTATAAGCTAGGATAGATGTTATTGTTTGTGGGCCTATTTTTAAATCCCATACTTCTAAGAAACCTAAGTGAAATTTTCTTGACCTAAATCCTTAATGAGCACAATCATTCGAGGGAAAATACACCATTCATAATTGTGTATGATGGGTGAATTTAGACAAATAAAAAAACCATTATAAATTTTATTTCTTGTCCTAGAGGCAAGATATATCTTAAATATGTAGATATTTATACCCACATTAGGATCACCTCACCAATATGTGATCTACTTATGATGCTTTTGTTATTAGTGAGGGTGGAGAACATTGTGTTATAAGGATAATTTTTTTGGTGTGAGGAAATGGTCTATATGATACCCCTATGCATGGCATCCCATGCCAATGCAATCTCTCACGTGAAGTCATTTTTCTACAAAATCCATTGTGTTAATGTAATGGCGTGTTACTACAATTGTATATGTGCTATGGAAAGGCCTACAATTTCACATACAATTGTTGTAATGTTAAATGCACCAATGTTAGGTATGCCTAGGATATCTATAGGAGATGTATATTTGACTAAAGTTAAAATGAAAGTAAATATATCCAAAATCTTGATGTGAAAGTCAACCAATGAATACGATGGAATGAAAAAATTAACAAAATCATTCCCTACTTGATATAACAATGTCTTATATTCAATAAACTTCCCTCATTGTATCTTTTACATTATATTATCAAGTTGAAATTGGAAAAACAATTAAGTGTTGGATTGAGGTAAAAATATGTGTGTCACTAAAGAATCATAAGAATGCAACTTAATTATCAATTTTAGTGGACATTATCACATAATCATAATATATGTGAATGAATTCTTACTGCATTGGATTTCCAGAGTTAATGCAAATATCACATGTGCTCCACTTGGCAATGTCATAGTTTATCATATTTTTGTTATACATATTCCTACATCATTGATCCTTTTTTCTTTCCTATGTGTACTTTTTTCTTTCCTATGTGTACTTTTTTCTCAACTAATACATTATTTAAACCTCTATTTTCCAAAGATTCCAATCAAAAGCATACAAGGTATTTCAGATTATTTTGACAAAGTTTTCTTGTTTATAGTTATACTTAACAGAAATTTTTATTTTGCATCATAGGTTTTTGATAAGTGTTTGTAGTGTCAAATAAAATATTTAATATTCATTAAGGTTCCTTGGCTAATTCAATTAATATGAACAATTATGTGGCTACTCTACCTCCTCATCTTTTTGTTTGCTCTGTTTTTTATTCTAAAGGGATAATCTACCTCCTATTATAAGTACATCATTTAAAGTTGTAAATCATTTACCAAATAAAAATATGAGTTTATTTTCTGAATTTAAAGGTATATTGTACATTTAATATTCTAATCTTTCATAATTTAATAATTTGTATGAAGGGCATAGAATTCAAATTGGGTAGCCAAATTGAGTTCTATGAGATCCTACAAGTTTTTTTGGGTAGGTTTGATGTGGGAACGCTAGACACGAGTTCACATCAAAGGAATTTTTGATGTTGACCCCTTTGTGAAAAAATTGCACTATCTCTTACTCAGAGAAACCCTAGTTTCTGAAATCGGTGAAAAGGATTAGCTTTGGGCCATATACCCATGGGAGAGATAAACCAATAGCATTATTTCAATGTCCTAATTCCAACAAAGTCAACGATTCATCGATCTGATCCATGTTCATCGTTCTATGGCCAGTTGCAACTCACCTTCTAGATGTTTTCAAGGACACATGGTGAATATGTGTTGGGGGCATAGGATTCGAAATGGGTAGCAGAATTGAGTTCCATGACATACTGCAAGTTTGTTTGTGCATGTTTGATGTGGGAACTCTAGCCACAAGTTCACAGTCGAGGAATTTCCAAATTAGACCCTTTAGTGCCAAAATTGCATTGCCTCTTACTGTCCAAAACCCTTGTTTATGGAATCGTCAAATAAGACAAGTTTCGGGCCATGGACCCACAAGGGAGAGGCACCCCTAGCACTATTTTGATGTCATGAATCCAAATGATGGTTTTCCTTTCCAAGCCATAGTCATCATTCAATGTCGAGTTGCAACTCATGGCCTAAAGCATTTTAGGACACGTGGTGAATTCAAGCGTGAGGCATATAATTCGAACCAAGCAATAGAAATGAGTTCTTTTAGATCCCATAGGTAATATGTCTAGGTATGAATACACCAAACATGGATACAAAGAATAATGGGATGGTTAGAAAGTGTACAACCTTTTCTTATTGTCCCATGCCAATTTTGAAAAAAGGGGGGAATTTTGAATTGAAATTTGTTTGGTGGCTGTGGGCATTGTGACCACATCCACAATGGCCAAACACACCTACGCGAGCTGATAGAACCCATCTATGTTGTCTGGTTTTGAGTTTATGCCCCGAAGCAAATTCATAAATCATACCTTAATGGCCCTAGGGGGCGAGTTTTGATTGGCCATAGAATGGAAATCGTAACTCTGATCATGAAACTGTCAATTGTGATGGATTCAGGATGTCGGGATTTAGGAAGGGAAACCCCTCTACAATGCTTCAATTACCCACAAATGGTCCTATTATACGATATCCGGAACTAAATTTTTTCTCAGTAAGGGCTAATTCCAATTTTGTGTAATGTCCCCATCCAAATAAATCACATGAAAGGAAAATTCCACCAATCTACTAGTTCCCTAGGTTGGGGTGGAAACATTTAGATTTGGAATAAGGGAGATATAAGACCCCAAATGTACATTAGATTGAAAAATATATATTAAAATGCGATAAATAAATATTAATAATAAAGAAATAAAGTGGCACTTGGTCATGAGGGCACATAAATGGTGTGGGACCCACACAAGGAAAGATTATCCATGCCACATTGGCATCCTATTCTCACCCATTCCAATCCAAGGAGGAGTATAATGTTCTTTCGGGATTTGGAGAGTCATTATACTTGGAATGAATCAATGAGGGCCGAATTTGAGTGGAAGAATAACTCCCATGGACGAGGAAGATGCATCTTAGAGGTATTGTGACACTTGGGCTAGATTCCCTAGCTTCTATGAAAACAATGATGAAGATTATACGACATTTATGAAAAGGATCATACCTGATTGCTGAAATATGATCTATATTACATGTTAGGGATAAAAATAGCCTCCAAGAGGGAGCACAAGGGAGTTATGGCAGCCAAGATTCCCCCCATTCGAATTGATGGAAGAGGAAGGATATGAAATGTTGGACAAGTAGCACTCATGGGAATCTCTCCCTAATTCAAGTTGGGATGAAGATCTTGGAGGGAATTCGAGCCATGGAGGCCTTGGGAGGTCAATAAAAGAAAAGAATAAATAAGGAGAACAGATTCTAATCATTTATCATTTGGAAAAAAATTGGAGAGCTTAGATTTTCCTTGCAAGGTGGATGCTTATCCTTCTTTCCTTAGAACCAATTTTGAGGGTGCATTATTCACATCATAGTTGGTTGATGGAGAGGCCAGTCAGAGTTGTAATTGGATATGTATGAAGACATTTGTTTGCAGTTTGAATTTCCAATGCTTCTCGTGACCATCTCTCCTTCAACTTGTTACCACATCTCTCTCTCTCTTTTCTCTCTATATTCTTGCTCTTGTAGGAATGACGCATATGGTGAGATGATGATATTTTTTGGGAAGTCCAAGGGGCCCCATTTATTTGTAATATTATGTATAAAATCTGTATTTGATTCTCATATGAAGCTCAAGTCGAATCTCCAAGAGAAACTATGTGTAAATGCCAAACTATGCATGAATGGTGACATTTTCCCACATATCTTGTTGTAAGGGTTTGAAGTTATTTTGTACCAATTTTTTTTCAGTCGATATATATGGTTTTAGTGCTATTTTTAAAGCCATTAATTTACTGAATAAGTCTCGTATACCGTATGTAGGCCCTTGGGGCATTTATCTCAAATTTACTAGCAAGATATAGTGTTTTTCTCAGAATCCCCCCTATGTAATGAACATGTTTGCAAATATTTGTTTTATGGGAGTTGAAACAGCCTTTAGGGACTTCTTAATGATGAATTTGGATTCCCATTCAATTAATTTAATGTCTCTTTTCTGAAATTTTGGGAGGTTCGTACTGCATTTTGGAATCCATTAGTGACCTCTACCCTTGGGGGTTGAATATCGATATTACTAGTAATTTTCCCATTTTCTCCTGAATTCAAATGAAGGTTTCAAAAGTATTTTGCTAGTTTCTAAGCACCCATTAGATTAATTTTCATGTCCTAATAGCCTTCAAACACTCTTAGACCCAATTCAAAATCCTTAGGGGTAATTTGGAATCACTTGAGTCATCATTATTCCAAGGTTCAAATTTGACCAAAAAATGCAAATTTTCCAAATGATTAAAAAGGGTCATTACAGTGGCATCAGAGAATGTTCCTTGAACCTGATTTGGGTGACCATTTATGAGGTCTATAAGGCATCCCCCAGCCTTAGAAACTAAAACTGAAAGTACCTTTGGTGAAGAGGAAGAAGCAGGAGAAGAGGTGCACTCTATTGAAAATATGACTAAGGATGAGAAATGAACCTCATACATAGAAGAGAAAGGGGAGTTTAGTAAATTCATGAAAGCATTTTTTGAATACGTTACAAGGGAGATAATTCAAGGGTTCGAGTTGATGGCTAGTCAAATAGGAAGCAAATTGGCATTAGGAGGCAACAGTAGTTCTCCTTTTGAGGAAAAGAAGGCATTTGGTGAAAACATTTTCTCAAAGATACGACCTCACAATTGACCCAATGAATTCTATAGCTCAACAATAAATACCACACCTAATTTTATTGAGCCCAAATAGGATTCTAACATCTAATATGGAATGCATGAAGTTCTAGCAGAATGGCAACAGTTGAGTGAAGATTGTAGAAGGACCTCACCATTTGATCAATTCTTTACTGTGTCAAACAAGCTCAAAATGAGAGGAGGTAACATAAATCCTTTTAAAAATAAATAATTGAACTATGACATAGGTAAAATGCCCCTTCCCACCTTTGATGGCTCATCCCAATGTTCTGCAAATACTTGGGTACAAAAGTTAGATGTATATTTTCACCTGAATCCAATGGTTGAAGAGGATGCTCTAAAAATGGCTATTTTGCATCTTGAGGGAGAAGCAAATGATAGGTGGTTCCATGGAATTAAAACCTTGGGACATGATCAGGTCACATCATATGAAGAGTTTTTTAACAATTTATTGGAAAGATTTGAGCAAAAAGACCCGGAAACGCTTTTCAAGTAACTATCACAGTTAAAGCAAACTGGAACCCCTGAGGAGTACATGTTGGAATTCCAAAATCTATCAGTTAGGGTGGCTGATATATCTATGGTTCAATTGGTATTTCTATTTACTGAAGTTTTTTCTAAACCTTTGAAAGTTTTAGTTAAATCTCACAAACCTACTTCATTGAAAGATGCCATGAACTTAGCAAGAGATCTACAAAATGTGCTACCCAAGACAAAGTATCCTCCCAAGCCCAACTTTCCTTCCAAGTTCAGATTTGACAAGAAACCATGGAAAAAAGATTCATTTGAGAAGGACAAGAAAGAGGGACCAAGCAAGGAAGAAATCATAAGAAAGAAAATATGTTACACATGCTTTCAACCATGGGTACCAGGGAATAAATGTGCTAAGGGGAAAGAACAATTCGTTGAAGTATTTTCTAATGATGAAGGGGAAATGGAGGAAGAAGAAAACATTTCAGCCTAAGAAGAGGGATATGACATAAAAAAAAGAATATCATCCATCACCCAAAAAAGGGAGAATGACAGTTCTTTCAGGAGTGCCTTGTTTTCACACCATTCGATGTAAGGGAGTGGTATAAGGGAAAAGAGTTTCGGTATTGATAGATGGAGGAGAAACTCATAACTTCATTGATGCAGACTTGGTGGAGAGGATAAATCTTCCTACTAAATCATTCGAAGGGTTCACAGTCATTATTTTAGGTAAAAATTCTATGGAATGCAATACATGGATTCGAAAGCTACAACTCACCATAGGAAATTACACATTTTCTGATAGCTTCTATGTGGTGGATGTTGATGATACAAATGTGGTTTTGGGAGTACAATGGTTGTAATCTATAGGGGAACATAAAGTGAACTACCAAATACCTGAAATGAAATTCAAATATTCGAAAGGAAAACAAAGGGTAGTGAGAGGAATGCACACCTATCCTAACCAAGTGGTGTCTTCCCATAGTATGAGGTCCATATTGAGACATGGGGACATTGAATGGGTTGCTGAATGTTTCATCACTTCCCCCAAGAAAAACATAAAGATTGTAGAACATCCAAGGGATATAAGGAAACTACTACATAAGTATGAAAGGGTTTTTGGAGACCTTCCCTCTGGAAGGCCACCTGACAGAGGACTTGAGCATACCATTGTTTTGGAGTTGGGTACTTCACCGATACAAATACCCCCATATGGACACCCAAAAAGGTTTAGAGATGAGATTGAAAAGGCTATTCAAGAACTCTTGGAATTGGGGCTCATTAGACCAAGCTCAAGTCCATATGCTTCTTCAATTGTCTTGATGAAGCAAAAGGATGGAACCTCGACGATTTGCATTGATTTTAGAGCTTTAAACAAGAAGACAATAAAGAATAGATATCCCATCGCTCGGATAGATGAGCTCATGGATGAGATATTTGCAGAAAAGGTCTTTTCCAAAATTGATCTTAGATCTAGTTACCATTAGATTCAAATGAAGGAGGAGGATGTGTAGAAAACTACTTTCAAATTTCACTATGGTCATTTAGAATTTCTTGTCATTCCTTTTGGTTTGACCAATGATCTAACAACCTTCCAATTATGAATGAACAAAATATTTTGCAAGCAGCTCCATAAGTTTGTTTTGGTTTTCTTTGATGATATTTTTATTTACAATAAGACATGGGAGGAACATTTGCACCATTTAGAAGTTGTATTGAAAATCTTGCATGAACAATCTTTGTTTGCTAAGCTGTCCAAGTGTGAGTTTTTGTTGAAAGAAATTTTGTATCTTGGTAACATCATTGGGAAAGATGGGGTAAAGGTGCACTTGGAGAAAATAAAGGCTATTCTTGAATGGCCATCACCCAAGAACATCACTGAATTGAGATGCTTTATTGGAATATGCACTTACTATAGGAAGTTTTTGAAGGGGTTTTCCAAACTAACTTATCACCTTACTGATTTGACCAAGAAGGATGCTTTCAAATGGGATGACTATGTTGAATGAAGATGCTGAAAATGATTTCCAAAGAATGAAATAGGTAAAGAGTAGTTGTCCAGTACTTGCATTACCATATACTTCTAAACCATGTTTTTTGGAATGTGATGCATCAAGGGAAGGAATAGGGGCGGTCCTAAAGCAAAATCAACACCCCATAGCTTTTGAGAGCAGAAAATTGCAGCCACATGAGAGGCTCTACTCCATTAATTACAAAGAAATGGTAGCCATCATGCATGCCTTGGCCAAGTTTAGACAATATCTAGTGGGGAACAAGTTTGTGGTCAAAACTAAATCATAACAGTTTAAAGCATTTCCTTACACAAAAATATCTCAATGAAAGGAAAAAAAATGGGTAAGTAAGGTCCAAGATTTTGATTTTGACATTGAGTATGTAAAAGGGAAGAATAATATTGTAGCAGATGCATTGTCTAGGAGACCTTCATTTTCCCTCATGGAAATTTCAAAAGATTGGAAAGATGTGCTAATAGTAGAGTATTCCAAAGATATATTTGCTTGTGATTTGTTATATGGGGTCGAAGGAGATGATAGGTAAAATATATTGAATGGCCTAATATACTATAAAGACTGAATATACTTAGTTCATGGTTCGAACTTAAAGCACAAGATCTTGAAGGAAGCTCATGATTCTCCTTTAGCAGGCCATCCTAGTTTTTTTTAAACATATAGGAAATTAAGACAAAGGTTCTCTTGGAAAGGGTTGAAGGAATATGTTTTAAAGTATGTGAATGAATGCAATATATGTCAGCAAAACAATGTTTAAAACACCCATCTTGCTGGTCTCTTACAACCATTTCCCATTGCAGAACAAAAATTAGAAAGCATCTCAATGGATTTCATCACAGGTTTTCCCAAGGATTTTGTAAGGATTGTATTTATGTGGTGGGGGATATACTCACCAAATTTGATCATTTCTTTGCTATTACATCATCTTTTACTAATGCACAAGTAGTTGAGCTATTCTTTATAGATATTTTCACATTGAATGGACTTCCCAAAATCTTGTGAGTGACAGGGATAGCAGATTTATGAGTGCTTTTTGGAAAGAACTCTTCAAGTTGGTGGGCACTCAATTGATTCATAGCACAAGATATCATCACCAAACTAATTTCCAAACAGAAAGGGTGAACCAATGGTTGGAGGGGTACTTGAGAAACTATGTTGGTGAGCAACAAAATGCATGGGTTAAATGGCTACATTTGGGTGATTTTTGCTACAATACTACATTCCATATGTCCATTGGCATGTCTCTTTTCAAATCAATTTAAGGTTATGAAGCACTCATCTTTGCTGATCACATTTTTGGTTATAGTAGATCTTTAAAAGCTAAATATTGGGTTGAGGAAAGTCAAGAGATTTTGAAGCTTTTAAAAGGAAATTTGCAAGTTGCCCAAAATCAACAAAATAGTATGTGGATTAACATAGGAAGGAAAGAAATTTTCAAGTGAATGATTCGGTTTATTTGAGGTTGCAGCCATATAATAAAACTATGTTAAAAGGTAAAGGATCAGAAAATATTAAACCAAGGTTTTATGATCCATACAAGATAGTTCGAAAGGTTGGAGAGGTGGGTTATGAGATAGAACTTTCGAAAGGTATAAAATTCCACAATGTATTTCATGTTTCATGCCTTAAGAAGGATATTGGTCAGCAAATTTCTATTTTAGAAATATTCCCTCTGTTAGATGATGAAGGACAACTCATACTCATTCCAGAAAATGTTTTGAACAAAAGAGAAAGAAAATTGAGGAGGGGAACCATAAGAGAATATTTGGTACAATGGAAATATTTTCCAAGTGAGGATGCCAAATGGGAAGAGGAACAAATTTTGCAGCATCCTAATTTGCAATTGCTCAAGGGCAAGCAATCTTAGGTGGGGAGGACTGCAATGTCCCCATCCAAATAAATCACATGAAAGGAAAATTCCACCAATCTACTAGTTCCCTAGGTTGGGGTGGAAACATTTAGATTTGGAATAAGGGAGCTATAAGACCCAAAACGAACATTAAATTGACAAATATCTATTAAAAGGGCTAAATAAATATTAATAATAAGAAAATAAAGTGTCACTTGGTCATGATGGCACATAGGTGGTGTGGGACCCACATAAGGAAAGATTCTCCATGCCACATGGCATCCTATTATCACCCATTCGAATCCAAGGTGGATTCTAACATTCTTGGGGGAGTTCGAGAGTCATTATACTTGGCATGACTCAATGAGAGTCGAATTTGAGTGGAAGAATAACTCCCATTGAAGAGGAGGAGGCATGTTAGAGGTATTGTCACACTTGGCTAGATTCTCTAGCTTCTATGACAACGGTGCTGAATATTCTATGACACTTATGACAAGGATCAGGCTTGATTGTTAACATATGACCTATATGACATGTCAGTGCTAAACATAGCCTCCAAGAGGGTGCACAAGGGAGTTATGGCATCCAAGATTCCCCCCATTCGAATTGATGGAAGAGGAATGCTAGGAAATGTTGGACAAGTGGCAATCATGGGAATCTCTCCCTAATTCGAGTTGGGATGAAGATATTGGAGGGAATTAGAGCCATGAAGGCCCTGGGAGGTTAATAAAAGACAAGAATAAATAAGGATATGATATTTTGATCATTTCTCATTTGGAAAAAAATTGGAGAGCTTAGCTTGTCCTTGCAAGGTGGCTGCTTATCCTTCTTTCCTTAGAACCAATTTCGAGGGTGCAAGATTCCCATCCTACTTGGTTTATGGAGATTCCATTCATACCTCTCATTGGATATATATGAACACATTTTTTTTATAGGTTGAATTTCTAGTTATGCTCGTGACCATCTCTCCTTCAACTTGTTACCACATCTCTCTCTCTCTTTTCTCTATATTCTTGCTCTTGGAGGAATGGTGCATATGGTGAGATGATGATATTTTTGGGGGAGTCCAAGGGGACCCATTTATTTTTAATATGATTTATATGCTCTTTATTTTATGCTCATATGAACCTGAGGTCTAATATCCAAGTGAAACTATGTGTAAATGCCAAACAATGCATGAATGGTGCCATTTTCCCACATATCTTGTTGTAAGGGTTTGAAGTCGTTTTGTACCAATTTTTTTTCTGTCAATATCTATGGTTTTATTTCTTTTTGGAAATACATTAATGTAATGAATAAGTATCATATATATTATGTAGGCCCTTGTGGAATTTATCTCAAATTCCATAGCAAGATATAGTATTTTTCTCATGTTTCTCCCTATGTAATGAACATGTTTGCAAATATTTGTTTTATGGGAGTTGCAGTAGCCTTTAGGAACTAATTCATGATGTATTTGGGTTCCCATTGAAGTCATTTAACTAATTCATATCTATTTTCTTAAATTTGGGAGGGTATGGCTTCATTTGGGAAGCCATTAGTGACCTCTACCCTTGGGGGTTTGATTGTTGATATTACTAGTAATTTTCCCATTTTCTCCTGAATTCAAATGAAGGTTGCATAAGTGTTTCGATAGTGTGTAAGCACCAATTAGATTCATTTTTATGTCTTAATACCCTTCAAACACTCTTAGACCCATTTTGAAATCCTTAGGGGTCATTTGGAATCACTTGAGTCATCACTAGTCCAAGGTTCAAATTTGACCAAAAATTGCAAATTTTCCAAATTATTAAAAAGGGTGATTACATTTTGAACAAGGGGGGAATTTTTACTTGAAATATCCCAGGAAACCATGGGAATATTCACCACATCCACAATGCCCAAACATAGTATTTGGATCTAACAAAATATAGTTATGTTTCTTGGTTTGGACCATGTGTTCCACTAAGAAACACCCTATTGTCATGTCTGGCCAAATAAAAGGTGCCTATGGCCATGGAACTCGCAAGATTTGGGAAGACCTACCTATAATATGATGCTAGGAATCCAATGGAATCGACAATTCCTTGATTCAATGAATGATTTTTTATCTACGTATATTTGCAAGTAGACCCCTGTAGCCACTTAGGGATGCATGCCAAATTAGTCCTGAAGCCTAAAACCACCATCGAGCATTTGAATCGATTTCTACAAGTTTGGGCATTTGTATCTAGGAATGGAAAATTTGTTCAAGCTTATCGGAGGCTTTCATGATGGGTTGCATAGAATTTAACCCCCTAGTGCAAGAATTGCCACCTGTTCCACCTAGCAATAAATAGTAATGAAAATATGATTTGTAATGATGATATAAAAAATTTAAATGCAAGTGGCATTGTGCACACCAAAATATAAAACATACACACACACATTATCTCCCCACACACACATTCTTAGCTTGCATGTGCATGCTCCAATACAACATGCGCATTCATTATTTCATGCATGCACCCTTTATCTCACATGTGCTCCCAAGACTATTAAGGAATCCCAATTGGTGATCATACAATGAAGAGTATGTACAGTTACCCATCATCAATTATGGAAAGAAGAAGACATATATGGTGTCTAGGGATAGATTATGTTTCTATGATTCTAAGTTTCTACTAGATTCGGTTTCTAGGTTTCTAGAGTTTCTAGAGATAGATTAGTTTTTTATGGTTGGATTAGGTTTCTAGGTCTATAAATTTGGTTTATAGGTTTCTAAATTAGGTTTGTGGGGATATATTAAGTTGTAAAGGTATGAATGTTCCCTACTAGATATTGGTCAATCGTGGCATTTCATTTGATATTAGTGATTAGTCAATGATAGCTTAGTGGCTGTAGACTAGGGATTCTAGGGTTTAGAGTACAAAGTATGGTTTACGCTACAAAATAGGGTTTTTATGGTTTAGAATACAAGCTAGATTTTAGGCTACAAACTAAGGATATGTTAGGTGGTTTATGTTAGTGTAGACTAGATTATATAAAGGTAGACTAGGCTAGAAAGGCTTAGCATGTGAAGTTGGGGTAGTTTAGGCTAGATTAGGTTAGGATGCTAAGGGGAATGGATTATATATGATGTATGTTTAGGCTAGTTTAAGGAAATGTTACTCTAGTGATTATGGAATTATTTAACGTAGGATATAGTAGTGTATAGGCTAGATTATGCTTAAGGTAGGCTAGGCTAGGTTATGATAGTTTAAGTTTAGTGTAATCAAGTATTATATTAGAGTGTTTTAAGAAAAGGTATCGTTGGTTAAAGAAGTTTATGTGGTTAGTGTAGGCATGGTAGGGTAGGTTAGATAGTGGAGGGTGGAGGGTAGTGTATGTTCGGTTATGGTAGGATAAGATAGGGATGGATAAGCTAGATATGTGTTAGGTTTGGATAGTTTTGGTAGGGTAGGTTAGATACTGGAGTTGTTTAGGCTAGAAAGTATGGTTGATTTAAGTAGGTTCATTGCCTTGATAAAGGTAATGATCATTCAATGGTCTAGGTATGTGTAGACTACATTATATTAAGGTAGTTTAGTTTAGGAAAGTTTAGTAGGTGAGGTTAAGGTAGTAATTGACGTTGGAGTAATTTAGGATAGATTAGCATTATCTAGTGGGGTAAGAAAGTATAGGTTTAGTTTATATAGGTTAGGCTATCATATGATATAATAAAAGCAAATAATTTATGTTAAATTGGGTGCATTTTTCAAGGATAATAAATTAAAATTAAAAAAAAACTTAAGTTTTCCAAAAATGTATTATTTATTTACTTGTTTTTATACCAAGATTAAAACATATATAATTTCCCCTCTTGTAATTTTTTAAAATGGAGGATAATATTAATTACTCCACAAGTAAGGAGAACAAATTAATTAATTTTAGGACATGCTTAAATTAATCTTAGCATGAAGTAACTAAGAAAACATATAATATTGTAGATGACAAAAACATTCCTTATGTATGGTGTAGGGATTTATACAAAATATTTATAAGGTCCTAAATTATAGTCTAATGATGAAAACACGTGGATAATGGGCCATGTATAATGCCTGAAGACACATGGCATGCCATGTAGCAAGCATAGTTAGCTTGTGAATGAGATGTGGTTTGTGTTTTGAGGTTTTACACAATAAATATGGGTCTCCAAGCCATTCCTATGGTCTAATGATAAAAACCAATATCTTACACCTATAAATGATTATAGGAATCATGGCCTCATGTACAAGGTCTCGAACCACTAACAATCCTATAAACAGAATTTTTGGCCTACAAGAGGGATCTAGTCACTAATTTGGGGATTTTCACACAAGGCGTGGAATTAAAGGTGGTGATATGGTCCAACGAATAAAAAAAAATCTTAGGCCCTAAAATATGCTTCTAGGGCTCAAGGGGAATGCACAAAAACTCAAAATATCATGCACACTTTATATAAGGAATAATTAGCATATGAGTGTAATATAGATAGTATTTAAAAAAAATTGTAGACAAGGTACATGTTGCATCATGTAATGTCCCCAATTTGGAATTTTACCCAATTTGGGCAATTTTCGAATCTTGGACTAGTGAAACTCCAAACTGTCCCAAATGATCCTAAATGGTTTCAAATTATTTCCAGAGTGGATTGAGGTGTATTTGGACACACTAATGCATCTATTATATTCTTGGACAATTTCTAAATACTTCAGCAACTTGCATTTACAATTAGAGAATGAAAGGAAAAATTACTAGGAAAATTGATGTTAAAACCCCCAAGGGTAGATGGCTCCAAAAGACTCCTAAGGATTTCGAACTAGGTTTGAGAGTGTTTGAAAGGTATTAGGAAATAAAAATTATCCTAATGGGTTATTATACACTATCAAAAAACTTATTCAACATTCATTTAAGTTCAGGAGAAAATAGGGAAATTTGCTAGTAAATTTGAGGTTCAAATCCCCAAGGGTAGAGGTCACTAATGGCTTCCCAAATGCAGTAAGAACGTCCCAAATTTTGAGAACAGAGATGTGGATTAGTTATATGACTTCAATGGGAACCAAAATGAATCATTAATCAGTTCCTAGAGTTGGTTTCAACTCCTATAAATCATATATTTGTAAACATGTCTTAACATAGGGGGAAATGAGAGAAAAACACTATAACTTGCTATGAAATTTGTGAGAAATGTTACAAGGAATTGCATAAGGTGTATGAAAATTATTTATTATGTTAATGGCTCTCCAAACATAAATAAAACCATATATATTTACTGATACAAGTCGTTACCAAACAACTTCAAGCTCTATCAACAAGATATATGAGAAGATGGCACCATTCATACATAGTTTGGCATTTTTACATGTTTTTACTTGGAGTTTCAATATGAGATATATATGAGAATAAAATACAGAGTGTGTAAATCATATTACAAATAAATGGGTCCCCTTGGACTCCCCCAAATATATAAGCATCTCTCCATGTGTGCCCTTCCTCCAAGAGCAAGAATATAGAGAGAAAATTGAAAGAGAGGTGGGAACAAGTTGAAGAAGAAAATATCACGAGCATCCCTATAGCTTAAAACTAAAACAAATGATTCCATTTTATCTCCAAATTAAAGGTTTGAATGGCCTCTCCAATTTCCAATTAGGATGGGAATCTTGCACCCTCGAAATTAGTACTAGGGAAAGTAGAGTAAACACTCCACTAGCATGGACGAGCTATGCTCTCCACTTTGAAAAATGAGAAATGGTCAAAATATGGTATCCTTATTTCTTATTGTCTTTTATTAACCTCCAAAGGAATCCTTAGCTCGAATTCCATCCAAGAGACTCATCCCAACTTGAGTTAGGGAGAGATTCCCATGAATGCCACTTGTCCAACTTTTCCTAGCTCTCCTCTTCCATGAATTTGAATGGGGGAACCTTGGATTCCATAACTCCCTTTGTGCACCATATTGGAGGCTATTTTTTGCCTTGACATGTAATATATGTCATATTTCATCCATCAGGTCTGAACTTTGTCATAGGTGTCATAGAATCTTCATCATCGTTGTCATAGGAGTTAGGGAATCTAGCTCCAAGTGTCACAATTATTCTAAGATGCCTCTTCCTCTTCCATGGGAGTTATTCTTCCACTCCAATTCGACCATACATGATTCCTGCCATGAATAATACCTATTAAACTCCCCCAAGTATGTTACCCTTCATCTTGAACTCGAATTGGTGAGAGAATCATGCCAAGTGTAGTGGGGAATCTTGCCACATGTGGGTCCCACAACCTCTTATGTGACCTCATGATCCAATGCCACCTTATTTTATTTGTATTATTATTTAATTGACCCATTTAATGTGAATTTGTAATTCTAAGGTCATTTTGGGACTTGTAGCTCCTTTACTCCAACTTTTAATGCTTCCACCCCCAACCCAAGGAACTAGTAATTTTACTCCACGATATTTCATTTGGATGGGAATATTACAAAATTTGAATTGGGATTTTTTCTCTTAATGTGAACCATCTTGTCCCTTTGGATATAATTTTACATTATTACTAACTTGGACATCATTATTGGCAATTATTTGACCCTTAGCATCAATTTGAAAACTATCATGAATATGGCCAAGGGGCTTAGGTGACATAATGAAAATTTTTGGGACATGAAAAATACTCCCCTCCCAATGTTGCTTGTACTCAAGCAATTTCAAACATGGATGTTGAAGAACCTGCTTTCTTTCCAAAACATTGCTTCCCAAAAATTCACTTCTAAAACTCTGAGTAGTGGCACTCATGTACTACAATTGTGTGTTTCCAAAAGCAAGGAGATGTGGGTTTTCTAATTCATATTGATATCCCCTATAACATCACCACTAAACACCCAGAATATTAATTAAATCCATCAAAAAAAGTTTTCACAATTACTCTTTACCTCTTTCATATTTTGGAAACCATTTCTAATACCACTATGTAATTCTTTGAAATTGCCACTGAGTTTCCCAACTTTGAGTCGTCAAGATCCCATGAAAATTTTAGAGAGGAACCACCATGATTGTGTCGAGATATTGTAACTTCGAATAATATTATATTTGTACTTTATTATTCTCGATATGTTTCATTCCTCCGTAGAGATCTTATTGTATATCCGAAGATGTTTATTCCTCCATCGGAATATGGTAACTTGGGTTATTAAACTTCCCTAGTGGGGTAGTCCTAGATTCAGTTGTATGGGGTGTTTAAGTCCCCTACTGCGGTCGACCCAGTCAGCATTATGTTGAGTGGTTAAGTTGGGGCCAACGTAGCTAAGGTTAAAAGATAAGTGAAGTAGTGTATAAATATAGGAGGTGTGTTCCTCATTTAACACACACACTCACTTGTGAAACTCGCATAGGAGAAGGAGAGATCTACAAAGAAGGAGAAGGAGCTCATTTTTGGTGATTACATCTTTGTATTTGCTTTTCATCTATACTGAGGGAGATTTGAATGGTTTTCTACCCCATGAGGGTTTCCCAGGATAAATCTATGTCTCTTGTGTTTATGCTGTGCCTGTTGTTCTTTCAGTGATACTGTATATGCTATTGTTGTGAAATGGAATGTAATATTGATGTTATCTATCTTATCATATTGAATCTTAACATGGTATCAGAGCTAGCCTGTAGGAAGGAAATGTATGGCACTTACCACAATTGCTTCACTTGCAACAATTTGAAAGTTAGGGTTTTGTATAGCAAAAACTAGTCATCGTGGAACTTTTTCTAGAACTCAGTTTTGGAAAAGGTTCAGGCTCTAAAACGTTTACAGGATAAATATGAAATGTTCATGTACCTTTTTTCTAAATATCAGCCTCATATTCATTGTACTTTGTGAGATATGATCTGTACAAGTATGGGTTTATGCCTCTTCCAGAATGCAGTCCTAAATAGGTGACCTAGGTAAAAATGTCATATCTCGGGCTAGGAAGCTCCAAATGAAATTTCGTAAAAAGTGACAGGTAGGGCACGGACTTTAGTTTCATAGGTCCGTGTTTCAGAGGCTGAAGGTTAAAGAGTGACACATGTAACTTCGTAAAAGTTTGATATGTTGTTTCATCCCATAAAACGGTCATGTTGCGACACTTAGAATATCTCTCTCATGGAAAATCCATTGAAGCTCAGACCTGTGGGGTTGGAAATATGACAGGTTAGGATACCGCATGCCTAAGTTTCAGACCCTACAGATCTCAAATTTCAGATATACAATAGAAACAATACGGCACATCTGAAATGGCTCAACGGAGGAAATCTAAGAAGAGGAGGGAGAAGCTCTCACTGAGGGTTTTCAGTTTTTAGGAATGCAAGGACCTGATATAATGTTGGAAACACCTAATGCAACATTAGAAACTTTTATAATGGATTTGGAATCCATTCATCATAGATATTAATCCTCCATCAAAATGTTGTGGGAGGAAGGAGATTGAAGATTAGGGTTTCCAAGTAAGAAGAAACCCTAGCAAAGTTGTGAGACTCATAGGGTAGCGATGAAGAAGGTTTAAATGACACTGATATTCTATCATGCTAGCACCATGAACATACATAAGATGTTTACAAGTGTTCTACCTTGGATGGTTAGGATTTTACCCTTATAGAGAAGACTACTCAACAGGTATGACTTGAGAATATACAAGTATGTTTTGAAATATATTTCATGATTAAGTTTATAATATGTTTGTCTTCATATTATTGAGGTTAGTACAATCATGATTAGTTTTAGATTGTCTGATCACCTTAATAAAAGTATGAATGCATGTGAATGATAGAATACATTCATTGATTAGGCTTATGACATTTATGATTGTACTAATGCACCTGTGGCGTTGTATGAAGATGATGTTGTCTGCTAACATGAAAGATACATCAAGAAAGACAAATCGAGTTCTATGACCATGATGACATGAAGACAAAGACTCATCCATAGTATTTGATCATATAGAAGCTCTACTTATGAGGTATGTATGACTTTTTTTTACTATTCTTAACTTATGAGATATGCAACTTCTAGCACAAGGTCTCTAAATCATTGAAGAGAACAAAGAAGATATTGTTTGGTTATAATAATCTAGGTATGTTTTCCTATATCAAGTTAGAATCCTACTTTGTTTTAGGATCTTAGGTAAGTATACCTGTGTATGAAATGATCATGACCATACATACTTAATATTATTTAGAATCATAATGTTTTGATAGTATTGAGATTATACTAATGAATGTATGATTATGTATGAGACCATGAGGATTACACTAGTGCACACTTAAGCATGCATAGTGGTACAAAATAGATAGAAGTTCAAAGACATAGAGATCAAATGGGAGGAAACCACAAAAACATAAAAGATAAGTATTTGAGTTGTTATTTGAATTACGGAATATTCAATGATATTGCTCGTAATAGTTGTATGCATATTTGTATTCCTAGAATATATCATGCATAATGTAAGCATTCATATAGCATTGAATAGTATACTACTAATATGCATATGATGGGTAAGTTGGAAAAAAATTCCATTGTTGTTTATCTAGAATGAAACCTCTTTGCTCACATGCTGAGAGTTGTGCACACTCTTGATAGTATGTTCTGGTAGAGATGGAAGTCATCTAGATAACCATTGTATGCATACAGGATATGGAAAAGTGTTGTGCCAAAGTATTGGTCAAGATAGTTGCATAACTGTATGCATAATAGGTTATCATGTCAACATGATTTGATGATTATGAAGTATTACTAATCATATAATTAAATTTGATTTGTAGGAAAGATCATGTGATATAATTTACAAAAGAAGGATGATGAAAACCGAACAAGTGATGGATGTTCAACAAGAAGACTTACAAATCAAACGTAATATAGAAGGCTCGTGGCTAGAAGATTCTCTTAGAAAGAGGAAGAGGATTATGACGAGATGTTTGCTCCAAGTGGCTAGATAGGACCATTCTCTTAATGGAGTAATTGAAGAAGAAGTACGAATCGAGAAAAATCCCAGGATTCAAATGAAGAAAGCTCTGTACGGGTACCCAGGATCGATAGTCATTTGATGAGCTTAATGATCACCATGGGTGATGCAGATTTCAACCTTTGCTAAAAGGTTGAAGATGGTTTCT
Source organism: Larix kaempferi (assembly GCA_027924585.1). Taxonomy (NCBI): domain Eukaryota; kingdom Viridiplantae; phylum Streptophyta; class Pinopsida; order Pinales; family Pinaceae; genus Larix; species Larix kaempferi. Next base: position 19,676,671 of record BSBM01000091.1, read on the forward strand.
ATATAAAGATGACATTCTTCTCTTAGATGGATGCAAGAAGGAACTCACCACAGAGTTCGAATGATCTTGAGGCTCATATGAGTAGACCCATCTGACAAGAGATGGAACGGATAAGATATGCAGAAGATCACTCAATGCAAAGTGTGAATGATGTTCAGTCACAGAGGGATAATTGATAGCTTCTTGACAAGCTTGGGCTTTACCAAAAGTAAAGCTGATCCTAACCTTTACTTTAAGGTTACGGATGATGAACCTGTCATACTATTAATGTATGTGGATGATCTCTTTCTGACAGGGAATGAGAAACAAATCATGGAAAGCAAGAAGAAGCTAGCTACAAAATTTGAGATGAAATATCTCGGATTGATGCATTACTTCCTAGGTCTGGAAGTATAGCAAGGCCCACAAGGAATCTTTCTCAATGAGGGAAAGTATTTGAAATGTTGGAATGCAAAACCATGGCCACTCCCATGGATTCCAACTTGAAGTTGTTAGTTGATGACTCATCATAGCTAGTGGATATGACTCTATACAGACAAATTATTGGGTCATTGATGTATCTGATGAATACCAGGCCAGATATATCCTTTGCTGTGAACAGGTTGAGTCAGTATCTAGTGGAACCTAGGCGTGTTCACCTGATAGCTGCAAATCATGTGATGAGGTACCTAAAGGGTACGATAGACTTTGATCTATGTTATATTGGAGATCATGACTTCATATTGTATGACAACACAAATTTTGATTGGGAATTAAGTGTATTAGACATGAAGAGCACATCGAGTGGATGTTATTGTCTGGGATTTGCCATGATCTCGTGGTTTAGCATGAAGCAGTCTAGTGTGGCTCTCAGCACAACTAAAGCAGAATATATAGCTACTTGCTCCACTAGTTGTGAAGCGATATGGCTTCGAAAGTTGTTATCAGGATTGTTTGACTTAGAGATGGACCCCACTGTGATCCTGTGTGACAACCAGAGTTGTAGCAAGATGACAGAGAATCCAGTGTTCCATGATAAGTCAAAGCACATAGAGATCCGATATTTCTATGTATACAGGATATGGTGTAGAAAGGAGCTATAAAGCTCGAGTATGTGAGCACTGACGAACAAGTTGTTGATGTATTAACCAAACCTTTGTCTCAAGTAAAGTTTGAGTATTTTCGAGACAAGCTTGGTGTAGTTCAGAAGGACCCTCCTTGAAAGGGGGAGTGATATGGTTGCTGATGATAAGATTTCCTGCATCAAAGGTAAGGTCCATGATGAGGATACTTGTATCGATGATGAGGATACTTGTATTGATGATGTGGATACGTGTATCGATGATGAGGATACATGTATTGATGATGTGGATACTTGTATCGATGATGAGGATACTTGTACTTGATGATGTGGATATGTGTATCGATGATGAGGATACATGTATCGATCATGAGGTTACATGTTTCGATGTTGAGGTTGATGATGAGGTTACCTGTCTCGACGATGAGGTCGATGATATCAACGATAAAGTTGAGAAGTGGTCCCTAGTGGACGAGAGGGATTGTATCATCCTTGGACTTTGGTACCCGAATTGATCCGTAGACATATGTCTCTGAAAAGTGGTCCTTAGACTTTGTCTAAGTAGACGTGATAGGACTGCATTGTCACTGAAAAGTTGGTTCAAAATGTACATGATAGGAATGCATAGTCCCTGAACAGTTGGTTCAAAATGTACATTATAGGACTACATCGTCCCTGAACAATTTGTTCAAAATGTACTTGATAGGACTGCATCATCCCTGAACAGTTGGTTCAAAATGTACGTGATAGGACTGCATCGTCCCTGAATAGTTGGTTCAAAATGTACGTGATAGGACAGCATCGTCCCTAAATAGTTAGTTCAAATTGTAAGTGACTAGACTGCATCATCCATAGACATGATAGGTGTCTTAAATTGATCAGGATTGATCATCCTGTAAGTAGATCTGGACTGCATCGTCCATAGACATGAGGGGTATCTTAAATTGATTAGGATTGATCATCTTCTAAGTAGATCTAGACTGCATCATCCATAGACATGAGAGGTGTCTTAAATTGATCAGGATTGATCATCCTGTTAGTAGATCTGGACTGCATCATCCATGGACATGAGAGGTGTCTTAAATTGATCAAGATTGATCATCCTGTAAGTATATTTGGACGGCATCGTCCATAGACATGAGAGGTGTCTTAAATTGAGAGGGATTGATCATCCCATAATTGGATCATGTGTATTGCAGAGTATGTTGCTATGATGATATTGTTGATCGAGAGGATCCAGATGATGATATTGTTGATCGAGAGGATCCAGATGATGATACTATTGATCAAGAGGATCCATATACTGATATTGTTGATTGAGAGGATTCATATGATGAGACTGTTGATCGAGAGGATCCAGATGATGATACTATTGATCAAGAAGATCCAAATGATCGAGTTGTTGATCGAGAAGTTCCAGATGATCGAGAAGATCCAGATGATGATGTTGTTGATTGGGAGATCTAGATGATGATGATGTTGATCGAGAGATCCAGATGATGATGTTGTTGATTGGGAGATCTAGATGATGATGATGTTGATCGAGAGATCCAGATGATGTTTTTGATCGAGAGATCCAGATGCTATTGATCGAGAGATCCGGATGATGTTTTTGATCAAGAGATCTAGATGATGATGCTGCTAATTGGTAGATCTAGATGATGATGCTATTAATCAGGAGATCCAGATGATGATGTTGTTGATTGGGAGATCCAGATGATGATGTTGTTGATCGAGAGATCTAGATGATGATGTTGATCGAGGGATCCAGATGATGATGCTGTTGATCGAGAGATCCAGATGATGCTATTGATCGAGAGATCCAAATGATGATGTTGCTATAGCTGTTTAAGTGTTGTAGAAGATGAAGACTGAGTGCTGATGATGTTGATGTTCCAGTATTGAAGATCTTGAAGATGTTCTAGTAACTATTTGAGTTACTGATGATCTATGAAGAAACCTTCCAATGATTTATAGATGTATCATGTATCATTTAGTTGATGACTCCTTGCTCCTGTAGATGTTGTTATAATATCCTTCTCGTTAAGGGGGATTGTTGAGATATGGTGACTTCTAACAATATTATATGTGTACTTTATTATTCCAGAGATGTTTCATTACTCCGTAGATATCTTATTGTATATCCGTAGATGTTTATTCCTCTGTCGGAATGTGGTAACTTGGCTTATTAGACTTCCCTACTGAGGTCGGCCCAGAGTCAGTTGTATGGGGTGTTTAGGTCCCCTAGTGGGGTCGACCTAGTCAGCATTACATTAAGTGGTTAAGTTGGGGCCAACCTAGCTAAGGTTAAAAGATAAGTGAAGTAGTGTATAAATAGAGGAGGTGTGTTCCTCATTTAACACACACACTAACTTGTGAAACTCGCATAGGAGAATGAGAGATCTGCAAAGAAGGAGAAGGAGCTCATGTTTTGTGATTACATCTTTGTATTTGCTGGTCATCTATATTGATGAAGCTTTGCTGGGATTTCTACCCCATGAGGGTTTCCTAGGATAAATCTATGTCTTTTGTGATTATGCTATTCTTGTTGTTCTTTCAGTGATGTTGTATATGCTATTGTTGTGAAATGGAATGTAATACTAATGTTATCTATCTTATCATATTTAATCTTAACAGCTTGTTGCTACACTACTCTGATTAAAATCACCTTATTAAGTGGGAACTCAATCTCCCATACTACTTGTTTCCCTAAAAAAAAATTTAAACCAATGAGACTAAAAATTATTCCAGGGTCCCATTGCTTGTATTTCACTCCAACAATTAGGAGTGCTCTCCAACCCATACCATCGGGAAAGAGAATTCCTGGAGCCCATTTCCTTGTATGCACTCTTTCAAACATCATAAGTACAAAATATAGACCATCAAAGTACATAACAACATAATAAAAATGTACATCAAGGTGGTGCCTCATCAAAGAATCATGAAAGTGCTTGTACCTCCAAGTAAGTAGACTAGCATTTGCCAAGTGCATAAAAGCATCAAGTGACCAATCAAATATGATCCAATGAAATAGGTGAGGATCCCATGCCATATAATACTACTCCAAAAGGATGCATGATGCATCAAAATAATCAGCCATGTGTTCTTTCATCCGAGAAGTGAATGAAGAACCTCCACTCAAATCTGAACCAATTAAAGAGCAAAGAAAACAATGAGCCTTGAAGGGGCTCACATAAGTACCATTTATGCATCCATGGATATGTGTATCATCAAGAAATAACAAAGGATGTTTTTTCCAATAAAATTTTTCTCCAATCGTATATCTCTTCACGCAAGTAGTTAATGAAGTTCCTCCAACATTAATTGAACTAAGCAAGGAGCAAGGAAAATCATGAGTCTTCAAGTGACTCCAGTGAACATCATAAGTGCATCCATGTATATGTGCATAATCAAGAGATAATACAGGATGTTGTTGCCAATAAGAATTTTCTTCAATCATATGTCTCTTCACCCAAGTATTGGATGAAGTTCCTCCAATATCAATTGAACTAAGAAAGGAGCAAGGAAAATTGTGAGTCTTCAAGTGACTCAAGTGAACATCATAGGTGCATCCATGAAGATACGTATCATCATACGGTAAAAAAGGATGTTGCTACAAATGTAAATGATAAGGTGCTCTTCACTAACTCCACATATTCATTTTTGGGCCTATTTTCAAACTTCCAATCAGCTAAGTCTTCAAAAGTAATGGACTTTTGTATGTGTCCATTCAAAGCAAGATATGCTTGATATTGTTGAGGCAAGGTTTTACATGTTGCTCTCAATATTTGTAATTAATTCATAGAATTATACTTTGGTAGTGTGACACACTCATATTCATCAGATTCAAGGTCATAAGAATAACCCTCATTCCTTGTGAAATTGTAAGAAGAGTTGCATGATGGCACATCTTCCTCATACCATTCACATTCTTCTTCATATTGCTCATAAGCATTATACTCATAGAATTCATAATAATAGGAAGACATGGCTGCAAATTATTCTTAAATGTATGATATTAATGCACAGGTGCAAGGACCATGCTCTGATACCACTGTAATTTCCCCAATTTGAAATTTTACCCAATTTGGGCAATTTTCGAACCTTGGACTAGTGAAACTCCAAACTTTCCCAAATGATCCCAAATGGTTTCGAATTATGTCCAGAGTCGATTGAGGTGTATTTGGACACATTAATGCAGATATTATATGCTTGGAAAATTTCTAAATACTTCATCAACTTGCATTTACAATTAAAGAATGAAAGGAAAAATTACTAGGAAAATCGATGTTGAACCCCCAAGGGTAGATGTCTCCAAAAGACTCCTAAGGACTTCAAATTGGGTCTGAGAGTGTTTGAAATGTATTAGGACATAAAAATTATCCTAATGGTTTCTTAGACACTATCAAAATACTTCTGAAACATTCATTTAAGTTCAAGAGAAAATAGGAAAATTTGCTATTAAATTCAAGGTTCAAATCCCCAAGGGTAGAGGTCGCTAATGGCTTCCCAAATGTAGTACAAACCTACAAATTTTCTTTACACAGACATGGATTAGTTATATTACTTCAATGGGCACTAAAATGCATCATTAATAATTTCCTAAAGCTGACAGCAACTCCCATAAATCAGATATTTGTAAACATGTCTCAACATAGGGGGCAATGAGAGAAAAACGCTATAACTTGCTATAAAATTTGTGATAAATATTAAAAGGACTTGCATAAGGTGTATGAAACTTCTTCAGTATATTAATGTCTCTCCAAAAAGCAATAAAACCATAAATATTTACTAATACAAGTTGATATCAAACAACTTCAAGCTCTCTCAACAAGATATATGGGAAAATGGCACCATCCACAAATAGTTTGGCATTTTTACATGGTTTTACTTGGAGTTTCGATATGAGATATATCTAATCATCACATACAAAGTGTGGAAATCATATTACAAATAAATGGGGCACCTTTGACTCTCCCAAATATATCAGCATCTCTCCATCTGCGCCCTTCCTCCAAGAGAAAGAATATAGAGAGAAAATTGGAAGAGATGTGGGAACAAGTTGAAGAACAAAAGATCACGAGCAGCCCTGTAGCTTCAACCTGAAACAAATGAATCCATTGTAGCTCCAAATGAAAGGTGTGAATTTCCTCTCCAATTTCCAATTAGGATTGGAATCTTTCACCCTCAAAATTGGTACTAAGGAAAGTAGAGTAAACACTCCCCTAGCATGGACAAGTTATGCTCTCAAATTTGCAAAATGAGAAATTATCAAAAGTTGGTCTCCTTCTTTATTCTTGTCTTTTATTAACCTCCAAAGGAATCCTTAGCTTGAATTCCATCCAAGAGACTCATCCCAACTTGAGTTAGGGCGAGATTCCCATGAATGCCACTTGTCCAACTTTTCCTAGCTCTCTTATTCCATGAATTCGAATGGGGGAACCTTAGATTCCATAAATCCCCTTGTGCACACTCTTGCAGGATATTTTTAGCCCTAACATGTCATATATGTCATATGTCATCCATCAGGTATGAAATTTTTCATAGGTGTCATAGAATCTTCATCATTGTTGTCATAGGAGTTAGGGGATCTAGCTCTAAGTGTCACAATTCTTCTAAGAGGCTTCTTCCTCTTCCATGGGAGTTATTATTCCACTCCAATTTGAAATTACATGATTCATATCATGAATAATACCTCTTAAAATCCCCCAAGTATTTTACCCTTCATCTTGAACTCGAATTGGTGAGAGAATCATGCCAAGCGTAGTGGGGAATCTTGCCACATGTGGGTCCCACAACCTCTTATGTGCCCTCATGATCCAATGCCACATTATTTTATTTGTATTATTATTTAATTGACCCATTTAATGTGAATTTGTAATTATAAGGTCATTTTGGGTCTTGTAGCTCCTTTACTCCAACTTGTAATGCTTCCACCCCCAACCTAGGGAACTAATAATTTTCCTCCATGATAGTTCATTTGGAAGGGAATATTACAAAATTTGAATTGGGATTTTTTCTCTTAATGTGAACCACCTTGTCCCTTTGGATCTAATTTAACATTATTACTAACTTGGACATCATTCTTGGAAATTATTTGACCCTTAGCATAAATTTGACAACTATCATGAATATGGCCAAGGGGCTTAGCCCATTGTGACCTAATGAAAACTTAGGGGATCCAGTAACTAGGGTGTCTATTGGGGGAGGGGGTTATGTGTACACCTAGGAGAAAGTGTTCCTATTGTTGGGTTACACGTATCAATGGGTTGATCCGGAGAAGGTCCAATACTAACCCATGAAATTCACTGATGTCAAAATAGTTGACATGTAGACCCAACATGAACTCCGCATATAGTTTCCGAAAAAACATAGTGGAACCTCCCTATTGATAAAAGGAGGTTTGTTGAAAACCATAAACCATCAACTCATCCATTTTTGTTTCCATGGCTCATATGCGCACCAATCTAAGAAAAGGATCCTTTTGCGTGGATCAGGGTGTAGGTTTCTCCTAGGGTTAATGAAAAAAAGTAACTAGAGTATGTTTTGAGATGTTCAAATATTTCATTTGGTATTTACTGAGACCAATGGAATAGTACTCTCTCATCCTAGACCTATACTCGGTTATGCTCAAAAATTCACCATGAGCATTGTCAACTGAGAAAATGATGTTGTTTAGGGATGTGGCTAAGGAAAGTCTCAATGGTTCCCTAATGGTTCTAATCTCTCGAATCAAGGCTCTTAAATTATTTAAATGTTGGTTAATTTGGCCTTCTGGGGTTGGGTTCTCCTCGAGGTTACTTCGAGATTAGGTTTAATGTTTTTTGTGCTTGGGTTATCCAAAGGGTTGTTTGTTTGGGAGTTTGGTTCCTATAAGCTTCCGGCAATTGCGATAGAGGAGAGACAATCTGCGGTTAAAAAAATGATTTTGTTTAAGTTTTGGTTAATCTTTTACAATGTTTACAATGTATTTTTTTTTAAATCGTTGAAAAAGCAATAAAAATGAAGATTTAGGGATGAAATCTTACCTAGATTGTAATGTCCCTTGTTAGGAATTTTATTAAAATGGCAATTTTCCACTTTTTTTTCCCTAGTTTGACCTTTGACTAGTTTTTTTCTCTAGGCCCCAAATTTGCCCCAAATGATCCCAAATATTCTGAGAAGGTATATGAATGATATTATAACATAAATATGTGTTTCAAGGATTCCTTTGGACCTTTAAAATACTTCTGCAAATCCTCTTTCAATTCTGGTCAATGTAGGTAACTTTACTAGTGATTTCCCTTTGACTAGTATTGGTCTCTAGGTCTCAAATTGACTCCAAATGCCTTCAAATCTTCAAGGAAGGTGTATGAATGATATTAGGACTTCAATATGATGTTCAGGGATGAAATATTTCCACCAAAATACCTCTGCAAACTCTCTTAAGATTCTAGACCAAGTATGCAATTTTAATAGTAATTTGGGGTTCAAATCCCCATGGGGTAAGTACTGAAAATGGCTTCCCAAATGCCTCCAAACCCACTCAAATTTCTGAACAGAGGTAGTAAATGTATTAAGTATGTTATTAAGATCTCATGTGAACCATTAATTTATTGTTATATCTGTTCCAACCCTCTCCCATTCAATTGCAAAAATCACCAATTCGACCCTTGGGGAAATGGCACTATTTCTTCTCCCAATGCAATTAAACTGAGTAAAAATACTTCAAATGCTCAATTACAGAACATGAAACTTGTAAAATACATCCATGGCAGTACATTAATCACAAATGCATAATATAATCATGCATTCATTCAAAATCATCAGCATTACATTGGTTCACAACAAGGCAGTGGGGAAATGGCACTATTCTTTCATTAAAAATGAGGTTTACACATTTCTACTTGGAATTTCGACCTGAAAATTTTTGTAGATGAAGAAAAGAGTATTTAATTCATATTAAAAAAGATATGGGGCATTATAATCTCCCCCAAATAGTACAATAGCTCACCAAAAACACCCTCCCTCAAGGATCAAGAATATGCCATCAAAACTGGAAATCGTTGAAGCAGTGAGTTGCAATAGAAGAAACCATGAGATTCCCTGTAGCTTACACCTACAAATAAATACTCCATTAAAGCTCCAAATGAAAGGTCTAAATGGCCTTTCCAATTACCAACTTGGATGGGAATCTTTCACCCTCGAAATTGGCTAAGGCAAGAAACTAGTCATCCACTAGCTCTTCCTCTTCACAAATGCAATTGCAAATTATACAAATGATCAAAAGATAGTTTCATTATTTGTTATTGACATTTATAAAGTTCTAATGTCTTCCATGGGTTAAATTCCTTCCAAGAGACTCATGCAAACTCAAGTTGGGAAGAGATTCCAAAGAACGTCGCTTATACAACAATTCCTAGTCTCCCACTTCCACCAAATCACATGTGGAAGCATATTAGCTGCCCTAACACCCTTTAGCACCCTCTTGGAGTCTATTTTTAGCCCTGACATATCATATATGTCATATGTTATCCTTCAGGTCTGATTTGTGTCATAGGTGTCATAGCATCTTCGTCATTGTTGTCATAGAGCTAGGGAATCTAGCCCAAGTGTCTCACTAGCTCCAAATTGCCTCTTCCTCTTCCATGGGAGTTACTCTTCCTCTATATTTCAACCTTGGATGATTCATTCCATGAATAATACCTTTTGGACTCCCCCAAGTATGTTACCATTCACTTTGAATTCGAATTGGTGAGAGAATGATGCCAAGTGTAGTGGGGAAATCTAGCCATATGTGGGTCCCACTTCCTCCATGTGTCTTCATGATCAAATGCCACTTTGATTTTCAATTGTATATATTTATTTATCTCATTTATTAAATATTTATGTCATTCTAATGTTCAAACATCATTTATTATCCCCATTATTCCAAATCCCAAAGCATCCACCCCAAACGTAGGAAACTAGTAATTTTCCTCCTTGGCAATTATTTGACCTTTAGCATCAATTTGACAAACTCTAATGAATAGGGCCAATGTGATTAGGCCATTGCGAACCAATGCCAAATTTGGGACATGAAAAATCCTCCCTTCCCAATATTGCTTGTCCTTAAGCAATTTCAAACATGGGTGTTGAAGATCCCACTTTCTGTATAATTCTTTGAAGTTGCCATTGAATTACCCAACCTTGAGTCTTTGAGTTTCCATGAAGATTTTAGAGAGGAACCACCATGCTTGCTGCTGCAGTACTCTGATAAAAATCACTTTATTAATTGGAAAATACAGCTCCCATACTGCTTGTTTTCCCAAAAAATTTGAAACCAATGAGATAAAAAAATTTCCGGGGTCCCATTGCTTGTATTGCACCCCAATAATGAAGAGTGCTCTCCAACCCATACCATCAAATAAGAGGATTCCTAGATCCCATTTTCTTGTATGCATTCTTCCAAACAACATGAGTACAAAATATATATCATCAAAGGACATAAAACCATAATGAAAATGTACATCAAGGAGATGCTTCATCAAAGAGTCATGAAAGTGCTTATACCTCAAAGCAAGTAGACCACCATTTTTCAAGTGCATACAATCTTTAAGTGACCCATCAAATCTGCTCCAATGACATAGGTGAGGATCCCATGTCCTATAATGCTACTCCAAAAGGATGTGATATGCATCAAAATATTCAGCCATGTATTCTTTCATCCAAGAAGTGAATGAAGAATATTCACTAAAATCTGAACCAAATGATGAGCAGAAAAAACAAGGAGACTTCAAATGACTCAAAGAAGTCTCACCCATACATCCCTAAAAGTGAGAATCATAAAGATTTAACAAAGTATGTGGCTTCTAAAAAAAATGTTCTCCAATCATAAATCTATTCACCCAAGTGTTGGATGAAGTTCCTCCAATGTCAAATGAATCAAGTATTGACCAAGAAAAACCATGAGTCTTCAAGTGACTCAAATGCATATCATAGGTGCATCCATGTAGATTTGCATCATCATAAAGTGACAAACAATGTTGCTTCAAATGTGAATAAGAATGTGCTCCAACCATGTCATCATAAAAGGTAAATCTAGGAGTTCCATAATCCTCATGTGGCACCATCAAAAAGAACCCTTTCACACATACTTCATTGAGACTAATGTTGCAAAACATGGAATTGTAGGATGTAGGAGAATTAACTAACTCACACAAATGATAAAAAGTGAAGACGCTTCATCATGGGAAGGATTCATATGGGTAGTATCATGTAACTCCTTCAAAAGTGTGAAACCCTTGTGATAGATTGGTTCCAATGTAGAGGAATCATGCTCTTCTTTAAAAAATGCATAACCTTCATCAAGAGACAATTCAAGTTCCTCTTCCACCACATCAAGTGTTTGGATCTCTTCAAGTTCATCTTCAAACATATCAAGAACATTCAAATTTTCACATTTCTCATGATCCACCATGTCATGAGAATCCTCCAAACAATCTACCATTTGACAATCTAAAACATAGGAGGAAAAACAAGTATCTTGCAACTTTTCAAGAAGTTGCTCATTTTGAATTATGAGCTTATGATTATCCTCATTATTCTTCAACTATGCATCATTTAACAATTCATTAAGCTCAAACAAATGGTTTCTATCAAAAATCAAAGACATGAAATTACCTTTGATGTGGCACATTGCTCTTTGAATCTTCTCCATGTCTTCAAGGAAGGATGTTTCCTCCAATGAAGTAGCTCTCCAACAAGAATTTGACACCAATGCTTGAGTGTCATGGAGAATGTTGAGGGACTCTTGGATCTTCTTTTCATTCATCTTTAAGGACCTTTCAAGAAAATTAGGCTCTTGCAAATGAACCTCCTCGTCTTCTTCAATTTTGCTTGGACCAACTTCATGAAGCTCAAGTGGCGATGGGGAAGTTGATCTTGGTTCTTCTTCAACTGCTACAAGGTCTTCATTATCATTATTAATGGAACTTGGGATTGCAGTAACACTTTCAAAAGTGATCTCTATGTCACCAACATAGAGGTGTGAGAACTCATCAGTAGGTACTCCTTCATACTTTAAGCATCCATCAGTAGATGCTCTTTGGTTCAAGTCTAAGCTAGAAGGTGTCTTGAAATGATCTTCCATATTTTCAATAGAATCTTCTTCATGATCTTGTGACGTCTCTTCATTTTTATCATTCAAGCAAGATGATGCATTTTTTCCCTTGTTTTCCTTATGATCAATATCTTTGGAATCTCTTTTTGAAGAATTCCCAAAAGCTCTCCTCAAGTGGGACATAATTTCATGCACACATATATGATACTCACTCCAAGGTTCTTTACAAGAAGGGCATAAACCTTTCTTTACTAACTCCACATCTTCATTTTTGGACCTATTTTTAAAAACATGTTCATCATAGTACTCAAAAGACATGGCATTTTGTGTATTTTTGCTCAAAGAAAGATATTTTTGATATATTTGATATTGTTGGGGCAAGGTTTTATATTTTGCTCTTGATCTTTGGAACTCACTCATAGAATTATCCTTGTTTGGTGTGACACACTCATAGTCATCAGATTTAAAGTCATAAGAATAATATTCATTTCTCTTGAAATTGTAAGAAGTGTTGCATGATGGCACCTCTTCCCCATACCATTCACATTCTACTTCATATTGCTCATAAGCATCTGCATATTCCTCATAAGAATTGTACTCACAGGATTCATCATAATAGTAAGACATGGCTGCCAATTATTCTTGAATGTATGTACCTAATACACAGGTGCAAGGACCATGCTATGATACCAGTGTAATGTCCCTTGTTAGAAATTTTATTAAAATGACAATTTTCCACTTTTTTTCCCTAGTTCGACCTTTGACTAGTTTTTATCTCTAGGTCCCAAATTTGCCCCAAATGATCCCAAATATTTTGAGAGGGTATATGAATGATATTATACAATAAATATGTGTTTCAGGGATTCCTTTGGACCTTTAAAATACTTCTGCAAATCCTCTTTCAATTCTGGTCAATGTAGGTAACTTTACTAGTGATTTCCCTTTGACTAGTATTGGTCTCTAGGTCTCAAATTGACTCCAAATTCCTTCAAATATTCAAGGAAGGTGTATGAATAATATTAGGACTTGAAAATGATGTTCAGGGATGAAATATTGCCACCAAAATACCTCTAGAAACTCTTTTAAGATTTTGGACCAAGTATGCAATTTTACTAGTAATTTGGGGTTCAAATCCCCCCGGGGTAAGTACTGAAAATGGCTTCCCAAATGCCTCCAAACCTAATCAAATTTCTGAATAGAGGCAGGAAATGTATTAAGGATGTTATTAAGGTCTCATGTGAACCATTAATTGATTATTATATCTATTCCAACCCTCTCCCATTCAATTGCGAAAATCACCAATTCGACCCTTGGGGAAATGGCACTATTTCTTCTCCTAATGCAATTAAACTGAGTAAAAACACTTCAAATGCTCAAGTACAGTACATGAAACTTGTAAAAAACATCCATGGCAGTCCATTAATCACAAATTTATCATATAATCATCCATTCATTCAAAATCATCAGCATTACATTGGTTCACAACAAGGTAGTGGGGAAATGGCACTGTTCTTTCATTAAAAATGAGATTTACACATTTCCACTTGGAATTTCGACCTGAAACTTTTTGGAGATGAAGAAAAAAGTATTTAATTCATATTACAAAATAAATTCGGCATTATAATCTCCCCCAAAGAGTACAATATCTCACCGAAAATGCCCTCCCTCAAGGATCAAGAATATGCCATCAAAACTGGAAATGGTTGAAAGAGTGAGCTGCAATAGAAGAAACCATGAGCTTCCCTGTAGCTTACACCTACAAATAAATACTCCATTAAATCTCCAAATGAAAGGTCTGAATGTCCTTTCCAATTACCAACTTGGATGGGAATCTTTCACCCTCGAAATTGGCTAAGGCAAGAAACTAGTCATCTACTAGCTCTCCCTCTTCACAAATGCAATTGAAAATTATACAAATGATCAAAAGATGGTTTCATTCTTTGTTATTGACATTTATAAAGTTCTAATGTCCTCCATGGGTCGAATTCCTTCCAAGAGACTCATGTCAACTCAAGTTGGGAAGAGATTCCAAAGAACACCACTTGTACAACAATTCCTAGTCTCCCACTTCCACCAAATCACATGTGGAAGCATCTTAGCTGCCCTAACACCCTTGAGCGCCCTCTTGGAGTCTATTTTTAGCCCTGACATATCATATATGTCATATGTCAGCCTTCAGGTCTGATTTGTGTCATAGGTGTCATAGCATCTTCATCATTGTTGTCATAGAGCTAGGGAATCTAGCCCAAGTGTCTCACTAGCTCCAAATTGCCTCTTCCTCTTCCATGGGAGTTACTCTTCCTCTATATTTCGACCTTGGATGAGTCATTCCATGAATAATACCTTTTGGACTCCCCCAAGTATGTTACCATTCACTTTGAATTCGAATTGGTGAGAAAATGATGCCAAGTGTAGTGGGGAAATCTAGCCATATGTGGGTCCCACTTCCTCCATGTGTCTTCATGATCAAATGCCACTTTGATTTTCACTTGTATATATTTATTTATCTCATTTATTAAAGATTTATTCCATTCTAATGTTCAAACATCATTTATTATCCCCATTATTCCAATTGCAAAGCATCCACCCCAAATGTAGGAAACTAGTAATTTTCCTCCTTAACAATTATTTGACCTTTAGCATCAATTTGACAAACTCTAATGAATAGGGCCAATTTGATTAGGCCACTGTGACCCAATACCAAATTTGGTACATGACATAGATCATGTGTTGGAGACTTGGGAAGTGGAGGGGCATATGCATGTTCCTTATTCTACTCTTTGGAAGCATTTTCGGTCAATGAAATCAATATGGAATGGAGTGTAAATGAGCCTCGTCCCAATTTTTAATATATAGAGAAGTATGCACATGCACTCGTAGCATGTGCACATTAGTAGCACATGCACACTTTTGTCCTTATATGGTTTCTTTAGTGGAGGTTCGACAATTGACGGACCAAAAGCACATGCACGGTGTTAGGAGCACATGCGAGCTTTTGATATTTCGCACTCACATGCTTCTATAGCATCCATTTTGGGTACCATATTCATGTAAGAACCCTCCACGAGGGATTTTCCTTCATTATTTCATTACAAAATGGGACTTCCACTTTAGTGTTATCTTTATTTTGCATGAATTTTAACCACAAAGTCTTGGGATCATTCTCATGTCTACTTTGTTCCTTGGTTTCTTTGGATCATTGGGTATTTTCCCTTCACTATGCAATTACAAAATGGGATTTCCACTTTGGTATTATCTTTATTTTGCATGAATTTTATCACAAAGTCTTGGTATCATTCTGATGTCTACTTTGTTCCTTGGTATCTTTGGATAATTGGGGATTTTTCCTTCATTATGAAATTACAAAATGGGATTTCCACTTAGTGTTATCTTTATTTTGCATGAATTTTATCAGAAAGTCTTGAGATCATTCTCATGTCTACTTTGTTCCTTGTTTTATTTGGGTTCCATCTTAAAATTACTTTCTTTTGCTTATTTATTTTTCGTGATCTAATGTTTAGGATGCTTGTTTAGGATGCTTTCATGATCTAATATAAATATGAAATGAAAACTTCAATAAATAAAAAATATAAACAAATTGTAAAATGTAGTGAAAGAACATAAACAAAATGAATTATGGACAAATATATTAAGGCATTAGCTTATTCATTCTTATTAAGAAATTGATTTATTTTACATATACATCAATATGTACCTCAACAACAATATCAACCTAGACATATATAAATTTCCACAAACTTTATTGTTCACCCTTTCTCTTTCACTTATCCTTTCAGCCATTTCATTGCTCTACCTCCCTTCTATCAACGTATTTATATGACTAACCAAATTGGTTTCCCAAAAATATTTATGCACAAACCAACCCCAACCACCTTTATGGTCATCCAAAGGACAATCCCTTATTTAGGGCACACATTGCTTACATGCCTTCATTTTCTCTTTATAAGTGTATTGTATGAGCACACACACTTAAATTATAAATCAATTTATTGGCAAAACGCTATGTGGGAGGAAGGGGGAAGTTGTAACTTTAACGAATAAGGATTTAAAACTTGTATACCAAAGTCAATTAAAACAAATATACACTTCAAAGTTTAAAAGGAAAAACAATTTAATTTTATGAATCACTTTAATGGTTATAACTAAGATTTTTTTTTATAGAATAGTCTATTTATTTTACTTTTAGATTTTATGATGGGTTTTGATGGTAATTAGGATTTTTTTCGTAAAACCAAAAATTTGGAAACTTACCCATATGCCACTCAAATTATGGAATTTCCACAACTAATATATATGACTATAATTTTTTTTCAAAATTTACAACTCCAATAATCAAAACAAAACAAACTTGAAAACATAAAAAAAAACTAAAAAACCTAGAATATTTAAACTAGTCCTATAGATTTTTTTTATTTTATTGAAATTAAAAAATAAGTATTTGTATTTTATTATTATCACTTTCAAACATTCAATAGTTATCAATCTTTTATTTAGAAAATCATAATCTATACTTTTTATGAAAGCTAAATCATCTTTTATTTGAAATTTCCAAAATAGCTTGAGTAGAAGGTCGAGAAAGTCGTGTAACTGATCCATGCATGCTAACGTCAACTGCATGACGTTAGCGATGACGTTAATGGTGGATTTTTAGAACACTCGAGAAACGCTCGATCCGTTTTCCCCTGTCATCAAGTATCATCAAGCACCACAGAATCGAGAACCACTCATCTCGTTTCGTCTTTTGCTCGATCGGAATTGTTTTTAATTTAGTGCAACAATGAGCTTTGATTGGATGACATAGCGGGATGACTCGTGTTAGAGATAATGTAGAAATGGTTTGTTTGTTCCTTCTTTATAGGATCTGATCCATTCTTTTAGGATCTAGTTTGGTTGATCATTTACCTATATATGTAAGTTTATTCAGTAATACAAAATGAGTTGAGTGCTACTCCTCCCGTGTGTGTGTGCGAGCCTTTGGCTCTGCACTTCCTCCTCTCCAGTTCTTATTTTGGTATCAGAGCCCATTGTGGCCTGTGGATTGAAGAGCCCATTGTGGCCTGTGGTGAAGAGCCCAGAGTGGCATAGATTGTGAGCCTGATTGATCTGCTATTGTGAATGCCCATTGTGGCTGGCTGTATGAGAGCCTGATTGCTGTGAGAGCCGTTTCTGGTATTGAGAGTGCTGCCTAGCTATGAGTGAGAGATAGTCTCTCTTGTAGGCTACTGTGCGTGGAGGAAAGCCGTGAGGCCTGTGTAAAGAGGAGCAGCCGTGTGAAGCCCTTAGTGGCTGTAAGAAGCCCATTGTGGCGTTGTGTGCAGAGGAGACTGTGTAAAAGAGTCTGTGGTGACTGAAGCTGCGTGAAGCTAGAGTGAGCCACTGTGGAAGAGAATCCGTGAACTGCTGTGTTGTTTGACATTGAAAAAGGAGGAGTCGCTGCATCGGATCTGAAAGGCCTGTGAGAAGCTTAACATTGCCAGAGACTGGACGTACTGGTGAAAGAGTCTTGGGAAGGAGCAGCGACTTGAATCCCTGCCTAAAAGTAGAGCCTACTGAAGCTTGAAACCATTGAGTACTGAATTTGTGAGCGTGAGAGCTGAAACAACCGGTCTGCTTGCATGGAGTAAGGTCGTTGTCTTTTGTGATCTATTTTATTGGTGTGTATGCAGTGTATACATTAAAGAGATCGCTTCTCAGACCCGTGAAGAAATCTGGAGGGTCAAGCCCGTGTGAAGGAGTGACTGCCTACCACTGTGAAGGGATCGCCCAGAAACTATCGTTGTGCAGTAAAGGAGCCGTGAGGACTGCATGAAAAGATAGATCGCTGCCCTTCTTGCCCAGCCACTCGGGGAGAGAGGCAGCCGAGTGAAGAAAGAGGACCGGCGCTGTGAAGGAAATCGCTGAAGAGGAGGAGGCAGCTGGTGCCCGCGCAAAGGAGAACCTGCAAAGTGAAGAGAAGCCTGCCCACCGACGAGTGAAGAAGGGATACGCTGCCCCATTCAATGCGTGAGAGACTCCTGTTGCAAACCGCGTGGAGAAGACTGTGGCCATTCATTTGCAAATCTCGTTGAAAGAGATTGCTGGAGAACGTTACCAATTGTGCTGAAGGTAATTCTTCTTTCATATATGGACAACTTCATGAAGATTGTTGGTGAACCTCGCTATGATGCAGAAATTCTAACTGAGCTTGAACAGATTGCAATCAAGAATGAAATGAAATTGATTCTTATAATGATGAATGGTGAAGAAGGCTCAATATCTGCAGAATGTAATGGTGATGCCAATGCTATAAATATTGTTGAAACAATGAAATTTAAGATTGCAGCTATAAGCATCCATGATGATGCTGAAAAAGAAGATTTTTATGAATTTTATGAAGAATTGGAAGCAATATTGAATGCTGCGGAAGAAGCCAAAGAGATTAAATTTGATATGTTAGTTAAAGCTGACACCTATGTTGATGCTGTAAGTGACATCAACATTGATATTTCCATGAGAAATATCAATGTTGAATTTTATCCACAAGGTAGGAGCAGCTATGAGCAAATGATGCAGCATTCCACTCAACAAGGCATAGCTGAAGGAAAATCTAGAACAGTAGTAGTACTGCAACTAAGTTCCATAAGGCATGGAGATTTCAAGATTTGGCGGAGGAAACCTAAGAAGAAAAAGAAGTACGATTCGACGGCAACTAAGGTCAAAATGAAGCAAAAGGAGGACTGTAGAGTTCAAGGCTTGGAACTCTAGATTGGTAATTTGCTTTGCTGATTTGTAAGCCTGAAACTACAGGCATATTTAGTATTGTGTTCCATTTCTACATTAAGGGAGGATGTTAGAGATAATGTAGAAATGGTTTGTTTGTTCCTTCTTTATAGGATCTGATCCATTCTTTTAGGATCTAGTTTGGTTGATCATTTACCTATATATGTAAGTTTATTCAGTAATACAAAATGAGTTGAGTGCTACTCCTCCCATGTGTGTGTGCGAGCCTTTGGCTCTGCACTTCCTCCTCTCCAGTTCTTATTTACTCGCACATTTGGTAACCATCTTGCAAAACTTGCTTTTTAAAAAGGAAAATATATGTATACGCTTCTCTGTGAGCTTTTGAGGTTTCCATCTGATGCGTGCTGTCTCGGCCACTGAAGTATTTTGGGATTTTGGCCCTGCAACAATGGTCCTATGATTTCGTAATTATCGATTCTACACATATAATCAATGCTGGCTTCATCCGTCGTTTATTCAATTTTGAATAACTGTTTGCATTGGATCCATGGACTCATCCATGGGAAAATGGCACCATTCATACATAGTTTGTCATTTTTACATGGTTTTGCTTGGAGTTTCGATATGAGATAGATTTGAGCATCAAATAAAGACTATGTAAATCATCTTACAAATAAATCATGCCCCTTGTACTCACCTAAAGATATCAACATTTTTCCATGTGTGCCCTTCCTCCAAGAGAAAGAATATAGAGAGAAAATTGGAAGAGATGTGGGAACAAGTTGAAGAACAAAAGATCACGAGCAGCCCTGTAGCTTCAACCTGAAACAAATGAATCCATTGTAGCTCCAAATGAAAGGTCTGAATTTCCTCTCCAATTTCCAATTAGGATTGGAATCTTTCACCCTCGAAATTGGTACTAAGGCAAGTAGAGTAAACACTCCACTAGCATGGACAAGCTATGCTCTCCAATTCGCAAAATGAGAAATGATCAAAAGTTGGTCTCATTCTTTCTTCTTGTCTTTTATTAACCTCCAAAGTAATCCTTATCTCGAATTCCATCCAAGAGACTCATCCCAACTTGAGTTAGGGAGAGATTCCCATGAATACCACTTGACCAACTTTTCCTAGCTCTCTTCTTCCATGAATTCGAATGGGGGAACCTTGGCTTCCATAACTCCCCATGTGCGCCCTCTTGGAGGATATTTCTAGCCTTGACATGTCGTATATGTCATATGTTAGCCATTAGGTCTCAACTTTGTCATAGGTGTCATAGAATCTTCATCATTATTGTCATAAGAGTTAGGGAATCTAGCTCCAAGTGTCACAATTCTTCTAAGATGCCCCTTCCTCTTCCATGGGAGTTATTATTCCACTCCACTTCGAAGTTACATGACTCATGCCATGAATAATACCTCTTAAAATCCTCCAAATATGTTACCCTTCATCTCGAACTTGAATTGGTGAGAGAATCATGCCAAGTGTAGTGGGGAATCTTGCCACATGTGGGTTCCACAACCTTTTATCTGCCCTCATGATCCAATGCCACATTATGTTCTTTGTATTATTATTTAATTGACCCATTTAATGTGAATTTGTAAGTCTAAGGTCATTTTGGGTCTTGTAGCTCATTTACTCCAACTTTTAATGCTTCCACCCCCAACTAGTAATTTTCTTCCATGATAGTTCATTTGGATGGGAATATTACAAACTTTGAATTGGGATTTTTTCTCTTAATGTGAACCACCTTGTCCCTTTGGATCTAATTTTACATTATTACTAACTTGGACATCATTCTTGGCAATTATTTGACCCTTAGCATAAATTTGACAACTATCATGAATATGGCTAAGGGGCTTAGGCCATTGTGACCTAATGAAAATTTTGGGGATCCAGTAACTAGGGTGTCTATTGGGGGAGGGGGTTATGTGTACTCCTAGGAGCAAGTGTTCTTCTTGTTGGGTTACACCTAACAATGTGTTGATCCCGAGAAGGTCCAAGACCAACCCCCTGAAATTCACTATTGTCAAAATAGTTGACATGCGGACCCAACATGAACTCCGGATATAGTTTCCAAAAAAACATAGTGGAACCTCCCTTTTGATAAAAGGAGGTTTGTCGAAAACCATAAACCATCAACTCATCCATTTTTGTTTCCATGGCTCATCTGCGCACCAATCTAAGCAAAGGCTCCTTTTGTGTGGATCATGGTGTAGGTTCCTCCTAGGGTTAAAGCAAAAAGTAACTAGAGTATGTTTTGAGATGTTCAAATATTTCATTTGGTATTTACTGAGACCACTGGAATATTACTCTCTCATCCTAGGCCTATACTTAATAATGCTCAACAATTGACCATGAGCATTGTCAACTGAGAAAATGATGTTGTTTAGGGATGTGGCTAAGGAAAGTCTCAATGGTTCCCTGGTGGTTCTAATCTCTTGAACCAAGGTTCTTAAATTATTTAAATGTTGGTCAATTTGGCATTCTAGGGTTGGGTTCTCCTCGAGGTTAACTCTTACTTCAGGATTAGGTTCAGTGTTTTGTGTGCTTGGGTTATCCAAAGGGTTGTTTGTTCGGGGGTTTGGTTCGTGTAAGTTTCCGGCAATTGGGATGGAGGAGAGACAATCTGTGATTAAAAAAATGATTTTGTTTAAGTTTTGGTTAATCTTTTACAATGTTTAGAATGTATTTTTTATTAAATCATTGAAAAAGCAATAAAAATGAATATTGAAGGATGAAATCTTACCTAGATGATGTGTTGGAGGCTTGGGAAGTGGAGGGGCATGTGTATGTTCCTTATTCCACTCTTTGGAAGCATTTTCGGTCAGTGAAATCAATATGGAATGAAGTGTAAATGAGCCTCGGCCCAATTTTTAATATATAGAGAAGTATCTTCACGCACTAGTAGCACATGCATGCTTTTGTCCCGATGTGGTCGCTTTAGTGGAGATTCGAGAATTGATGGGCCAAAATCACATGCGCAGTTTTAGGAGTGCGTGCGGTCTTTTGATATTTAGCACTCACATGCTTCTATTGCATCCATTTTGGGTACCATCTTCATTTGAGCACCCTCCACGAGGGATTTTCCTTCATTATGTCATTACAAAAGAGGACTTCCACTTTAGTGTTATCTTTATTTTGCATAAATTTTAACCACAAAGTCTTGGGATCATTCTCATGTCTACTTTGTTCCTTGGTTCCTTTGGATCCTTGGGTATTTTCCCTTCATTATGCAATTACAAAATGGGATTTCCACTTTGGTTTTACTTTATTTTGCATGAATTTTATCACAAAGTCTTGGTATCATTCTCATGTCTACTTTGTTCCTTGGTATCTTTGGAGAATTGGGGATTTTTCCTTCATTATGCAATTACAAAATGGGATTTTGACTTTGGTGTTATCTTTATTTTGCATGAATTTAATCAAAAAGTCTTGAGATCATTTTCATCTATACTTTGTTCCTTGTTTTCTTTGGTTTCCATCTTAAAATTACTTTCTTTTGCTTATTTCTTTTTTCAGAATCTAATGTTTAGGATGCTTTCTTAGGGTCCATCTTAGATTACTCTATAAACCTCTATAAATATGAAATGAAAGATTCAATAAAAGCACTATAAACAAATTGCAAAATGAAGTGAAAAAACATAATACAAAATGAATTATGGACAAATATATTAAGGCATTAGCCTATTCATTTTTATTAAGAAATTGGTTTATTTTACATATACATCAATATGTACCTCAACACCAATATTAACCTAGACATATATAAATTTCCACAAACTTTCTTCTTCACCCTTCCTCTTTCACATATTCTTTCAACCATTTCATTGATCTACCTCCCTTCTGTCAATGTATTTATACTAGCATAGATCCATCTTAAACGCGTATCTATCAAGGACCGAGAGGGATCCAATTTGTTGAGGTGTATTTCTTTTTTTAAATTTAAACTCAAGAAATGATCTCTCTTGATTGATAGATCCGGGTTAAAGTTTTAAGTTTTTATTTTATAAATGAACATCTATTTTTTAATTACTTTTCATAATATTTTATTTTATGAACCAACATGGATTTTTTTATGAGCCAGCATGAATTTTCTTAATTATTTTTAATTATTTTGTTAGTAACAAACGTTACATCACAAATGTTACAACATCTCCCCATACTGGACTGTAGAGCACCTCGTTTCTCTCGGTGCAATGACTAACCAAATTGGTTTCCCAAAAACATTTACGCACAAACCAACCCCAACCACCTTTATGATCGTCCATACGATAGTTGCTTATTTAGGGCACACATTACTTACATACCTCTCATTTTCTATTTATAAGTGTACTTTATGAGCACACACACTCAAATTCTAAATCAATTTATTGGCAAAACAATATGTGGAAGGGAGGGGAAGTTGAAAATGTAAAGAATAAGGATTTAAGACTTGTGTACCAAAGTCAATTAAAATAAATATACACTCCAAAATTTAAATAGGAAAAACAATTTAATTTTATGAATCACTTTAATAGTTATAACTAATTAATTTTTTTCCTTAGAGTAGTCTATTTATTTTACTTTTAGATTTTTACATAGATTTCAGTCGGAATTAGGTATTTTTTTGTAAAACAAAAAATTTGGAAGCTTACCTCATAACACTCAAATTATGCAATTTCCACAACTAATATATAACTATAATTTTTTTTCAAAATTTACAACTCAAATAATCCAAACAAAACAAATTTGAAAACCTAGAATATTTAAACTAGCCCTATAGAAATCTTTTTTATATATATATTTAAATTAAAAATTAAGTATTTTTATTTTATTATTATCACTTTTAAACATTCAATCTTTTATTTAAAAAATCATAATCTATATTTTTTATGAAAGCAAAATCAACTTTTATTTGAAATTTCCAAAATAGCTTGGGTAGAAGGTCGAGAAAGTCGTGTAACTGATCTAAGCATGCTAACGTCAACTGCATGACGTGAGCGATGACGTTAGTGATGGATTTTGGAGAACACTCGAGAAACGCTCGATCCGTTTGCCCCTGTTATCAAGTATCATCAAGCACCACAGAATCGAGAACCACTCATCTCGTTTCGTCTTTTGCTCGATCGGAATTGTTTTTATTTTAGTGCAACAATGAGCTGTGATTGGGCGAGATAGCGGGATGACTCGCACATTTGGTAACCATCTTGCAAAAGTTGTTCTTTAAAAAGGAAAATATATGCAGATGCTTCTCTGTGAGCTTATGAGGTTTAACATCTGATGCGTGCTGTCTCCGCCACTGAACTTTTTTTAGATTTTTCTTAACTTTTTTTCTTTTTTTCTTTCAAGTTGTGGAAAAAATTCAAAAAATATCTCAACGAAAAATACACTTATTTCATGGTAGAGATGTTAGAATGAACATACATATTTTGTAGTATTTGATTTAGCTAAGATTTGAATGATGAACTTACAAAAGAATTAATCTAAATTATATTCCATTATAACCTATCAGAACCCAATCAAAGAAAGAAATTTGTAAAGATGGTCAAATCTAAATCAATTAGAAAACCAATGATGTGAAACCGAATGAGTTAACAAATCAATCATATTTCCACAAAAAGATAATACATCAAGTAATATATTTGTCTATAGATAACACCTCAATCATGTTCTTCAAATATAGTATATGTAAAGTAATATTTATCTATCAAGTACTCTTTTCATGTTTCCTTTTTACATAAAAATTGTATTTTGCATAACAGTTTAAGGTTGAATTGTTAATGTATTTATACTTGTGCACACTAACCATGTTTCATGTATATAGGAGCACATTTTTCCCATACTCCAATGCAGACTTTAGGTGCAAAAATTATTACATAATTACATATTACTTTGAATATGTGAAATTTTATGTCACAATAGATCTAAGAGTTGAGGATACCTTACAAGGAAGAAAGAATGAGCAGAAAAGTTTAAGAGTGAAAACTGCAGTAATTATGCAGCAGAACTCAGATAGGAGCAGAATAATGTCACATGTTCCAATGATCAGTATAATGAACAATAATGATACAATGGAGAGATTCCAATGAGGTACGAAGAGAGTATGGAAATAATGTGAGAATTTATATTCTTTGGAGACATGGTTTGCAAACCCTTTCGCTATAATCTTCCCAGTAGAGATCTTTGCAATTTCAATTGTGTTAGTACCAAAGACCGCTTTCTTTAGTGAGCCTGTGTGAGTCATCTAATATACAGACAAAAAAAATGATGACAAAGAAGGCACAAATAGAACATTTTTGAACTTGTCATACTCCATATGTACTGTGCCGTTTCCTTCATCAGAGATCTAAGAGTTGTCTACCATGTGAATAATCGGACCATCTTTGAGATCTAAAGAATAAAATTATTCTATGGAGGAAACCATGTGGTTGGAGGCTCCTGAATTTATGAGGAGGTCTTGTGATTTTGAAAATCCATCCTTTAGTGCATGGAATCTCTCATGACTATCAAACTCACTTCCAGAATCAGTCTCTCTTGCACCTTTTGGGAGTGCATTGTTTTGTTGTTCAAGAAGATTGGTCCTCTGATCTATCTTCTTCCGCATGCAATATCTCTCTGGGTGGTTTCCTTTATTGCAATAGGAACACTTGGATCTCTCAAATACCGTATGGTTGTCCTTATTAGAGCTGGAGGCTCCTTCTGATGGACTTGACTTCACATCCTTTTTGGGTTCAGATGGCCTCTTATCTTTTCCCTTGTGCTTCCCCTTCCCATTCACACTTTTTTCTTCTCAATCCATAAGATATTGATCTTTGGAGGCCTTCAAGGCACCCATTTCAATCAACTTATATTGTTCTTGGAAGAGAGGTTCAGTGAAAACATCTAAGGAGAAAATCTTGCAACCAGGGATTGACATTCGCCCATAATGGAAGGTAGAGACAAAGATAGAGAAATCGAGACCTAGCTTGCTCATAATTGATAGCACCAGCTTCTCTTCCTTCTTCTCAATGCCACACTACTTGCATTGTATAGCCAATGATTTGAATTTTGAAAAGAACTGCTGAATGGTCTCGAAACTGCTCGGTTGTAGAGAAATCAACACATTTTCCAGAATATGTCCTCTTAGATCATCCTGTTTGCCGAAGAGGGTCTCTAACTTCAACCATAACTCTCTTAGAGTATTCAATCCTTCGATGTGGAAGAGTACATATTTGGAAATATGAATACAAATGAAACCAAATGCTTCATCCAATCTATTTAGATACTTG
Source organism: Larix kaempferi (assembly GCA_027924585.1). Lineage (NCBI taxonomy): Eukaryota > Viridiplantae > Streptophyta > Pinopsida > Pinales > Pinaceae > Larix > Larix kaempferi. The sequence goes on from BSBM01000091.1 coordinate 19,702,799, forward strand.
GTTTTCTCCACAGCTAATGTTGGTTTAGGATGCTTCCCCATTGTCACCCTGTACAGTGATTTGTTGGGCAATACCATCTACATATCAGCCCTCCAATCAAGTTAATTGAAGGCTGTCAAGATCCTGGGAGAGAGAGGAAAGTTAAAATTTTCCATTACAACTGCTGGAGAGAATACAAGTGTCATGTCCCCAATTTTGGCTCATCCAATACCATGGTTGAAAGGGGACAAGATCAACCCCTAAGGGAATTAAATGGTATTAATTCTATTTGCTTAGAATTATTTTTAGCCTAAGTCTTACAAATTGGCAAATTTATTTATTAAAGGTAATTTTGATAAATAAAATTAAGGGATAATGAGCAAGTGGGCCAAGAGGGTTCCCATGTGGAAGATGTTTCCAAAATAGAATAGGGGGTATTTTTGAGGCAATTATACCACATGAATTAATTAATTGATTAAATGCTGAAGTTTGAATTAATTATGAGTTGGAATATTTTTATTAATAAATATTGCTAATAACTATTGGCAAGTGCTGAAGATGTGGCCAGGAGGTTGAATTTGGGTTAAGTGGGCCAATCTTTCCTTAGTGGCAATTCTCAGAAAAATCAAGGAATCCAATGGAGGAAAGAAGGCAAGGAAATGAAAATGGAAACTGACAAAAGCAAACAGAAAAAATGGCAAAAGCATAAAAAGAGGAAAGTAAGAAATTAGAAAGAGCAGGAAAAGCAGTAAAAAACAAAATAGAAACAGCCAAAAAAGCTCACAAATGCGCACTTGCCAAATTCAGTGAAGGAAGGAAAAGAAAGGAAAGTTTTGCAAAGAAAAGAGTTTCCATTCCTCTCAAGGAATGCGCTCTCCTCATCCACACATGTGGGCTAGCTTGGGTAGCAAGTCAACTCATATATTTAAGCATGCTTCTAACTCCATATCTCACTTTTGATCATTGTTAGAATTTGTGTATGAGATCTCTGAGCCCTGTAGTTGAGTGATGTGCCTCAATGGTTCTTCTTGGGAGATGTGCCCTAAGGTCCATACTTTCTTGTGAGTGTTATTCAGGTCCAAAAACTATTATTACAGCTAGTAACATGCATTTCAGATCAGCATTGAAGAATTAATGATAGGTTGAACATTGAAGAATTAATGACAGGTTGAAGAGGAGGCTACCAGTGCAGAAGAATTGTAGCTAGTTTTGGAGGAGGTTCACCAGCAGAAGAAGATAGTTAAGGAGGAGCATGCCTAGGACTTCCAGTGAGCTCCAAAAGTTGTTATCAGTTGATATCAGAGACTGCCATGTCCAGAGGTCGACTTCAGAGCTGAACTTCCATTCCTCTTCCATTTCTCCAGCTCGCTTAGCCAAATCTAGAGGTGTTTCTCTTGGTGGAGACAACTAGTTGAAGGAGGGAGCATCAATGAAAGTCCGTAGAAATAGGAGCATCCAAATAAGACCTCTTACCTGTAGAGGATCTGATAATTACATCAGAACAGAGCTACTGTACAAATCCCCCCCCCTCTCTCTCTCTCTCTCTTCATATTCTCCATCAATGTAATGTAATTTGTAGCCTGTAAGGCACTATGTTTTGAGAAGGAAGCCACTGCAATAAAAGAAGGGTTCTACTATATCAATTTCGGTTTATTACTATTCTTATAATTATATCAGATATGCATAACATATCATAACAGAGTATTCATTTGATGGAATTCATTTATTAAGTTAAAATCCAAGACTAGCTCATTGGGAGGTTTTTCTAGATTGGTTTTACTGAATTTACTATAGATTGCACTCAGAGCATCCATTTGACCTCCTGTCTATTGCAGTAGATTAATTATTCCATATAATTCACATATCAGTCCCTAATTCAAGAATTTGGAAGCCCTTAACCCCTATTTGGGAAGCATGAAAAATTACTAGCTCAGCAATCCTGGTTGAGCACTTCAACCCCAATTCTACCCAAAATTTCCCAAGTCTATTCAAACACTTTCTGAAACATTACCTACACTTATTTGACTAATATTACCTCTGCAATTAACTCCCAGAACCCTCACCTATCTAGTATGCATATGCCAGCTGCCAAGGAAGCCTCGAAGTAGGCAACAATGCACATTGTTGTTGAAAAGTGAATGGTTCTGGTACATGGTACATAGGACATCTCTGATCTAACCTACTAACTTGCTGCTGCACCTTAGAGCATACATTTTCCATAATTGAAAGTTAATCCCACTGTCCTCATCTCGAGTTCCATTCCCCATCACTTACTTTCTTCTCTGCTTGGGAAAAAGATTGCCAATTTACTAAGTCGAAGTTAATAAAAAAAAAGTGACATTGAGTTGCTACTTTGGTCATATCTTCGCTAGGATATTACAATGGTATTAGAGCTCTTTCCTCTACTCCTCTGGAAAGAAGACTCTTAATTTAATGAATTTGCAGTCATGTCAATGTTTAGTGATGAAGACTCTTACTCTGATGATGATTTTTATGAGCAATATGATTATGAATATGTTGATCCATATGAATAGGAGCAGATGACTTCTGTTGGAAATTTCTATTTGCAGAAAGTTGAATATGATTGCCTTGTTGAACAAATGTTTGAAGAGGACATAAGAAATGATCTAACTATGACTAATTATGATTATGGAAGAATACTCAATAGAGGAAACCCAAAGAAATCCTATGAATACTTCATGGAGTACTTTGCTTTGAAGAATGGGACCCAGAAGTCCCTAACCTTTAGAGACTATTATGATTTGGAGATTCAAGGGTTGTTCAAAGACCTCTACAATAGTGATAGCAAAAGAAGGATTGCACATATGGTTGATGGTGTGTGCAAAGAAGTCAAGGCAATATATTTACCCGTATGAGCTAAGATGGAAGGGAGGGATAAAGATGTGTCCTCACAGCCAGGAAAAATAAAGGGAGGAAACCAAGAGCCACCTAGTTCTTCGGGTGGAGAAGGAGTAGAAAAAAATAAAGATGAAGTTGTAGCCCTACATGTGGATCCATCCCAATATCAGGGAAAAGGAATCAAGAAGGAAGTTTCATCAAGGCCATTGGCAGGGCCAAGCATTGTGAGACTGTTTGGTTTTCCTTCAAGAAGGAAGTCCAAAAGTTGTGATCTGAGCACCACACAATGTGGAGAGACATCAAGTTTCTTGGAATGAAATGGCCAAGAAGATATTGTTGGTGCCCCATTACTCCAAGAAGTGGATGAATAAGGTCAATGCACAATGGAAGATGCAGCAGGCAAACATTTGATTGTTGGTGATGAGGGATGTAAAATCACTCTCGATCTTTTGATGGTTGATTTCAAAATAAGTGCAGAAGAAATGGGACAGATTGATGAAGGTGAGACATATTTTGGATCTGATCCAAAAGAGGAACATAATTCAGATCTACAATCACCCCTTGAGCCTCACAAGGAAACAGAAACTGAGCACATCTCAGTAGGGTGTGAAGCAGAGAAATGGGTGGATGAACAATCCATCATAATTCCACCACATAAGGAGGAGAGCATGACACATGGTGAATTAGTAATTTCTGATTTTTATGTGTCATTATGTCAATCTGATATGGTAGCCACTTCTAGTGAAAAGTTCAAAATGGTGTAGCCCCATAGTGATGAGGTTCAAAATTCTGGTGAAGAAAATGAAAGTAGTGTGAAGGCTGAAAATTTGAGAGAAGATCTTTCTGGTGCACCAAGGATGAATGAGCACTTAAGTTGCAGGCCAAATTATGTTTTTGAGGACCTAAAAGATGAATATATTGCAGCAACAACATATGGATCAGATTTCAAAACCTCAAGTGCACTACAGGAAATTGATCGGGTGATGGAAGATGAAGAGGAGGTTCACTGGCTAGAACTTCTTCCCCCGATTGGACCATTGAAAATGAGTGAAGTAAAAATCAAGGCGGCACTGAAAAACCTCCATGAATTTAATTCTTTGATCTCTCACTGTTTTTGGAGAACTGCATCAATGGAGGAGCAACCCTCTGTTGAAAATTTTGTGCACATGCGGGAAGCAGTAGGAAGCCTAAAAGGAAATTTCTATCACCTGCTTTCTGATAGAGATCACTTGCTGGAGCTTGTGAGTATGTACTATAATACTCCAATAAGGAATGATGAGGAGATCAACAAGCTCACTCATATGTTGGAAACCACCCAGGATTCTCTGACTTGTACTCATGGTGCTTGTCAAGAGTCTGAGAGTAATATTAAGTAGCTTAATGAGAAGTTTCCAGAATCAATTTTTACCTCCCATCTTTCACAAAGTCACAATAACATAGCTGAATTATTTCATGTTCCAAGGGAGGAACCTCATGAGTTGGTGGATCATGAGGAACAGTCTATTTGGTATGTGCTTGAGGAAGGTGTAGACAAAGTTGATGAAAAACAAGCACATGACCTTTTCCATAATGAACTTGATAGGTTCATTGAAGAAAGTCACTCTTCCAAGGAAGAGTCAGATGAGTACACCATAGATGGATCATCCATCAATGGAGAGGATACATCTACAATTTTAGTGGATGAAATGTTCAGAAGCATGGATTGCCATCCTTCATTCCCCACTTCACATTCAGCCACAAATTTTGGAAATGAAAATTGGGTAAAAGGATTCTTCCTCTTGGTGTCACATGATGAGCAGGAGGATCCTAAAATTGAGGCCCATGACATGCTCCTTAACTCGCATCAGTCGAGGCAGCCCATGGGTGTGTGTGCAGCCATTTTTTACTAGGAGGCATCAGATCTACACTTACCATCAATGTGTGGGTCAATTGATTGAGTTTTGCACCCTTGGATCAATGGCAGAGAGTTGAGCCATTGGATGAAGAGGGGAGCACCTATGGAGTTCCACAGAGATCATGAGATCTCTTCATTTGAGGAGGACATACATATGGCTGATCACATTCCATATGGTTTAGCAAATAAAAGTGCTTGTCCATCCATTGGTTGGATGGGTAGATGCATCATTGCAATGAAGACCTTGGAAGGTAAAAGGTTCTTTTATTTCTGCAATAAATTTTTTGTTATAACTGACATTGCCTCGACATGTGAGCACCAACAAAGATGTATTTTGCAGCCATTAGATGTCTCTAGTGCACATGCACAAGAGATGCATTATGATTTGCATGCTCTCAAGAAGTTCTATGTTTGGTGGAGAAGTCACACCGCTATTCAGTCTTACATTGGGAGTGGCACACTTTTAGCACGGTGGATGGATCATGGCATACCCTGGAGTGACAAGTTTTCACAAGTAACTGTGATAATGGATGGTATTCATCAGGGACCATGGGATCCAGGCATTCTTTGGAGTGACAAATTTCCAAATGGGGCAGAAAAAATTTGGGTCCTTACCAAGGAAGCAGTGGGATCCAGGACTTCTACTCAGTTATCTTAACTGGGTTAAGATTTTTGTTCATGATTTAGTGTAGATAGACTTTGCAGTACAGTTTATTCTTCATAGTCATCTTGCATTTCTTTTATATCTTTTTGAAGGCCCCAACTTTAACTTTCAGATTGTTTAGTGGATGGGGATAATTATAATCAGGGTGGTGCAATAGAAGCTTGGTGGAATCCTAACATTGCTTGAGGACAAGAAATCTTGGGAAGGGAGGACTGTCATGTCCCCAATTTTGTCTCGTCCAGTACCATGGTTGAAAGGGGACAAGATCAACCCCTAAGGGAATTAAATGGTATTAATTCTATTTGCTTAGAATTATTTTTAGCCTAAGTCTAACAAATTGGCAAATTTATTTATTAAAGGTAATTTTGATAAATAAAATTAAGGGATAATGAGCAAGTGGGCCAAGAGGGAACCCATGTGGAAGATGTTTCCAAAATAGAGTAGGGGGTATTTTTGAGGCAATTATACGACATGAATTAATTATTTGATTAAATGCTGAAGTTTGATCAATTCTGAGTTGGAATATTTTTATTAATAAATATTGCTAATAACTATTGGAAAATGGTGAAGATGTGGCTAGAAGGTCGAATTTGAGTCAAGTGGGACAATCTTGCCTTAGTGCCAATTCTCAAAAAAATCAAGGAATCCAATGGAGAAAATAAGGCAAGGAAAAGAAAATGGAAACTGACAAAAGAAAATAGAAAAACTAGAAAAAAGCAGAAAAGGAGGAAACTCAGAAAGTAGAAAGAGAAAGAAAAGCAGTCAGAAAGAAAATAGCAATATCCAGAAAAGCTCACGAAGGCGCACTTGCCAAATTCAGTGAAGGAAGGCAAAGAAAGGAAAGTTTACCAAAGCAAAGAGTTTCCATTCCTCTCAAGGAATGCGGCCTCCTCATCCACACGTGTGGGATATCTTGGGTAGCAATTCAACTCATATATTTAAGCATGCTTCTAACTGCATATCTCACTTTTGATCATTGTTAGAATTTGTGTATGAGAGCTCTGTTCCCTCTAGTTGAGTGATGTGCCTCGACAGTTCTTCTTGGGAGATGTGCCCCAAGGTCCATACTTTATTGTGAGTGTTATTCAGGTCCAAAAACTATTATTACAGCCAATAACATCCATTTCATATAAGCATTGAAGAATTAATAACAGGTGAAAGAGGAGGCTACCAGTGCAGAAGAATTGTAGCTAGTTTTGGAGGAGGTTCACCAGCAGAAGAAGATAGTTAAGGAGGAGCATGCCCAGGAATTCCACTGAGCTCCAGAATTTGTTATCAGCTGATATCAGAAGCTTCCATGTCCATAGGTCGACTTCAGAGCTGAACTTCCATTCCTCTTCCATTTCTCCAGCTCGCTCAGCCAAATCTAGAGGTGTTTCCCCTGGTGGAGACAACTAGTTGAAGGAGGGAGCACTAGTGAAGTTCTGTAGCAGTAGGAGGAGACAAATCAGACCTCTTAGCTATAGAGGATTTGATAACTACATCAGAACAGAGCTACTATACAAATCCGTCTCTCTCTTCATATTCTCCATCAATGTAATGTAATTTGTAGCCTGTAAGGCACTATGTTTTGAGAAGGAAGCCACTGCAATAAAATAAGGGTTCTTCTATATCAATTTTGGTTTATTATTGTTCTTATAATTATATTAGATCTGCATAAAATATCATATCAGAGTATTCATTTGATGGAAGTCATTTATTAAGTTAAAATCCAAGACTAGCTCGTTGGGAGGTTTTTCTAGACTATTTTGCTGAATTTACTGTAGATTGCACTCAGAGAATCCATTTGACCTCTTGTCTATTGAAGTAGATTAATTATTCAATATAATTCACATATCAGTCCCTAATTCAAGGATTTGGAAGCCCTTAACCCCTTTTTGGGAAGCATGAAAAATTACTAGCTCAGTAATCCCGGTTGAGCACTTGAACCCTAATTCTACCAAAAATTTCCCAAGTCTGTTCAAACACTTTCCACAAAATTACATGCACTTATTTGACTGATATTACCTCTTCCATTAATTCCTAGAACCCCCACCTATCTAGTATGCATATGCCAGCTACCTAGGAAGCCTCGAAGTAGGCAACAATGCACATTGTTGTCAAAAAATGAATGGTTCTAGTACATGGTACATAGTACATCTATGATATGACCTACTGACCTATTGCTGCAACTCAAGCCATACATTTTCCAGAATTGAAATTCAATCCCACTGTCCTCATCTCGAGTTCCATTCCCCATCACTTACTTCCTGCTCTGCTTGGGAAAAAGATTGCCAATTGACTGAGTAGAAGTTAATAAAAAAAAAGTGACATTGAGTTGATATTTTGGTCATATCTTGTCCAGGATATTACAACAAGGTAAAAATTGTTGCTTTTGCAGCAAAATTGATGCAACTGCAGAAAACTGCTGCTGCTACAGAAAACTGCTGCAACTGCTGAACCACTCAAAAAATTTGAATAACCTGCAAAAAAATATCAATAATGGAGGTGGACTACTATTGAGCACTGCTTTAGGAAGGTAGGAACTTTTATCCAGATCCTTCACACCTAGCTATATTACCTCATTGGATTTCTCCAATGAATTCAATGCAATGGCACTAGGATTTGCCATGGAAATCTAGAGGCTTCTGCTGCACTACCGAAAGCAGTTTCTCAACCTATTCTCTCAAATGGCTCTGAAACCATGTGAAATTATATGTCACATCAGATGAAAGAGCTGAGGATACCTCACAAAGAAAGAATGAGCAGAAAAGTTGAATAAGAGTGAAAATTGCAGTAACAAAGAGCAGAATAATAATTATGTAGCAGAACTCAGATAGGAGAAGAATAATGTCACATGTTCCAATGATCAATATAGTGAACAATAATTATACAATCGATATAATTTGAATCACACGGGATAATTTGAACCTCAGTTGGTCTAGCATAGGGATTATCACTACTGGAGTGCTCTGAAAGACTCAAACTCAACTGAACTGAACCTAAACTCAGCTAACTGAAGACATAATCAGTTAACTGACTAAGGAGGGTGCAATAGTGAGCTTTTCATGCATGCCAGTTAGAAAAGGGGGCATGAGGCTACAATTAGTGGCATCCAGATCTCTAACCCACCACAAGAGTCATCTAACTCAGGTGGACTGCACTGGAACACTTAGTATGTTCCTATAAAATAGGGAACTGATTGAAGTGGTCCTAAAATTATTCATGCAAGGCTCAGAAGGTGGTAGATGGATCATGGATGACATCTGCACACCACTAGGTGGGAAATGATATCATCAACAACTAGGAAAAATAAATAATGCTAGGTAGGACAAGGATGAAGTATTGAAATATCCTAACAGAATATTTAAGCATATTTTTTAAAATTTAAAAATTAAATGATTTTAATGTCGGATTTAAGAAAATGTTGTAAATTTTCAAAATATATCTAATAAAATTGAATTTTATTATCCTCTAGGTCTTTTGTGCATTGTTGTATTAGTATAGTTTTTTTTCCACCAAGAGAAGGAAAATTAAATCTCAACATTACTCTTTTTGCACTTGGCTTCCAATTCAGTGTTAGTTGACTTCAAGATTGCTTGTGCCACCAATGTGTTGTCAATCTTTCTTGTTCATCCTTGCAAATATTCAAGAGCATCCATTTCTTCTTATTTCAATGTTATCCACTTATCAAAACTAATTGGAGTCACTTCTTATTGTTCCTTCTTTACATTCATCCTTTGTGAAAAAGGCTGGAGTTGAAAACCATGCTCATGTAAATACCACAATTCTATAAACAATAAGCTCTTTGCTACATTAAATCCATCTAGTACCTCCATATCCCATGCATTGAACTCTATTAGTATTTTTATTTTTCCTTCAAAATATTATGTGTAATGTTCTTGTTAGAAAAATAGGACCGCAGAAGAATATCATAAAATAAGATGCAAAACTAAAACACATAAACACTATACAAGAGATCCACCAATATATATGGTTCACTCAATCTAGGCTACGTCCATGGATAAATTGCTAGTCCTTTTATTAATCTATAACAAGGTATGCTACTTCCTACCTCATGTAGAGAATGAGAAATTAATGGAGACAATTAGCAATAGAGAGGATCTAGAAGGCCTAATTGAATGAGATGCTTAGTTAATGCCACGTCTAGGATGGAAAAAATTCATATTGAGGTAACTATTTTATCTTATGTACATGGTTTCTAGTATGGTCCAAGCAAAATAACATTTGTTTCTACTATGGTTCATTTTTCAAATTCATAAACAACTTGATAAATTGCACAAGCTTTATCATGGATTTGTTTCCTTTGTATTTTGATCTCATCTAAGTACACCATAAGATTCTCATCCATCCTTATCCTCCTCATCCATAATCTATCATCCACCATCATCTTCATGTTCATTGTCACCATCACCATCATGATTCACTGTCACCATCCCCATGCTCATTGTCACCATCACCATCATGACTCATCATCACCATGCCCATTTCCACCATCACCATCATGCATCATCATCGACATGCTCATGTTTTCACCATCTTCCTCCTCATCCATCATCTTTCATCTACCATGATCCTCATGCTCATTGTCACCATCACCATCATGCTTCACAATGACCATGTCGATGCTCATTATCACCATTACCATCATGATTCATCATCACCATGCCCATTGTCACCATCACCAACCCCATTGTCACCATCACCATGTCCATTGTCACCACCACCATCACGCCTCATCATCCTCATGAAGATGTTATCACCATCATCCTCCTCACCCATCATCCTCATCCTCATTGTCTCCATAGGTGCAAAAAGAATAAGTCATTTTTTTTGGTTGAGACTATACCTCTTAAAATGTGCCTCTCATAATACTTTCCAGGAAAAATCACATTTGTTTCTAGTATGATACAGTTTTTCATATTCATAAACAACTTTATAAAATACACAAGCTTTCTTATTGATTTGTTGTCTTTGTTTTATGCTCTCATCTAAGTACACCATAAGATTCTCATCCATCCTCATCCTCATCCATCATTTGTCATCCACCATCATCCTCATGATCATTGTCACCATGACCATCCTCATTGTCTCATTTTCACCATCACCATATTCACCCTCATTCCCATTTTCACCATCGTCGCCATCACCATGCCCATTGTCACCTCCACCATTAGAGTACATTATCGTTAGAGTGCATTTGTACATTAGAGTACATTATCGTTAGAGTACATTTGAGTTGTTGAAGGTGGTTCAATTCCATAATTTTTGTTGTCACATTGGGTTCTCTGCATTGATTTTATCCAATTTGGACCCACGATGCAAAAATTGCATTGTGCCTTAGATCTCTCATTTAAGGCCCAATTTCTAGTTCTTACTATTTTTGGTATTTAAGCCCCCAATTTCTTCATAATCCAACATTTCTTCATAAAATATCTTTTCAAAACCCTAAGCATGGCTTAGTTGATGTGAACCCTAACAATGGATTCGATGAAGTGAACCACCCTAAGCATGGCTTGGTTAAATAAAAGAATTTCCAGAGCTAGTTTTTTCCTCAGTAATGTGAATTTTTTTTTTTATTGTAGCTAGATACTCATATGCCTAGATGCATCATCAGTATCTCATAAAGTGAAAACAAATTGGTTCTTTTGAATTCTTGGGGTTTATAAGCTAGGATAGATGTTATTGTTTGTGGGCCCAGTTTTAAAGGCCATACTTCTAAGAAACCTAAGTGAAATTTTCTTGACCTAAATCCTTAATGAACACAATCATTCGAGGTAAAATACACCATTCATAATTGTCTATGATGGGTGAATTTAGAAAAATAAAAATAAAAACCATTATAAATTTTATTTCTTGTCTTATAGGAAAGATATATCTTAAATATGTAGATATTTATACCACATTAGGATCACCTCACCAATATGTGATCTACTTATGGTGCTTTTGTTATTAGTGAGGGTGGAGAACATTGTGTTATAAGGATAATTATTTTGGTGTGAGGAAAGGGTCTATATGATACCCCTATGCACGGCATCCCATGCCAATGCAATCTCTCATGTGAAGTCATTTTTCTACAAAATCCATTGTGTGAATGTAATGACATACTACTACAATTGTATGTGCTATAGAAAGGCCTACACTTTCACATACAATTGCTGTAATGTTAAATGTACCAATGTTAGGTATGCCTAGGATAGCTATAGCAGATGTAGATTTAACTACAATTAAATTGAAGGTAAGGATATCCAAAATCTTGACGTCAAAGTCAACCAATAAATATGATGGAATGAAAAAATTAAAAAAACATTCCCTACTTGATATAACAATGTCTTATATTCAGTAAACTTCTCTCATTGTATATTTTACATCATATTATCAAATTGAAATTGGAACAACAATTGGGTTTTGGATTGAGGTAAATAGATTTGTGTCACTAAAGAATTATAACAATGCAACTTAATTATCACTTTTAGTGGACATTATCACATAATCATAATATATGTGGACGAATTCTTACTACATTAGATTGCCAGAGTTAACGCAAATATGAAATGTGTGATCCACTCGGCAATGTCATAGTTTATCATACTTTTGTTATACATATGCCTACATCATTGATCCTTTTTTCTTTCCTATGTGTACTTTTTCATCAGCTATAAAATTATTTCCATCTCTATTTTCCAAAGATACCAATCAAAAGCATACAAGGTATTTTAGATTATTTTGACAAAGTTTTATTGTTTATAGGTATACTTAAAGGAAATTTGTATTTTGCATCATAGGTTTTTTATAAGTGTTTGTAGTGACGTATAACATACTTAATCTTCATTAAGGGTCCTTTTCTAATTCAATCAATATGAACAATTATGTGGCTACTTTACCTCCTCATCTTTTTGTTTGCTATGCCTTTTATTCTAAAAGGCTACTCTACCTCCTATTATAAGTACATCATTTAAAGTTGTAAATCATTTACCAAATAAAAGTATGAGTTTATTTTCTAAAATTAAAGGTATATTGTATATTTAATATTTGATTCTTTTATAATTTAATAATTTGTGTCAAGGGCATAGGATTCAAATTGAGTAGTTGAATTGAGTTCTGTGAGATCCTACAAGTATTTTTGGGTAGGTTTGATGTGGGAACATTATTCACGAGTTTAAAGCCAAGGAATTTCAGAAGTTGACCCCTTTGTGAAAAAATTGCACTGTCTCTTACTCAGAGAAACCCTAGTTTCCAAAATCGGTGAAAAGGACAATCTCTGAGCCATGTACCTAGGGGGTAGATGAACCAATAGCATTATTTTGATGTCCTAATTCCAACAAATTCAACGATTAATCGATCTGATCCATTTCATCGGTCTATGGCCAGTTGCAACTCACCTCTTAGAGGCTTTCAGGGACACCTGGTGAATATGTGTTGGGGGCATAGGATTTGAAATGGCTAGAAGAATTGAGTTCCATAAGATACTGCAAGTGTGTTTGTGTATGTTTGATGTGGGAACGCTAGGCACAATTTCATAGTTGAGGAATTTCCAAATTATACCCTTTACTGCAAAAATTGCATTGCCTCTTACTGTCCAAAACCCTAGTTTATGGAATTGTCAAATAAGACAAATTCTGGGCCATGGACCCATAGGGGAGAGGCACCTCTAGCACTATTTTAATGTCATGAATCTAGATGATGGTTCTCTATTCCAAGCCATAGTCATCATTCAATGTCGAGTTGCAACTAATGGCTTGAAGCATTTTAGGACACATGGTAAATTCGAGCGCGAGGCATAGAATTCGAACCAAGCAATAGAAATGAGTTATGTCAGCTCGTATAGGTGTTTTTGGGTAAGGATACACCAACCATGGATACAAATAATAATATGATGGTTAGAGAGTGTACATCCCTTTTTTATTGTCCCATGCCAATTTTTCACAAAGGGGCCAATTTTGAATTGAAATTTCTTGGGTGAATGTGGGAAGTGTGACCACATCCACAATGGCCAAACACAATTATGGGAGCTGATAGAACCCATATATGTTGTCCGGTTTTGATTTTATGCCCCAAACCAAATTCAAAAATCATCCTTGAATGGACCTAGGGGGCAAGCTTTAATTGGCCATAGAGTGGAAACCGTAACTCAGATCGTGAAACCGTTAATTCTGATGAATTCAAGACGTCGCGATTTAGGAAGGGAAACCCCTCTACCATGATTCAATTACCCACAAATGGTTCGGCTATTATACCATATCCAGAACTAAAATTTTGCTCAGGAAGGGCCAATGCCAATTTTGCACAAGGGGGAAATTTTTAATTGATATCTCCTAGTAGACCATGGGAATCCTGACCACGTCCACAATGCCCAAACATAGTAGTTGGAGCTAATAGAACACAATTATGTTTCTTGGTTTGGATTTTGGCACCCCAATGCAAGATTTACTAGGTGTTCCACCGAGAAACACCCTAGTGTCATGTCTGGCTGAATAAAAGGCACCTCTGGCCATGGGACTAGCAAGATTTGGTCACCACTACCTATAATCTGATGCTAGGAATCCAATGGAATTGACAGTCTTGGGATTCAATGCATGATTTTTTTATCTATGTCAATTTGCAGCTAGACCCCTATAGCCACTCAAGGACACATGCCAAATTATTCCCGATGCATAAAACCACCATCGAGCATTCAAATCGAGTTCTATAAGTTTTAGCATGTGTATGTAGGCATGGAAAATTTGGTCAAGCTGATCGGAGACTTTTATGGTGGGTTGCATGGAATTTAACCCCCTAGTGCAAGGATTGCCAACGTTCCACCTAGCAATAAATAGTAATGATGATATAAAAAATTTCAGTGCAAGTGGAACTGTGCACACCAAACTCTAAAACATGCACACACACATTATCTCCCCACACATACATTCTGAGCTTACATGTGCATGCTCCAATACAACATGTGCATTCATTATTTCATGCGTGCACCCTTTATCACACATGTGCATCCAATACCATTGAGGAATCCCAATTGGTGAGTATACAATGAATAATATGTATAGTGACCCATCATCAATTATGGAATGAAGAAGACATATATGGTGTCTAGGGATAGATTATGTTTCTATGATTCTATGTTTTTAGTTTTGGTTTCTAGGTTCTATATTAGGTTTCTAGGGTTTATAGATCTACATTAGTTTTTTAGGGATGGATTAGGTTTCTAGGACTATAAATTTGGTTTATAGGTTTCTAAATTAGGTTTATAGGGATATATTAAGCTGTAAAGGTATGAATGTTTGCTACTAGATATTGGTCAATGGTGACATTGCATTTGATATTAATGATTAGTCAATGATATCTTAGTGGCTACAGACTAGGGCTTCTAGGGTTGATACAAAGTAGGGTTTATGCTACAAAATAGGGTTTCTATGGTTTAGAATACAAACTAGAGTTTAGGCTACAAACTAAGGATAGGTTAGGTGTTTTAGGTTAGTGTAGACTAGGTTATATAAAGGTAGTCTAGGCTAGAAAGTCTTAGCATGTGAAGTTGGGTTAGTTTAGGCTATATTAGCTTAGGATGCTAAGGGTAATAGATTATATATGATGTATGTTGATGCTAGTTTAAGGAAATGTTACTCTAGGTATTATGGAAGTCTTTAATGTAGGATATAGTAGTGTATAGGCTAGATTATGATTAAGGTAGGCTAGTCTAGGTTATGGTAGTTTAAGTTTAGTGTAAGCAAGTATTAGATTAGAGTGGTTTAGGAAAAGGTATGGTTGGTTAAAGTAGGTTATATGGTTAGTGTAGGCATGGTAGGGTAGGTTAGATAGTGGAGGATGGAGGGTAGTGTAGGTTCGGTTATGGTAGGCTAAGATAGGGATGGATAAGCTAGATATTAGTTAGGTTTGGGTATTTTTGGTAGGGTAGGTTGGATAGTGGAGTTGTTTAGGCTAGGAAGTATGGTTGATTTAAGTAGGTTCATTAGCTTGAGAAAGGTAATGATGGGTCAATGGTTTAGGTATGTGTAGACTACATTGTATTAAGGTAGTTTAGTTTAGGAAGGTTTAGTAGGAGAGGTTAAGGTAGTAATTGAGGCTAGGGTAGTTTAGGATATATTAGCATTATGTAGTAGGATAAGAAAGTATAGGTTTATTTTATCTAGGTTAGGTTATCATATGATATACTAAAGTCAAATAATTTATGTTAAATTGGGTGCATTTTTCAAGGCTACTAAATTAAAATTAAAAATACATTTAAGTTTTCCAAAAATGTATTAGTTATTTACTTACTTTTATATCAAGATTACGACATATATAATTTCCCCTCTTATAATTTTTTTAAATGGAGGATAATAATAATTACTCCACAAGTAAGTATAACAAATTAATTAATTTTAGGACATGCTTAAATTAATCTTACCATGAAGTGACTAAGAAAACATATAAGATTGTAGATGACAAAAACATTCCTTATGTATGGTATAGGGATTTATACCAAATATTTATAAGGTCCTAAAATATAGTCCAAGGATGAAAACACCTGGATAATGGGCCATGTATAATGTCCGAAGACACATGGCATGCCATGTAGCAAGCATAGTTAGCTTTTGAATGAGATGTGGTTTGTATTTTGAGGATTTACACAATAAATATGGGTCTCCAAGCCATGCCTATGGTCTAATGATAAAAACCAATATCTTACACCTATAAATGATTCTAGGAATAATAATCCATGTACAAGGTCCCAAACCATCAACAAACCTATAAAGAGAATTTTTGGCCTACAAGGGGGATATGGTCACAGCTACTTTGGGGATTTTCACACAAGGCATGGATTTCATAGTAGTGATATGGTTCGACGAATAACAAAATTCTTAGGCCCTAAAATATGCTTCTAGGGCTCAAGGGTCATGCAAAACAACTCAAAAAATCATGCACACTCTATATAGCGAATAATTAGCCTATGAGTGTAATATCGACACTAGTTCAAAACAATTATAAACTAGGTATAGGTTGCATCACCATGGACATGGACCAAGAATGAAAACTAAGGTATGATTCTCATTACATAACTCACGAGCCATGCATACGAACTTCAACCATCACACACAATATCCACATGTAACCTTTGTCCAGTGAGTGGGATATGGGCTCCATAATTTTGTGGATTTGAAATCCAAGGATGGCTCTCAAGGCCTTGGCGATAATCTAGGGTGAAAAGATAGGGACTTTGGATGCATCACTTGCTTCTAGAACTTATGGGTTGTGTGTGGGTCCCAAACTACCACATAGGTCATGTATACAAAATCCTTTGGTCCTTAAGTAGGATATGAGAACCAATTAAAGGTTTGGGGAACCATGCATGGGTTTCATATCCTTAGCCATGATCGAAGGACAAAAACTAAGTACTTAGACCCAAGAATATTTATTCAAGGATTTAAGGGAAACTAAAAGATCCCTAGACCACCACATAGACCTCATAGGCGGTATTTAAGATGCATGGCCTTGTTAAGGACCTCTAGGGATTAATTATAGATAATCACAATTAAAGATAATACAAATTATCATAATTTTCAATCATAACTCTTTTTAATAAGATGTCATGATATGAAAATGGATAATAAATGCATGCATGCCATATAAGGTGATAGAGTTATTTGATTGAACTTTTTGGATAAGATTGCATTTGTCATGACAGACTCTCATTTTTAATGGAATATGCATGTGATCTAAAATATATTGCAATAATAGTCATAATACATATAACATCACATTCACCATGAACCATGTAATAATCATAATATATAACATCAAATCCACATCAATAATATAAAAATTCCATAAAAACTATGTAATGTGCACTCAATGAATGTCACGTATTTGTATTGGAAAAGGTCCAAAATGATACATTTTTATGCAAAATGAACATCATTCCCAATACATATAATGGATTCTCATGTCGAAAAATGGAATAATGACACCTCATGGCCTAGAAAAAATAAACATCTCCTACCCAAAATGCCACATCATGGATAATGTGCATAGTGGGAGTCTCAATCACCCTGGCCACCATCGGCACCTTGATGCTCATCTCCAAAATAAATCGTCCTCCCCTTTGCATTGGAGGAAGCTGCAGTCCCCCTACATCGGGGTCTAGAGTGTCTCCCCGAGATCTAAAAGGGAAAGAACAACATATCATTTTCCCACAATTTTATCAATTAGTACACTTAAAAAAATACAATTAGAATTCAAATATTTAGTACTCACTTGAGAGAAGACAACATGTCATACCGGTGTTTTCCATCTCCTGGATCCAAGCCTCTGAGAAATACCTCCATGCAACAATGGCATAAATCAATTAATACATAAAAATGAAAATGTGTTATTTTATGAATTTCATTCATGGTTTATAATATTTTAACAAACTTATAAATCTCACGGTGATTATCTAAGGCAATGCAAGAGATTGTCCTTCCTTACTAGAAAGTGGAGCATTGAGCTAGATAAATTGCTCCGAGGAAATGGTGGTGGAGGGGAATAATTTCAATAAGGGAGAGGGGTATGATATAGGCACATGGGAGGGGGTTGATGTTGGTATGGGGGAGGGGGTTGACGTAGGTAAATGGATGGGGGTTAGTGTATGAGTAATGGATGGATCCGATGTGAATGGAGCCAATGTGGATGGATCATATGGAGCCAAATGTTGGACAGGTGGGGTAATTGCAAGAGGGGATGGGTGTGGGTGTCGATATAAACCCATTGGTTGTACAAGGGATGGGATTTCCCTAGGCGTGATATGGGTATCCTGATCATGGGGGCAGAGTACCTAGTCATAGGACTTAGCATAAACTATGGAAAAAAATGAACTAGGTGGAATATATGGATGGATGTGTGGGTATGGTGATTAGATGGTGGGAGATGGCACCTACATAAACATATGTAATAAATTTCATTAGTAGAAAAAGCATGTAAATTAACCATACAAACGCAATGAATTTCACTTCAAATATATAATTAATTTCAAGAAAGTTACCTGAATGGTGGATGATCTGCTCAGCATAGGTGGAGACCTATGCTCAATCTCTTTAGCAGGAACATTTGGAAACACAACAACATTAAGATTGATTTCTCATAAAAAACTTTGACATTTGCAAATAAATCAATTTTTAAATCCTACAATCATACACTCATTTAAATACATGTATGTGAGGTGATGCAATATCTAGAGTTGCTTCCATGGCAGAATCAAGGTTGCGAGAAGTAATGTCCTCCCACCTTTATTCATTTATTTAATCTCGAAACAATTGTACATGCCAAAAGCACCAGTTTAATATTAAATACTCTAATCAATTTTTATCTAAGAATTGTAAAATGTACAATTAAAATTATAATCGATCGTTTACAACCATTTACAAAGATTCACTAACATCAGACATAAAAGTATCTTGTGCACGATCCTCTGTAGGGCCATGAAAAGTATGGCTGCAGTGAGTGCACGGATGGGGTGATACTCAAATGTCAAAGGGATCATTTTCCCCACTAGATATCATGGATTGTCCATGAATAGTGGGGCTTGAAGGACCGACACCTAATGGTACTCTATATTACTCTGATGGGTTTTACCTGGATGATGCCACAAATGTATTGTGTTGCAGTAAACTATGTGTAAGATGTGATCTGGCAGTGGCAGTCTCAGCTAGGGGATCCAATAACTGAGGTGTCTATTGGGGGCAGGGGTTATGCATACACCTAGTAGAAAGTGTTCCTCTTGTTGGGTTATGCCTATCAGTGGGTTGATCTTGGAAATATCCAAGACCACCCCCCTAAAACTCACTAATGTCAAATTAGTTGACATGCGGACCCAACATGAACTCCGCATATAGTTTTTGAAAAAAATATAGTGGAACATCCCTATTGATGAAAGGAGGTTTTTTGAAAACCATAAACCATAAACTCATCCAT
Source organism: Larix kaempferi (assembly GCA_027924585.1). Classification (NCBI taxonomy): domain Eukaryota; kingdom Viridiplantae; phylum Streptophyta; class Pinopsida; order Pinales; family Pinaceae; genus Larix; species Larix kaempferi. The sequence continues at coordinate 19,722,136 of BSBM01000091.1, forward strand.
TTTTGTTTCTATGGCTCATCTGCGTATCAATCTATGCAAAGGATCCTTTTGCATGGATCATGGTGTAGGCTGGTCCTAGGGTTAATGAAAAAACTAATTAGAGCCTGTTTTGAGATGTTCAAATCTTTCATTTGGTATTTACTAAGACGAGTGGAATATTACTCTCGCATCATGTCCCTATACTCAGGTATGGTCAACAATTGACCATGAGCATTGTCAACTAAGGAAATGATGTTGTTAATGGATGTGACTAAGGAAAGTCTCAATGGTTCCCTAGTGGTTCTAATCTCTTGAACCAATGTTCTTAAATGATTTAAATGTTGGTTAATTTGGCCTTTCGTGGTTCAGATCTCCTCGAGGTTAATTCTTACTTCAAGATTAGGTTCAACGTTTTTTGTTCTTGGGTTATCCAAAGGGTTTTTTGTTTGGGGGTTTGGTTCCTAGTTTCCGGCAATTGTGATGGAGGAGAGACAACCTGCTGTTAAAAAAATTGATTTTGTTTAATTTTTGGTCAATTTTTTACAATGTTTAGAATGTATTTTTTATTAAATCATTGGAAAAAGCAATAAAAATGAATATTTAGGGAAGAAATCTTACATAGATGATGTGTTGGAGGCTTGGGAAGTAGAGGGGCATGTGCACGTTCCTTCTTCTACTCTTTGGATGAATTTTCGGTTAATGAAATCAGTATGGAATGGGGTGTAAATTACACTCGGCCCAATTTTTAATATATAGAGAAGCATTAACATGCACTAGCATGTGCACATTAGTAGCACATGCACACTTTTGTGTTGATGTGGTTGCTTTAGTGGAGGTTCGACAATTGACACACCAAAAACGCATGCATGGTGTTAGGAACCCGTGCGGGCTTTTGATATTTAGCACTCACATGCTTCTATTGCATCCATTTTGGGTAACATCTTCATGTGAGTACCCTCCACAAGGCATTTTCCTTCATTATGTCATTACAAAAGGGGACTTCCAGTTTAGCGTTATCTTTATTTTGCATGAATTTTAACCACAAAGTCTTGGGATCATTCTCATGTCTACTTTGTTCCTTGGTTTCTTTGGATCATTGGGTATTTTCCCTTCATTATGCAATTACATAATGGGATTTCTACTTTGGTGTTATCTTTATTTTGCATGAATTTTATCACAAAGTCTTGGTATAATTCTCATGTCTACTTTGTTCCTTGGTATCTTTGGATAATTGGGGATTTTTCCTTCATTATGAAATTACAAAATGGGATTTCCAATTGGTGTTATCTTTATTTTTCATGAATTTTATCACAAACTCTTGAGATCATTCTCATGTCTACTTTGTTCCTTGTTTTCTTTGGGTTCCATCTTAAAATTACTTTCTTTTGCTTATCTATTTTTCATGATCTAATGTTTAGGATGCTTTCTTAGGGTCCATCTTAGAGTACTCTATAAACCTCTATAAATATGAAATGAAAGTTTCAATAAAAACACTATAAACAAATTGCAAAATGTAATGAAAAAACATAATACAAAATGAATTATGGACAAATATATCAAGTCACTAGCCTATTCATTCTTATTAAGAAATTGGTTTATTTTACATATACATCAATATGTACCTCAACACCAATATCAACCTAGACATATATAAATTTTCACACACTTTCTTCTTCACACTTCCTCTTTCACTTATTCTTTCAACCCTCTCATTGCTCTACCTCCCTTCTATGAATTTAGTTATATGACTAACCAAATTGGTTTCCCAAAAACATTTATGCACAAACCAACCCCAACCACATTTATGATCGTCCATAGGATAGTTCCTTATTTAGGGCACACATTGCTTACACACCTGTCATTTTCTCTTTACCTGCCATTTTGTCTTTATAAGTGTACTTTATGAGCGCACACACTTAAATTCAAAATCAATTTATTGGCAAAACATTATGTGGAAGGAAGGGGGAAGTTGAAACTTAAAGAATAAGGATTTAAGACTTGTGTACCAAAGTCAATTAAAACAAATATACACTTCAAAGTTTAAATAGGAAAAACAATTTAATTTTATGAATCACTTTAATAGTTATAATTTTTATTTTTTTCTAGAGTAGTTTATTTATTCTATTTTTAGATTTTCCAATGGGTTTTGATAGAATTCGGTATTTCTTTTAAAACAAAAAAATTGGAAGTCTACCCCTACAACACTCAAATTATGGAATTTCCACAACTAATATATGTGACTATAACTAGAATATTTAAACTAACCTATAAAAATCTTTTTTTTTCGCTGGAAAAAAAATCTTTTTTTTTTTATATTTAAGTTAAAAATTAAGTATTTTATTTATTATTATTATCACTTTTAAACATTCAATAGTTATCAATCTTTTGCTTAAAAAAATCATAATCTATATTTTTTATGAAAGCAAAATCATCTTTTATTTGAAATTTCCAAAATAGCTTGAGTAGAAGGTCGAGAAAGTCGTGTAACTGATCTAAGCATGCTAACGTCAACTGCATGACGTTAGCGATGACGTTACTGATGGATTTTTAGAACACTCGAGAAACGCTCGATCCGTTTGCCCCTGTCATCAAGTATCATCAAGCACCGCAGAATCGAGAACCACTCATCTCGTTTCGTCTTTTGCTCGATCGGAATTGTTTTTATTTTAGTGCAACAATGAGCATTGATTGGGCGAGATAGCGGGATGACTCGGAACAACTTTTTTTTATTGGACAAGATAGCGGGATGACTCGCACATTTGGTAACCATCTTGCAAAAGTCGTTCTTTGAAAAGGAAAATATATGTAGATGCTTCTCTGTGAGCTTCTGAGGTTTCCATCTGATGCGTGCTATCTCCGCCACTGAACTTTTTTGGGATTTTGGCGGCTGCAACAATGGCCCTCTGATTTCGTAATTATCGATTCAACACATATAATCAGTGTTGGCTTCCTCCGTGGTTAATTCAATTTTGAATAACTGTTTGCATTGGATCCATGGACTCATCCAAGGGACATAGACAATTGCTAGGGTTAGAATCACCTGCTTCTGGGCATCAGGACTTCTCACAAAATGAAACAGATATGAATGAGGCAAATTGCCAGCGCACGGCATTAGAGAGTACAGGAGACGGTTTCGAAGAATTTCTGGCTTTTTTGGATAGAATTCAGTACAGGAAAGCTAAGGAAACGAAGTCGGGTGTATCGGAGGAAAGATACAGGATAGACGAGTTGGATGTCAAAGTTATCAAAACGAAATTGCCATGGATACCCTCTTTCGAATGGGAAGATTTTTGTGTATCTGCAGTTAAGAATAGCATGTCTGCTGCAGAGAGGAATATGTGTGATCCTTCTGGAAATGAACCGGTAGTGTGATCCTTCTGGAAATGAACCGGTCAGCTCTGAGCAAAAGGAAACGTGGTCTTCTTCGGATTCGCCTCGTCAAAACAGTATGTGATATCTCTAGGATTATAAACATTTGCTTCTGGTTTTTAGGTCAAAGTGTAGACTATATGGGATTGGAATTTGAGGTTCATATCTAACTTTGTCAAATGAACATTTGGTCACTGTATATGTTTTCAGCGTTCTGTATATGCTTTCACCGTTTTTTATGGCAAATTTTCCATTTAGAGTTGAGGAAAAAATTCAAAAAACATATCTCAACAAAAAATATACATATTTCATGGTAGAGATGTTAGAATGAACATACATATTTTGTAGTATTTGATTTAGCTCAGATTTGAATGACGGTAATTAAGAAACTGTCATTTATGAATAATAGCTAATCTCAAACTAGAATGAAATTAAAAACTTACAAAAGAATTCATCTAAATTATATTCAATTAAAACCTATCAGAACCCAATCAAAGAAAGAAATTTGTAAAGATGATCAAATCTAAATCAATTATAAAACCAATGATATGAAACCGAAGGAGTTAACAAATCAAACATATTTCTTCAAAAAGATAATACATCATGTAATATATTTGTCCATCAGATAACACCTCAATCATACTATATATAAAGTAATATTTATCTATCAAGTACTTTTTTCATGTTTCTTTTTCAATCATAATATATTTGTCTATCAGATAACACCTCAATCATATTTTTTCATAGTATATATAAAGTAATATTTATCTATAAAGTACTTTTTTCATGTTTCTTTTTCAAGTAATATTGATCTATCAAGTACTTTTTTCATTCAGGTTTCTTTAAAAAAAGAATTGTATTTTGCTGAACAATTTAAGATTGAATTGTGAATGTATTTATACTTGTGCATGTTATATTTTGCTGAACAATTTAAGATTGAATTGTGAATGTATTTATACTTGTGCATGTTAACCATGTTTCATGTATATAGGAGCACATCTCTCCCATACTCCAATGTAGACCCCAGACTTTAGGTGCATAAAGTATTACATAATTGCATAATACTTTGAATATGTAAGCATATTTTAAAACAAAATTAAATTAGATGATTTTAATGTTGGATTTAAAAAAATGTTGTAAATTTTCAAAATATATCTAATAAAATTGAATTGTATTAGCCTCTGGGTCTTTTGTGCATTGTTCTATTAGTATAGGTTTTTTTTCATCAAGAGAAGGAAAATTAAATCTCAGCATTATTCTTTTTGCACTTGGCTTCCAATTTAGTGTAAGTTGACTTCTAGATTGCTAGTGCCACCAATGTGTGGTCAATCTTTCTTGTCCATCCTTGCAAATCTTTAAGAGCATCCCTTTCTTCTTATTTAAATGTTATACCCTTATCAAAACCAATTTGAGTCACTTCTTATTGTTCCTTCTTTACATTCATCCTTTGTGAAAAGGGTTGGAGTTGAAAACCATGTTCATGTAAATACCACAATTTTATAAACAATAGCGTCTTTTCTACATTAAATCTATCTAGTACCTCCATAGCCCATGCATTGAACTCTATTAGGATTTTTATTTTGGATTTGAAATATTCTATGTAATGTTCTCGTTAGAAAAACAGGATCACAGAAGAATAGCATAAAATAATATGTGGAAGTAAAACACATAAACACAATACAAGAGAGACACCAATATACATGGTTCACCCAATTTGGGCTATGTCCATGGAAAAATTTCTAGTCCTTTTATCACGGGGGCTTCACTCAATAAACTGCTATCATAGCATGTTCATTTGTGGCATATGAAACAATACCCCTAATTTCACTAAATATTGGAAAATACCTTCCAAAATCGTTTTTTTAACCCCCTCCCAATATGCCTTCTCAATTTAAAAAAACCCATATTTTCACTAGATATTGTATATATCAATTTTTTCATTACCATTTTTTATACCCCTTTATATTTCTACATAGTATATTGATATGATACCCCTCTTATGACCCCACATGCATTCTACAATGCACCTTGCTTCTTTTGATGTATATTGTGGATGCACATTACTTCACCCACAGTGCAATTACTCAACCACATATCATTATGGTTTGCAACATCTAATGGTCTAATGAAGAGATAGGAGATCACTTCTTGTATGTCACTAGAGCCAATGCACATAGTACAACATTTAGATTGCATGTTGCAGTTCCCCAATCGCTAACTAAGCCTGTTGTGGGCTAGGTATCCAAGCCCCCGAGGCTTGTAACAAGCTATAGGAAGCTGACTAAACCTCCCAAGGCCTGTAATAGGCACGAGTGATTGGGTATTCAAGCCCCCAAGGCCGATCGAGGGCCTATAACAGGCCCTAGAGGCTTAGAGCCTCCCAAGGCTATTGGTAACAACTGGCTGAGTGCTATTGGTAACAATTGGCTGTCAATGACCACTGTCTATCGACTATGATCGACTGGAAACCCACTTCACCATGAAACCCCTGGCCTCAAGCATGCCTCAAGACATAATTTCCCTACGTACTAGTAAGCCCAAGCCTTGCCTCAACCCGATTTCTAATCCAGCCATCTCCATTTGGCGGATATTTGTCAGCCCGCCCATATAAAAAAGATCCCAAATTATTTTTGTATTGTTACATTAAATAAAAAAATCCTTTGCCCCTTAATATATAAGCAATATAATTTTTATGTTTTCATGAATATTTAATACCGCAATATGAATGAACGTGATATTATATTGCCTTTTAGTGAACGTGCCTTTTATTAACCTATACAACAAATGAAGGGATACAACCCAGAGCACATTTGTTGCAACTTCCTCTTCACTCTCTCACAGTCTCTATTACACAATCGCATAGATATTTACAATATAATACTACTAGTTAGTCATAATTACAATGACTTCATTTTAAAGAGGGATTACCATGGAAAAATACGACAGGATACCCAATACCAATCATCCATAAACTAGCCATTATTGACCAAGTGATGACTATGAAATTACAATATTTTACAAGGCATTTTTTTCTGAAATTTTTGGCTACAGGGGTGCTACCCCTGAACCCCCTCCAGGGGGGGCTCCCAAAAGTATTTTTCACCCCCCCTAGACCCCCCATGGCGACTATAGTGGGGGGGAATTACCCCCACACCCACCCCCATCATGGTATGAGATCCAAACACAACTGAAATAATTTGGAAGATCAAGCTCCACAGCCAACAGTTCTAGTATTTCGATCTTATTTTTGTGTCCTACAATTCTTTCACCATATTTGTCACATTTTATTTCTGTAACTTTGAAGAAATAAACTTCTAATGGAAGCATGGCTATAGGATTGCAATTTGTCCCTTTCATAATTGTAACTTTTCTTGCTATAATGACACAACATCTTATGATATATACAGTCTTTTATGATTTTATCTCACCATTTCTCTTCTTTTGATCTAAAAGATGGAAGAGTCAAGGATAGCCACCTATGACATATCCATTGGTCAAAGTTAGTATTAACTTAGTCCAATAAAAGTGATATGTCCCCCTATCATTCACTATATTTTTGGTAATTTCATTATCAAGGGGGCACTTTTTCCATGTGTCTCTATTAATCCTTCATCTACCTAATGTGTAGGATTATCATGTTTTTTCTCATTTTTTTAATTTTCTTCCTTTCAACGTTTTTTTTGCATTTCTTTCCACTCCGTGGTTGATCTCTTCTACTTGTTTCCTATATTTATCCACCTTAGCTTTGACGAATGCATCGTATTCTTCATTGGAAAGTCACTCTTGTTCACTTGCGTGTTCCTTTTAGTCTTATTTTGACTCTCCTCTTCTTCATGATTTTTATATCTATATACTTTTCTCATCTTTATCATTGCTTTTCCATATGAACTGCCTCTCTTACATATATTGTCATCTAAATAGGTTTCGCTTTGGTTTATGATTTCTCACACACTTGTACACAATTCGACTATTAAGGGGTTGCATAATTCCTAATATTATATCAAATGGATGAAACTAAAACTAAACTAAATTAAACCCAATATCAATCATTCATGCAAGAAATAAAGTAAAACTAGCCATAAAACAAAGAGAAAGCATGTAAAGAATGGCACATTCTATTAACATAAAGAATTAGGTTACAAAGAAACACCTTGTTACCGGTTGTGGATGGTAGGGTACCTCTACAATAGATACAAGGTGGGGTTCTTTTAAGACCTTTTCATCCCAAACCTCCAAATTAGTGATTATTTAACAATCCCATAGTGGCGAAAGATGAAGGAAAATGGTTCTCTTACTTTTTGGAGGAATTTTTGAAACATAAAGGTATTGTATGAATTGGTATGGATGGATCTCAAAATGGTGACCATAAAGGTTTTATTTATATAAAATATGGAAAACGAAATTGCGATAGAGTCCTAATGTGGATCTTATCCATTTCATTGATGACTCGGTGGAGAGGTTAGGGTTTGGAATATCAAATCAATAATTAGTTTGACCTTAATGGTTATGTGTTGTCCACTTTCAACCACTACTTTCTTTTCGAAAGCGTGAAAGGATGAATGACAATCAAAAATTGAATTTTTGGACCAAGTTGTGGGTTGTTAGGAAAATTGGCAACCTAGGTCACATATTTTGAAGGAAAATCCACAGCCTATTTGATATGCTCATGTTTTGACTTTTCCTTCAAGTTTTTCATCATTTTTCTAAGATCACATGGAAGGATGAGATGGAATGGGACTAATACTACCATTGATGATGTATGATGGTGATGATGAAACTCATGACATTGTAGGTGAGAAAAATTAGGTTGTTAATTAAATCCCCCTTGATGTGTGAGGTCAAGAGATCACAATATGGTTGAAATAAACCATAAGTATTCCTTTATTTCTATAGAGAAATCAAGAGCACTCAAAAAAATAAAATACAATTGCTCAGGAGAGAGAGGCCTTCCAGAGGGGATACAAAGTCCTTTTCTATAGGGGAGTTAAGATCACTTAAGACAAGAAACTAGGACTACTCAAGAGAAATATCCCCCCACCCTCCCCCCCACCACACAAGGGGACTATAGAGGTTGATACCTACATACAAATTGATCAAAGAGGTGAGGTTCATAAAATATGAAATATAAATGAGGTTGGAATTCCCATGTTCATATCAATGTATCAATACAATCTAGGATCAATACCAAGAGGGGTCTTATCAACATGAATGAATAACTATTGGGTACAATACATCATGAGAGTCAAAGAGGGACCCAATCCATGTACTTAAATATGGTCCATCCATGGTTGATCTAATGTACATGAATATGAACAATGGTGTCCCTTTGGGAAGACAAATCATAGTAACTGAATCCCTACTCAAACTAGAGGGGCTCGAGATCTAAAAGAAGTGAAAATGAGAAAAATCCTCACAGGTGGCCCAAACTATTGAAATATTGATTCAAACAAGTCTAGGGAACTGCAATTGAAACTGGACCATTGTTGTCAATGCATCTCAAACATCACAAATGGCATAAGACTGAAGGGCTTCTAGAATAGGCTCAAGAACTAGAGAGATTCATGAATGTCTTGGATCTTCAACCAAACATTATAACGCAACCACTATACTATAGTATTCTCAATTGTGTGAAATGAGTTGAAGTTGAGCACATGAGAACCAACCAATCCAAGGTGCAATGAGGTCTCCCCTCATTTAGTCTAAGGTTACCCATCGATGAGGTTATGGGGATAAGGTACAAAATTCCTCTAGGGCTATCCTCTTCAATACAAGTATTGAATTCAATAGAGGGAGACCCACAGAAAAAAAAAATTAGTTAGGGTTCGTTGTTTAAGTAGAACATGGGGTATGGTACTAGGATATGAATAAAATTGGGAGTAAGAAATTAATGTGGTGAGGAGGGTCACATAGTAATGGAATCAAACTTCCTTTATTCAAAGAATGAAGGCATCGCTGACCTAGTAGCATATGTGGAACATGTGATAATACAAGGGTAGGGACACAACTAGATAATTGGGGAACATAACTTCAAAGGGGTGTATTCGTAGAGGAGAAACAATGGTAATCATGAGTTCAAATTTGAGATTGGTTAATATCAATAATACCCCATGGGTGACACATTGCAAAAATATTTGAATAACGATGAATAGCGGTACTTCTATAAGAGATCATATATGGTCTTTAGTAGTGTTGAGGAGTATTGTTTGAATTATTTCCCAATTAGATGGGTACCTAAGAGAAGAGAGGGGTGCGAGGATATAAGTGTCCAATGTACAACCAAGTGAATCAATGGATCATGTGATAACATTTTAAAGATACCAGAGGTAGGACACTAATGATAATATCCTCGAGGGAAGATGAATGGTAACAAAATAATGTAATTTTTACAATATGGATGAAGTGAGGGGAATATAATATGCAAAATGGAACATCAAAATGTCATAAATGAGGGAGTCTGAGGGTAGGCCAATGTGTCAAAACGAAGAAGCATATGAAACTAAATTTAGGAACACAAACTAGATGGGATGCAAATACTAAGAGAATTAAATGGTAGGGTTACCCAAATTCATTGGGTTACTAATGAATCACACCCATGTCAATAAGGCTCTATTTCCAGGTAAGGATTAACACAATGGTGGATGGGCTAGGCCACTTACCAGAGTAGAGGAGGTTCCTATGGGTGAAATGGGATCAAACAAAGATTATGCACATGATGTTTTGTAGAGGGAAATCACCTATATGCTAGTTTGGAAAAATATACTTCTAAGGAGAGGTCACATGTAGTGATAATGGCATCCTAATGCAAGCTAAACCTTCACACAGCAGAAAGATACCAAAGAGTAAAATTGCAGTTGAAAGGAAGCACAACAAAATGTAAAAGATACCAAAGAGTAAAATTGCAATGATGGAGGAAGCATAGCAGAATGTAATAATAAAGGAAGGTAAGGGGAGTATGCTTGAAGAAATTACAAAGGAAGGTGATGTGACAGAATATTTTATGACAGAAGCAAGCAAGGGGGAATCTAATCAAATAATTCATTCAAAGAATTCTTGGTTGTAAGTGATTTTCATGACATTATGTCTTATATTTGATTTTGTGACAGGGAAGATGATCTATTTAATTGCAGGTCAAATGAAGGATGAACATAAGTATTTTGTGAAGGTAGAGCATGTGCACCAGCTGATAAAGAAATCAGATCAAGAGGTGATCTAGATGAAGCTGTTACAAGTAGAAAATTTTGGCTAGAGTAGTTGGATGGAAGGACTGTTCAAGAAAAGGAAGCTACCCAAAAAAATAACTTAGATGTCTACTAAATTGTTATAGAAAAACATCAAAATAGCTCATGGACAGGAGCCCATGAAGAATTTCAATCTTGGGAGTCTGATATAGGAGCATAAACTACCTAGTGGAGTCACTTATGACTGCACAAAATCAAGTGGAATCTTCTAGAAAAGACTTAGAATCTTCTTTGTAATTTCCTGTTCTTATTAAATAAATGAATGAATAAGTTGGAGAAGGATTCTCGATCCTTTCCAAGTGTAATAGATAGGATTAAGTTGGTTAAAATTTGTTGAATAATGTAATGTCCCTAAAAACAGTAAAATTAAAAAATTTGCACTTGCTACTACTATTTCCTAAATAGATAATGTATTGCAAATTAACTTCAGTAATGGGAATTTATATCGGTATTTCTTTGAATTAATGAGCCACGATGTTCTAAGAGAGTTAGTTTACAATTTATGTTTTATGTGGAAGCAAATGAAGTAAGGTAGTATGAGGTGCATAACACCATCATAGCAAGTTTGATGCTAGAAAAATATTCAGGGTTTCCCTTTATGTACTTCACTTCTAAAGCTTATATGTATGTGGGTTTCATTTAAATGTTTAAACTGGTTTATCTCACTAATTCAGGCCTGATGGAATTTTCTAAGAAGAGTATGAATGTCTTTGGGTTGGTAGTCACACTACTAGCAGGGTTGTTGAGAGGTAAGGAATGGATACTTGGTTGTCTCGGCTTACTTAGAAAATCTTTGCTAAAGCATTACTTGGATCATGTTTTGCAGGTGTAAATAAAAAGGGAACTCATCTCTAATCTACCTAGTTCAACTACCTAACCAGTGTTCTAGTGCTATGATTTGAAAAAGGGTCTAAGGACTATCTCTTGCAAATAGGACATGACATAAATAAATGGGGTTGATACCATCACGACCTTAACTATAGCATATGGATAAACTATTGAAGCATTGAAGGATGTTCGTTGTGGTTTTAATTGTTACATGTGAAATGTTCAGGTACCCAGGGTACTACCAAAGGACCGAACACCAAGAGCAACCACTTCACACAAACAGATCACAGATCAACACACCGATGTTTTGACGTGGTTTAAACCCTCTTGAGGGAAACACTCCACGGCCCCGGCCATATCACTTCTACGGGACAATTTATTATGCAAAGAAAGAAAGTTACAAATGAGCTTCTCATAATCGATCAACTAAACAATGACCCTCCACGCTCTTTAAATAGAGATCATGGACCAATCGGGTGTTAAGCCATGGATCAAGGTTAGGTTTGATCTAAGAGAAGTTGAGCCGTTGGATCACTCTATGTCGGGAACATATCGTGACCATGTAAAAGATACCAAAGAGTAAAATAAGGTAGTATGAGGTGCATAACACCATCATAGCAAGTTTGATGCTAGAAAAATACTCAGGGTTTCCGTTTAAGTACTTTACTTCTAAAGCTTATATGCATGTTTGTTTCATTTAAATGTTTAAACTGGTTTACCTTACTAATTCAGGCCTGATGGGCTTTTTTGAGAAGAGTATGAATGTCTTTGGGTTGGTAGTCACGCTGCTAGCGAGGCTGTTGAGAGGTAAGGAATGGATACTTTGTTGTCCCGACTTACTTAGCAAATATTTGCTAAAGCATTACTTGGATCATGTTTTGCAGGTGTAAATAAAAAGGGAACTCATCCCTAATCTACCTAGTTCCACTACCTAACCAATGTTGTAGTGCTACGATTTTAAAAAGGGTCTAAGGACTATCTCTTGCGAATAGGACATGATACAAACAAATGGGGTTGATACCATCATGACCTTAATTATAGTGTATGGATAAACTATTGAAGATTAAAGGATGTTGGTTGTGGTTTTAATTGTTACATGTGAAAATCACGTGGTTTGCTACTAGCTGGGAAGAGGGTTTTACCTTGGTCTTTCACGACTATGTTTGTCATTTCATGGTTTTGGTTGAAGGGTAGATTCTTGCTGTTGCGTCTGGTTTCAAAAGTGCTCTGACCTGAGCTACGCTCATGGTCAGTGCAGTCGTTGTTACCACGTATGGAGATGGAGGATGCTATGATCCATTAACAGGTGAATTTTTTACCTTAGCTAAAGGGTCCTTCGTTAAGCTTTCTGTAGTTGCTTGGTTGCTTCGGTCTAACTCGTGGTTTTATGGATTCACTAGCAGGTTTACAGGTATGAGTAATCTTAGCGTTGGGTGCTTGCAAGTGGTAGGAAGATAGGGGATTTGGCGTAACACTAGTAAGCCCAGGTCCTCCCAAAATCCATTCCTTCCTATCGCAATTGTGAATGCAAGCTCTGTAGCTTTGATCTTTTAAATGTAACTTCAATGTGTCCTTTGGGCTCACTGTAAATAATTTCGAAGTTTTCTTTTGGGTCATTTCTGACCTGAACATCTACTGAGAGGGAAACGATTATGGTGAAGTTGATTTTGGATTCTCCCGGGATGGTGAATTGTTAGATAATGTCTATGATATTTTTACTGATGATAGATGATAGGATAAAGCTTTGAGGGTTATGGTGTCGCTACTGTAGGTGAACCTTTAAAACTTTGATGATAACTACCCACATCGTTTATGTTTTGGGGTTTCGAATAAAATAATGGTGTTTGGATTTTTGCTTGCGTTTCTCACTGAGTATGCCATGTCAGGCTATTTCCTAGCAACTGCTCTTTATTGATTCTCGATACCCCTGTAAGTTTGTTTTATGGACTTAGGAGTAGGCTTTATGTGGATGAAGAAAAATCGTGCTACTGACAGGGATACTGACTTGGGCCGTTTGGTTTGTAATTTCTAGCACATGATGGATCTGCGTTTTGGTTTTGGTATGAAGAAATTTCTATTGCTTACTGCTGAGAGCGTAGTTCTGTTCAAAGCAAGTGTTTTTCCCCTTTGGATGGCCTCTGTCTAAAATACTACTTTTCATTCTTTGTAAAATCATGGGTTGATTTTAATTTAAAAACATGAATGTTTATTAACAAGAGTTGAAGATGGATTCAACATTTTTGATTCCTATGCTATGAGGTTGGATTTTGGCCCAAGCTTGAGATTTAAATCTAATAAGAAGAATACTGTAAACCCTAGATAGGGAAATCGTGCTTGATAGTTGTTTTCCTGGAACTTTATTGTTGTGGTTTCATGCTGTGTATCCTAGGTTTCTAGCACAGGCTAGCTAAGCTAGCCCTGCTAGATCCTTGAGACATTTAGGGAAAAAGTTTGAATTCAAAGAGAATTTTAAATGAAACTTTGATCCTAGAAGGTAAACTTTGAGAGCCCATGCCAATTAGCCCTTACTCCATAAAGAAAAGAAATACAACTATAATGTACAAAAACATGAATGGTACATAATAATTCCTACTTTAAATTTCTAAATCTAATTGAACTGTATGGAAATTTGTAGTTCATACCTGGTTCTCGAAGCTTGATCTTCCTTTGCAGAACCTGCACAGGCAAACACTAGTTAATGAAAAAAATGTATGGACTTAGCTGACCTGTAGGATGATCTTTAATTGGATAACTTTGGGGATACCATGTTCCTCCCAACCATGACCCTTAGACCATTCCTGGTTCTAACTGGATCCCTCTGAGTTGTTTCCAACATGCAATAAGAGAAGTAGAGGCCCTAGGGTAAGCTGCTGATCAGATCTGAAAAATATAGTGGTCTGCAATAGTTCTGCAGAATAATTCTCTTTTGTTACCATAAGAGAATGATAATAAGAAAGATGATCCCCTCTTGGGATCTGTCCTTCTTTATATAGGTGAGTTGGTTTGGAATATAGTTGTTTGAGTTTAAATAATAATATTGAACTTTTAATTTAATTTGAATTATAATATTTATGAAAGATATTTTATTAATTATTCACTCCTAGTTTATCTAGGACCTTTATTTTGTTACAATTAGATGTATCTTTAAGTTAGATCACAAATAATACTAATACTATTAATAATATTAAATAATAATAATAACATGAGAGAAATCTCTTATGCATAACCGTTATGCATGTCATTTATATAAGAAATGTTTACTTTTATAAATAATAAATCTAATTATTCAATAGTTAAATATGTTGTCTCTTTTGATTTAATGATGTACATACCATAATACTTCTTTGATAAATATTAATTACAAGGTCCAACTCTTTGGACAGGGTCTTTTCGTAAGCTTGGATAATTGGCTAGGTTAGGTACCTCTAGGTCTCTCTCTTGCATGTTGGATTCCCTCGTTTAACATGGTAGTTCCCGCAGTCCTTGATGATAGATAGAAAATGATTCATTTAACCAATTTAAATAAGTGTGATGAATAGAAGTGCTATTCGGAGTCTTCTTGACTCAACACTTTTACGATCAAATAACCCCGAGTGCTCTTCAGAGCTTTAACTCAACACTCTCACATGGGCGTTACACTTGTGCAATTCCAGAGCATCCCGCTCAACACTAGTGCTAGAATGTGGTTGTGAAGCACATCTAGAATGTACAAATAGGCTCAGATCTGGTATTCATTATCAAGCTTGGAGTGCTCCAGGGCCTCTTCCCAACACTCTACGTACCACAGGGCTTACGCCCAGTACATAATAAAATCCTCTAGGTACATCGGGGCTTATGCCCAGTACATAGTTCATTCGTGTGTTCCTGAGTTCACGCTCAACACACCATATAAATCGATCATGTAAATCATAACTCTTCGCAGTATGTAACAAAAGGTCATCTCAGTATATTAGGGTTTGTACCCAATCTCATAATAAAACATAAATCAATACATTAGGGTTTTCTTTCCCAGTATATAACAATAATCTACATTAGTCAGGGTCCATGCCCAATATGTAAATCTATAAAAGAAATGAATCATGTGCACTAGGGCTTATGCCCAATAATGAAAATAAATCATATGTGTTGGGGCTTTAAGCCCAGTATATAACATCATAAATAGTTAGTCAAAATTCGATAGATTACATCCTTCCCCGCTTAGAACAACACCGTCCCGATGTTCTAGGTACTAGAAATGATGTCATTAAATAAGTCGGGGTATGCCTCTTTTATGGTTGTCTCATTTTCCCAAGTAGCCTATTCTAGTCCGAAGTGCCTCCATTGCACTTTCAATTGGGTGATGGTCCTTCTTTTAAGTTGCACCTCTCTCTTGTCCAGAATGTGGAGTGGCTTCAACATGAATGACCCTTCGGGTTCCACCTGTAATAAGGACCAATCAATCACATGTATAGTATCGTATACATGTTTATTTAATAAATATGCATGAAAAACATTATGAACTTTTACATGAGATGGTAAAGCTAACTCATATGCTACTCGCCCTTTATTGGAAAGTATCTCAAAGGGTCCACAAAATATGGGGGCTAGCTTCCCACATTGCCCCAATCTTAGAGAGCTTCTTTTTGCTTTTACTTTTAAGAAGACATGTTCATCGATTTGGTAATCTTTGTCTTTTCTTTCTCTATCCGCATAACTCTTTTGGCGGTCTTGTGCCTCCTCCAAGTTTTGTTGCACCTTGGAGACTAGCTTCTCCAAGTCTTTTAGAAGGTCGGGGCCTAGTATAAGTCTATCTACTGGACTATCCCAAGTTATAGGTGTCTGAAACTTCCTTCTGTAGAGTACCTCGAAGGGGCTCATCTTGGAAGAGGTCTGGTATCCGTTGTTGTAAGAAAATCTGTGAGGTGCAAATAATCCTCCCACTTTGTGGGGTTTTTCATAACATACATCCTCAACATATCCTCAAGGATTTGGTTTACTCATTTTGTATGTCCATTGGTTTGGGAGTGGTACGCGATACTGAACTGTAGTTGTGTCTCCAAACCGGAGAACAATGCCCTCCAAAAGATGCTAGTGAACTTCGTGTCCCGATCGGAAATGATTGCCTTGGTTATCCCATGTAATAAAAAAATCTCTTTTAGGAATATGTCAGCGATGTGAACAGCTTTGTAGGTAGAATTTACTGGTATAAAATGTGTTGCTTTGGATAATTTGTCTATTAATACAAAGATGGAGTCATTATGCCTCTTACTCTTTGGTAAACCCATTATGAAATCCATACAGATGACCTCCCACTTCCACTCTAGAATGGGTAAAGGTTGTAGTAGTCCAGAAGGGTGCTGGTGTTCTACCTTAATTAGTTGAAACTCATTGCACTTAGCAATGAATAAAGCTATGCCCTCCTTTAGTTTAGGCCAAAAGAAGTGTCTCTTTACTGCTGATATCATCTTTTGATATCCTAGATGTCTCAAATATGGATTCTGATGGAATTCCATGAGCATGTTAGGTCTAATGTCTCTGCTTTCTAGAACATAAGTCTCTCTTTTGACCATAACAGTCCCGAATCGTCTATCTTATACTCTTTTTGTTGTTGGAATAACCTATCCTCCTGCATCTTTTTAAGGATCTCGACATAGAATCGGTCATTCCTACATGCCGTTCTAATCCTGTCGTGTAAATCAGAGTCAGTTTGACTTATAGTCACTTTGCATAACATATGGTCCCATCGACTTAAAGCATCGGAAATCTTGTTTTCCTTTCCCTTTATGTGTTTTAGCTCAAATTGGTACTCACTAAGGAAGGCTATCCACCTGGCCTTCCTAGCATTTAGGTCAGGTTGGTCAAACAGGTACTTCAAACTCATGTTATCTGTCTTCAATAGGAACTTCTTTCCCATAAGGTAATGTCTCCACATCTTCAAGGCATGGATAATGGTGGCTAGTTCAAGATCATGTGTGGGATAGTTCTACTCATGTTCCTTCAACTTCCTAGACTCATAATAGATAGCGAAGTCATTTTGCATAAGGAATCCACCGATCCCTTCCTTGCTTGCATCTGTGCAAACCACGAAGTCCCCATCGGGGTTAGCAATCCATAGGATGGGTCCACTAGTCAAAAGTTGCTTTAACTTTTGGAAACTTTCCTTGCATTTTGTCATCCAAAGAAATTTGGTTGTTTTCTTCTACAAGGTTGTCATAAGACAAGCAATTCAAGAGAAGTTCTCAATGACCTTCCGGTAGTACCTAGCTAACCCTAAGAATGATCTTATGTCGGTTACACATGTGGGGGTAGGCCATTCCTCTATGTCTTTAATATTCGCGGGGTTGACTGCTATACCTTTCTATGAAATGATGTGCCTTAGGTATTGTATTTGGGGTTTGTATAAATCACACCTGCTAAACTTAGCGTATAGTTGATGTTCTCATAGTACTCGTAACACTATCCGAAGATGTTTTTCTTGTTCTTCTTCATTCTTGGAGTAGATTAGAATGTTGTCGATGAAGACTAGAATGAACTTGTCTAGGTATTTACTAAAGATGTTGTTCATCATGCACATAGAGTTGGCAGGTGCATTAGTCATGCCAAAAGGCATTACCACAAACCCATAATGGCTGTATCGGTTCGAAACACGGTCTTAATGATGTCTTCATCACGGATTCTCACATGATTATATCCATATCATAAGTCGATCTTTGAGAAGATATTCACTCCTCCGACTTGATCAAACAAGTCACCAATTCTAGGGAGTGGGTAACGATTCTTGATGGTGAACTTGTTGAGTTGGTGGTAATCGATGCACATCCACATCGTCTCATCCTTCTTCTTGACAAAGAGTATTGGTGCTCCCCAGGGAGACACACTAGGTTGGGTATAACCTTTCTCGATCAACTCTTGTAACTGAAGCTTGAGTTCCACCAATTCGGGTGGACTCATGCGGTAAGGGGCTTTGGAAACTGGTACAGAACCAGGTGTCAACTCTATGGAGAAGTCTAGGTCTCGTTTGGGCGGTAGCCTAGGTATTTCCTTGGGGAATACATCCTTGAATTCTACAAGGACTGGAAGTCTTCGATCTTCTGTTCCCTATTAGCTTCTACGATTTGAATGTTGACTACAAAGAGTTTACAACCCTTTCTCAGGCATTTCTTTGCTTGTAGGGAAGATATCTATCTTATGGAAATTTTCTTAGGGATACCTTGAATCGTCTTCTGATTCCCTTGGTTATTTGTGCAGAGTATTGACTTGTTCAAGCAGTCAAACATGGCATGATGTTGTTCCAATCAATCCATTCCTATAAGTGCATCATACGATCCTAGTGGTAGGATATTTAAATCCACCCTAGTTGGGAATCCGTTCAAATCTATCTCACAAGTTTCAATTAGTTTAAATACTTTCGTTTGGTACCAATGGCTAGTTATGCCAGCCATGGTTTCTCGTGACTCACTCGGTTTAACTTACAAGTATCAACAATATTAGGGGATACATAACGTCGGCATGCACCGGGATCTATTAAAACTGAAATGGATGTGTTTGAGATCTTACCCTCAATTTCAACCATAGTGGCCTGGTGATCTGCTTGTCGGCCATCAAGAGCGGAATAAATTCTTGGTGTCCTTTCCATGTCCCCTACTGTAGGGTTTTCTTGGACATTGTGCAAAACTCCATCTGCCTTGTTTGGGAAATCTCTAAAGTAGTGGGGCCCTTGGCATTTCCAACAAGTAATGGTTTATGGTGCATCCTTTACTCCCTTATTGAAAGTTGGTCTATTGGCATGCGGTGGGGTTATATTTGGCCGTGCATGAGGTCGGTTGAAGCGTCTATTGGGATGGAAACTATTGTTTTGTTTCCGGTAAGGTGGTAGTCTAAAACCTAGTCTTCGGTTGTCAGAAACGGTTCTAATCCTATCTCTGTTTCTATTGATGTTATCATTCCTTGGCTACTCGTGTTCATAACCGAGTCTTACTTTGTGTAAAATCATGTCTAAGGTTTTGGGCATGTCAAATTCAATCTTCTCTCTAAAATTTGGTGGTAGACATCCCAAGAATTGTTGTATCTTGAATTTTTCATCCTTTATGTAAGGAACATAATGCAGCAGATCTAAAAATCTGTTGATGAAAGCTTCCATAGTTAGGGAGCCCATTTTTAGTTTATGAAATTCTTTGATCTTCTTGTCAAAGAATCTTTCAGACATGTATTTGTGCTGAAATATTTTGTTGAAAGCATCCCATTTTATGTCCCTCATTTCCTGCTCTTTAGTGTGTTTCAAGTCTCTGAACCATCTGGCTGCTTTACCATTTAGGTTGTAAATGGCCAGTCTAGATTGCATTTCACTGGAATAGTTGTGGACTTTAAAATACTTGTTCATTCCTAACAGCCACTCCTCAGCCTTCTCCCCGGTATTTATCTCTCCGTCATACGTTGGGGCTTTAATCTTTCTGAATTCTCCTTGTAAACTGTCGTCACTTCTCCTCCTTTTCTTGCAAGGAGGTGGTGAACCGTCATCATTGGAACAACTCTTACAGTCCTCTTCCATTGATTCAGGTATATGTTCTTCCTGCTCCTCTTCTTTAGGACTAGTAGATTTCTTTGTGTGACAGTTTCTCTCTTTGAATATATTTACTGAGAATGTAGACTGTCTGTGGGGTTTTTCCCTTGTTAAACTCTGAAGCAAAGCTTCATTTATAGCTTGTTGTTCTCGTTTTTCCTGCATATTGGCATCCTTTTTTCCCTTGTTTAAAGTTGGCTTGTTGGCATGCGGTGGAAGTATATTTGGCTGTGCATGAGATTGGTTGAAGCCTCTATTGGGATGGAAAGTATTTCTTTGTTTCCAGTAAGGTCTTGGTCTAAAACCTGGTCTTTGGTTGTCAGAAATGGTTCTGAACCTATCTCTGTTTCTATTGATGTTATCATTCCTTGGCTGCCTGTGTTCATAACTAAGTCTTGCTTTGTGTAAAATCATGTCTAAGGTTTTGGGCATGTCAAATTCAATCTTCTCTCTAAAATTTGGTGGTAGACATCCCAAGAATTGTTGTATCTTGACTTTTTCATCCTTTATGTAAGGAACATAATGCAGCAGATCGAAAAATATGTTGATGAAAGCTTTCATAGTTAGGGAGCCCATTTTTAGTTCATTGAATTCTTTGATCTTCTTGTCAAAGAATCTTTCAGATATGTATTTGTCCTGAAATATTTTGTTGAAAGCATCCCATTTTATGTCCCTCATTTCCTGCCCTTTGGTGTCTTTCAAGTCTCTCCACCATATGGTCGCTTTACCATTTCGGTTGTAAATGGCCAGTCTGGCTTGCATTTCACTGGAATAGTTGTGGACTTTAAAATACTTGTTCATTCCTAACAGCCACTCCTCAGCCTTCTCCCTAGTATTTATCTCTCCATCATACGTTGGGGCTTTAATCTTTCTGAATTCTCCTTGTAAACTGTTGTTACTTCTCCTCCTTTTCTTGCAAGGAGGTGGTGAACCGTCATCATTGGAACAACTCTAACAGTCCTCTTCCATTGATTCAGGTATATGTTCTTCCTGCTCCTCTTCTTTAGGACTGGTATATTTCTTTGTGTGACAGTTTCTCTCTTTGAATGTATTTGTTGAGAATGTAGACTATCTGTGGGTTTTTTCCCTTGTTAAACTCTGAAGCAGAGCTTCATTTATAGCTTGTTGTTCTCATCTTTCCTGCATATTGTCATCTCTGAAATTTTGGAATTCTGCTTGTAGAGACTACATTGATTTCATTAAATCTGAGTTTAATTCCACCATGATCTCCTGCTCTTGTGGTGGGGAGTTCAAATTCCCATGTATGCTGCTGTCTTTTTCTGTATTCATACTCAGACTATGGTTGTACCTGCAATGTCATATCTATGTTAAGAACATAAATATGTTAGTTCATATACACATACAAAATAAAATCCTAATTGTATGTTTTTGATTTACAAGTATCTGGAGTGGATGTGTTTCCCGTAATGAGCCCAATAGGTCACTTAGTATTGTAGCTAGGCTCTGATACCACTTGTAATGTCCCTAAGAATAGTAAAAATAAAAAAAATTGCACTTGCTACTACTATTGCCTAAATAGATAATGTATTCCAAATTAAATTCAGTACTGAGAAGTTATATCGGTATTTGTTTGAAGTAATGAGCCACGATGTTCTAAGAGAGTTAGTTTACAATTTATGTTTTCTGCATAAGCAAATGAAGTAAGGTAGTATGAGGTGCATAACACCATCATAGCAAGTTTGATGCTAGAAAAATATTCAGGGTTTCCCTTTATGTACTTCACTTCTAAAGCTTATATGTATGTGGGTTTCATTTAAATGTTTAAACTGGTTTATCTCACTAATTCAGGCCTGATGGAATTTTCTAAGAAGAGTATGAATGTCTTTGGGTTGGTATTCACACTACTAGCAGGGTTGTTGAGAGGTAAGGAATGGATACTTGGCTGTCTCGGCTTACTTAGAAAATCTTTGCTAAAGCATTACTTGGATCATGTTTTGCAGGTGTAAATAAAAAGGGAACTCATCTCTAATCTACCTAGTTCAACTACCTAACCAGTGTTCTAGTGCTATGATTTGAAAAAGGGTCTAAGGACTATCTCTTGCAAATAGGCCATGACATAAATAAATGGGGTTGATACCATCACGACCTTAACTATATCATATGGATAAACTATTGAAGCATTGAAGGATGTTGGTTGTGGTTTTAATTGTTACATGTGAAATGTTCAGGTACACAGGGTACTACCAAAGGACCGAACACCAAGAGCAACCACTTCACACAAACAGATCACAGATCAACACACCGATGTTTTGACGTGGTTTAAACCCTCTTGAGGGAAACACTCCACGGCCCCGGCCATATCGCTTCTACGGGACAATTTATTATGCAAAGAAAGAAAGTTACAAATGAGCTTCTCATAATCGATCAACTAAACAATGACCCTCCACGCTCTTTAAATAGAGATCATGAACCAATTGGGTGTTAAGCCATGGATCAAGGTTAGGTTTGATCTAAGAGAAGTTGAGCCGTTGGATCACTCTATGTCGGGAACATATCGTGACCATCGGATTAAGTATTTACAAATGCATACTAATGCATACTAAAGAAACACACTATCCCTAACGGATATATTACACAAGTTGATCTTAACTAACTCCTAAGTGTCTAAATATCCTAACATGAAAATCATGTGGTTTGCTACCCGCTGGGAAGAGGGTTTTACCTTGGTCTTTCATGACTATGTTTGTCATTTCATGGTTTTGGTTGAGGGGTAGCTTCTTGCTACTATGTCTGGTTTCGACATTGCTCTCACCTAAGCTACGCTCATGGTCAGTGCAGCCATTGTTACCACATATGGAGATGGAGGATGCTATGTTCCATTAACAGGTGAATTTCTTCACTTAGCTAAAGGGTCCTTCGTTATTCTTTCTGTAGTTGCTTGGTTGCTTTGGTCTAACTCGTAATTTTATAGATTCACTGACAGGTTTATAGGTATGAGTAATCTCAGCGTTGGGTGCTTGCAAGTGGCAGGAAGATAGGGGATTTGGCGTAACACTTGTAAGCCCAGGTCCTCCCAAAATCCATTCCTTCCTGCTGCAGCTATGAATGCAAGCTCTGTAGCTTTGAGATTTTAAATGTAACTTCAATGTGCCCTTTGGGCTCACTGTAAATTATTTTGAAGTTTTCTTTTGGGTCATTTTTAACCTAAACATCTACTGAGAGGGAAACGATTATGGTGAAGTTGATTTTGGATTCTCCCGGAATGGTGAACTGTTGGCAGATTATAGGATAAACCCTTGAGGGTTTTGGTGTCTCTATTGTAGGTGAACCTTTAAAACTTTGATGAGAAGTACCCACAGTTTTTATGTTTTGGGGTTTTGAATAAAATAATGGTGTTTTGATTTTTGCTTCCATTTCTCACTGAGTATGCCATGTCAGGTTGTTTCTTAGCAACTGCTCTTTATTGATTTTCGATACCCCTGTAAGTTTGTTATATGGACTTAGGAGTAGGGTTTATGTGGATGAAGAAAAATCGTGCTACTGACAGGGATAATGAATTGGGCCATTTGGTTTGTAATTTCTAGCACATGATGGCTCTGCGTTTTGGTTTTGGTATGAAGAAATTTCTATTGGTGATTGCTGAGAGCGTAGCTTTGTTCAAAGCAAGTGTTTCGCCCCTTTGGATGGCGTCTGTCTAAAATACTACTTTTCATTCTCTGTAAAATCGTGGGTTGATATTAATTTAAAAATATAAATGTTTATTAACAAGAGTTGAATCTGGATTCATCGTTTTTTATTCTTATGCTCTAAGGTTGGGGTTTCACCCAAGCTTGAGATTTAAATCTGATAAGAAGAATACTATAAACCCTAGATAGGGAAATTATGCTTGATAGTTGTTTTCCTGGAAGTTTATTGTTGTGGTTTCATGCTGCGTATCCAAAGATACCAGCGATACTAAATCTATAGCACGTTGGCAAAGGGTTTCAATATCTTGACCCGCGTTTCATTTTATTGCGTGTAAAAGAAATAAAGGAATGGACTGAGTTGAATACGTTGGCTTTATGCAGATTTTCGTGTGTCCTCTCTTGTGAATCTAAATGTTAATTTGTACATTTTGATAGCTTTTTCTATTGAGAAGAAGTCGAAATGCTGAAATACCCTAAATAGAAAATTCGTGTCTGATAGTTTTGCTTTTCTTGGAAAATTATATGCATCGTCGGTGTTTTTATGCTGAAGGTTTGAATATAACAGTGATGTTAAGTTGATGGATAATTTCGAAGTTTGACCTACGTTACTTATGCTACTGTAAAATAATAAATGCAAATGATTGAGTGTTGTTTATGTTGGTTTCGTGGATCCTTGGGAGATCCTTGTTTTGGAAATGTGAGTTTGAATCTTAATGGATAAAAGGTTTAAACCCTATCTTTCTAGTAATTTAATAATTTAAATGTACACTATGAGGATTTTGAAAATAATAGTGCGATTTCGTTTGGTGGAGGCTAAAAGTTCAAATATCGACATTACTAAATAAAAGTTTTGATATTAGGAATTTGATCTATATAGGTATCTAGCACAGGATAGCTAAGCTAGCCCTGCTAGATCCCCTAAACATTTAGGGAAGCAGTTTGAATTCAACGGGCATTTTAAATGAAAGCTTGATCCTAGAAGGTAAACACTGAGAGCCCATGCCAATTGGCCCTTGCTCCTTAAAGAAAAGAAATACAACTATAATGTACAGAAACATGAATGATACATAATAATTCTTACTTTAAATTTATAAATCTAATTGAATTGTATGGAAATTTGTAGTTCATAGCTGGTTCTTAAGGCTTGATCTTCCTCTGCAAAACCTGCACACTCAAACACTAGTTAATGGAAAAAATGTATGGACTTAGCTGACCTATAGGATGATATTTAACTGGATAACTTTGGGGCTACCATGTTCCTCCCAATCATGACCCTTAGACCATTCCTGGTTCTAACTAGATTCCCTCGAGCTGGTTCCAACATGCAATAAGAGAAGTAGAGTCCGTAAGGTAAGCTGTTGATCAGATCTGGAAAATATAGTGGTCTGCTCCAGTTCTACAGAATAATTCTCTTATGTTACCATAAGAGAATGATAATATGAAAGATGATCCCTCTCTTGGGATCTTCCCTTCTTTATATAGGTGAGTTGGTTTGGAATATAGTTGTTTGAGTTTAAATAATAATATTCAGCTTTTAATTTCATTTGAATTATAATATTTATGAAAGATATTTTATTAATTATTCACTCCTAGTTTATCTAGGACCTTTATTTTGTTACAATTAGATGTATCTTTAAGTTAGATCACAAATAATACTAATACTATTAATAATATTAAATAAAAATAATAACATGAGAGAAATCTCTTATGCATAACCTTTATGCATGTCATTTATATAAGAAATGTTTACTTTTATAAATAATAAATCTAATTATTTAATAATTAAATATGATGACTCTTTTGATTTAATGATGTACATACCATAATACTTCTTTGATAAATATTAATTACAAGGTCCAACTCTTTGGACAGGGTCTTTTGGTAAGCTTGGATAATTGGCTAGGTTAGGTACCTCTAGGTCTCTCTCTTGCATGTTTGATTCCCTAGTTTAACATGGTAGTTCCCGCAGCCCTTGATGATAGAAAATTATTCATTTAACCAATTTAAATAAATGTGATGAATAGAAGTGCTCTTCAGAGTTTTCTCAACTCAACACTTTTATGATCAAGTAACCTCGAGTGCTCTTCAGAGCTTTAACTCAACACTTTCACATGAGTGTTACGCTTGTGCAATTCCAGAGCATCCTGCTCAACACTAGTGCTAGAATGTCATTGTGAAGCACATCTAGAATGTACAAATAGCCTCAAATCCAGTATTCATTATCAAGCTTGGAGTGCTCCAGGGCCTCTGCCCAACACTCTATGTATCTCGGGGCTTACGACCAGTACATAATAAAATTATCTAGGTACATCGGGGCTTATGCCCAGTACATAGGTCATTCATGTGTTCCTGATTCCACACTCAACACACCATATAAATCAATCATGTAAATCATAACTCTGCACAGTATGTAACAAAAGGTCATTTCAGTATATTAGGGTTTGTACCCAATCTTATAATAAAACATAAATCAATACATTAGGGCTTTCTTGCCCAGTATATAAAAATAATTTGCATTAGTTAGGGTCCACGCCCAATATGTAAATCTATAAAAGAAACGAATCATGTGAACTAGGGCTTATGCCCAATAATCAAAATAAATCATATGTGTTGGGGCTTTAAGCCCAGTATATAACATTAGAAATAGTTAGTCAAAATTCGGGATATTACAAATAATTTTAGCAGTTAGTTAGTTGAGTTAGGGATGAGTCATAGACTTCGATCCTATCTCTATGGATCTGAAAACATAAATCTTGGAGTATTTAAATGCGTTTAGAACTCATTGTAAAAGGGGAGGGAGAAGAGGGTCTCAATAGCTCGTAGAAGGTTGGGACAACTCGCAGAATCTCTTGGATAGATGGAGAGCTTGTTAAGCTCGAATTATTTCTGGAAATCGATAGAGGAATGCTCGGTACCTCTTGGCTACTTGGAGAAAATAAGAAACAAATATATGGCAATTGTTTCTATATAATCGATCCAGGGTTCTGTCTTCGCGCTCTATAACTTTTGTTGAATAAATTAAAGTGATTTATGTGCAAATATTCAAATAGAATTGCTCTATGCTATCTCGATTTACTGTTTATTTATTATTTAATGATGGATTGAAAATATACAGTTGAGCAGAGTAAATCCTTGTTTAAATGTTTCATTAATACTCAAGGTCTTTGTAAGTCTCATAAGATTGCAGTAGATTTACATTAAAACGCAGGTGACTGTCCAGAATGTAGAGTATATAGAAATCGATGGGTTGAATTGACTTATTTACAAGTTACGAAGGTGAATGTTCAAGATCGAGAACACGCATAGAGGGATCCTCGTTGGCAGATGAAGAGGGTTATAGTATGCATCAATCTTTGTCATTGGGTGTTTGGTTGTGTCCTAATAATTGTTGGATAGTTATACTAATGAGGATGGAGTAATCTAGAGGTTTGTCACAAGCAATTTGAGAAATAGAAATATGAAACTTAATATAAGAAAATATGAAGCATGAAAGTAATCTAGGAACATTAAACTTAACCTACACATACATATATTTGGAATGAACGATGGAATGCATGAAAGGTATGAAAATAAAGAGATAGAGCTCCTAAGATACACACTGAAGGGGCCCTCCCCAATGTGCATCACAGGAGGGGAATGAACTTATGAACTCACATATTTAGAATAATGATGGTTCGTCATTATAGATTCATAAGTTCCATCATAACTATAGAAATTGTAAACTGAGTATCTGCGCTAGAAAATATTCCAAAGATTGTTTTCAAAAATGTACAAGAGAGAGACCTGGCTACTCAAGTGTCTCTATTTATTACAAACTTCTACCCTATTTTTACATTGAAAATCACAATCTTGAATAACATGATTATTTCCTACAAATTAGGAGAAAATAAGATCATTGCATCTCTTGGGATCTTCAATCTAGAGCTCGACATTGTTATTCTTTGAGTTCACTTGTGATCTATCTGTACATGGCTTTATTCACATGATTAGTAAATAAAAATGTAAAACGTAAGAAAAGATAATTACTAAATTAATTTGCTTAATTAACAATAAAAGTGCATTCTCCCCTACAGAAAGGGTGCGTTCTGATCATTTATTCCCTTATGTGTGGCATAAAGGAGTCTATGGAATATCTATATCATGGACTCATCACATGCAAAAAGCATCAGTTACATATTAAATACACTAAGCAATGTTTATCGAAGAATTGTAAAATGTACAATTAAAAATACAATCAATTGTTTACAACCATTTACAAACATTCACTAACATAAGACATAAAATTATCTTGTGCATGGTCCTCTATAGTGCCATGGAAATTATGGCTGCAATGAGTGCACCTATGGGGTAATACTCGGTTGTCAAAAGGATCATTTTCCCCATTGGATCTCATGGGTGGTCCTTGACCAATGGGGATTGAAGGACCTAAACCTAATGGTCCTTTGTACTACTATGATGGTTTTTATTTGAATGATGCCACAAAAGTATTGTGTTGCAGTACACTATGCGTAAGATGTGATATGGAATTGGTAGTCTCAGCTAGGGGATCAAATAACTAAGGTGTCTATTGGGGGAGGGTATGCATACACCTAGTATCAAGTGTTCCTCTTGTTGGATTATGCCTATCAGTGGGTTGAACCTCGGAAGTTCCAAGACCAACCCCCTGAAACTCACTAATGTCATTAAGTAGTTGACATGCGGACCCAACATGAACTCCGCATATAGTTTCTAAAAAAAATATAGTGGAACCTCCCTATTGATGAAAGGGGGTTTCTCGAAAACCATAAACATCAACTCATCCAGTTTTGCTTCCATGGCTCATCTGCGCACTAGTGCATGCAAAGGCGCATTTTGCATGGATCAAGGTGTAGGTTGGTGTTAGGGTTAATGAAAAACCTAACTAGAGTCTATTTTGAAATGTTCAAATATTTGATTTGGTATTTACTGAGACCAGTGGAATAATACTCTCTCATCCTGGACCTATACTCAGTTATCCTCAACAATTGACCATGAGCATTGTCAACTAAGGAAATGATGTTTATAAGGGATGTGGCCAAGGAAAGTCTCAATGGTTCCCTAGTGTTGGAATATATTAGATTCTTTGGAAGGTAATAATGTCTTTGTATTATGTCGGAATTTATCCACAATATTATATAAAAGAGTAATACATTATATCCCATATTCATTATGGTAAAGTAATCTCTTGATATCCATTGTTATATAAAGAGATGTTATTATGGAGAATTATGTTATCCCACTAGCAATATGTGAGAGTAATTCCTCCACATCTCTTGGTATTTAATAGGGTCAAGGGAGTCAAATCACTATTACAGTGATACAGTGAACAACTCGTCCTACTATTACAACACATTGTATTGTGCTCACAAGCTCTCTGCTATATTCTAATGGGGTTATTTGTAATTTCTCTCTTGTAAGATTGAAGGATATTTCTGGAGATAATAGAAGACAACCTTCCCATGGGCGTAATCCAATTGGGTGAACCACGTATTTCTGGTGTATTCTTTTCCGTGTTCTCTTTTTGTTCTTATTTATGTTGATATGTTATTGATAGCTTAGATAGGTAAGCTAGTTTAGCTAGGTCTATAACTCTGACATGGTATCAGAGCTGGTTGTTATGATCTAGCTCCTTCTATAAATTTCAATCAATAACTATTATCATTTGGGAATTGTTTATTCTTGTATATTTTCTTTCTATCTGGTATCCATTAGGCTTCTCTTTAGATCTGGGCATGATTCTGCAATTTTTTTTATAGCCCTAACTTTGTTGTGTAAATTTTTGCAGAAATTCTTCAACGGTCTCTTGATTTTTTTTGTATATCTATATGTTTTTTGGATTCTCCTCAAGTATATCTATCTTCCGCTTGTCATATTTATTTTTTTCATCCAAGTTTGGTAGATTTTTTGCAAGTTTTCGTCAATGGCTTAATCGACATTGTTTTCGGCCTAAAACTGGACATTCATGACTTTTCTTCGTAGACAGCGCATGTAACCACAACTTGCCTTACTGCAAACCCATGAGTATAATGCAGACCAGTGACTTTCAGTTTACAAACCCGCGTGTACTACGACATACTCGATCCTGCTCTACTGTAAACTCGCGCTTACTTCAATATACTCACAACCCTCCTATGTAGAAACACACGAGTGCTTTGCCATATTCACGACTTCATTGTATAGAAGCCTGCGGGTATTAGATCTAACTACGACCTTACTGTGGAGAAACCCACGAGTATCAGATCTACTCGCGATTTTACTGTGGCAGACCCGCGAATGTCTTTTCCTGGCACTTTTTTTTAAGAGTCGTAAGTAAAGTTTATGTTTTTTAGTGTGTTTCTTCAGATTCAAACGGTAAAGTGTATCAGTTTTCTGTTATTCACTTTTTTCTCTAGTCATTTATAGCATTTGGGTTTAATTTTCTTGTCAATATTTCTATCATTATGACTTCAGAAGTAGCTTATGTTGTTGATTCTTGTTCCTAACTATCTTGCATGGAAAAGAAAAATGATTGATGTTCTCAGGAGCAAGAATCTATGAATGATTGTTAATGGTGAACACCAAAAACCTGTTGATGCTAAAGATGTGGCTATATGGGAAGATAAATGTGATCAAGTAAGAGGGATCATTGGTCAAATGGTTTCGGATAGTCTTCAGGTAAGTAGTGAGGAAGAAGACATCCCGGTTGAGGTAGGGAAAATTCTTGCTTATTTATTTGATAAATATGATGATGTTTCTGCTTATTACCTTGAAAAGAATTTTTTTGAGCTAGATCCTACTAACATTCAAAGAGTAGAATTATATCTTGCTGAAGTGAAAACTTTAAATTAAAAATTAAATAATTGTGGTAAAGATTACAAGAACACAGACATTTCTCTTATAATTCTTGTAGAACAAAAATTGTTATCTTGTTTTGACATGTTCATCCAAACTAGGAAAATGGCCCTTGAATTGTCTCAAAATACCACAAAACCTACTTTTGATGATTTTTGTAAAGGATTGATAAATGAGCAAAAAAGGTTGATTGTTTCAGGACAAGTCTCACCTAATAAGGCTCTTATGGCACATACTAAGAATCCTAAGAAAAGTTTTAATAATGCTAAAGGTTCTAGTTCACACACTTCAAATCATACTAATAAATTTGGTCATGCTTCTAATGCACATCATAAAAATAGTAAGAAGAATAATGCATATGATCCTTGTAAGCATTGTGGTAAAACTAACCATCTTGAAAAGAAGTTCTTTAAAGAAAAACATTTAATGTCTAAGGCTAAAAATAAAGGTTTCGATGAATCACAAATAGCTTTATGTGCATCTGTTGTTTCGTCTAGTAGTTTTTCTTCTAATGTGGAATGGATAATGGATTCTGGTTCTTCTAAACATATGACTGGTAATGTATCTTTATTTACATCTTATGACAATAATAAACACACATCTCAAAATATATCTATAGGTGATGTTAAACAACTTTACGTGATTGGTTCTGGTAATGTTAATGTTGCTCATGGTCAATTGGAATATGTTTTCCATGTTGATCACATGCCCATCAACTTGTTTTCTATTTATCATGCATGTCAAAAAGGATATAAATTTGAAGCTTGGCCTGATAAATATGTTCTTAAAGATATCAATCATAATTTTAAAGTACTTTCTTCTCGTTCTGTTGATCATACTGTTGGTTTATATAAATTTGTTGGTTTTAATTCAACTAAAAGACAACCCTTTTATTCCTGTGTTTCTCATGCTGGTGAACTAAGTAAATTATGGCATGAAATATGTGGGTCATTTGAATTATGGTAAAATGCAAATGGTAACTAAACTGGTACACGGCTTGCCTAATATTTCGTCTACTAACGGTGTTTGTGAAGGTTGTGTAGTTGGTAAACATCATAGAGAAATGTTTTATAAAGGTAAAGCTTGGCGTGCTAAAGAATCTTTGCAATTAATTCACAGTGACATTTGTGGTCCTCTTGAAGTTCCTTCTATATCTCATGCAGTCTACTTTCTTACTTTTATTGATGACTTTAATAGAAAATCATGGGTTTATTTTTTGAAAACTCAAAGTGACACTTTTTATAAGTTTCAAGTATTTAAATCCTTGGTTGAGAATGATTATGGTAAAATAATTAAGACTTTGAGAATTCATAATGGGGGGGAATTTGAAGTTTTTTTAATCTAAACATTGAATTCAACATCAGAAGACTGTTCCTTACACACCTCAACAAAATGGTGTGTCTAAAAGGAAAAACATAACTTTAGTTGAAATGGCTAGATGTATGCTTTATTCTAAAAGATTCCAGAAGAAATTTTGCACTGAAGCCATAAGTTGTGCTAACATTATTTTAAATAGAGTTCCTACAAAAGCTATTAAGCATGTTACCCTGAGGAAAAATGGAATGGTAGAAAACCATATATTAGTAACTTTAAGGTGTTTGGTTGTGAATGTTGGGCTCATATTCCTAATGAAAAACGGAAAAAGTTAGAACCCAAGTCTCACAAGTGTATATTCATTGGTTATCCTGAGGATTCCAAGGATTACAGGTTATTTGATCCTTCTAATCAGAGTGTCATAATCCGAAGAGATGTTCACTTTACAGAAATATCTCCACCACCTAAGTCTATAGAACCTCATGTTACCTTGAATATTCCATTGTCTCCTGTTATTCCTATATCTGTTACTCCTTCTTCAAGTACTGTGCATGTTGTTGATCTTAGTTCACCCTCTTCTTCAAGTGTTCCACCTGAATATCTCAAAGCTCCTAAAGTGACTTCTATTCCTTCTAACCTTCTTGTTTGGGCCCAGAAAACTCTTGAATCTGTAGGTAGTGAGATCGGTAACCCTTCTGATACTCGTAGAACTAGATCTGACTTTTCTCTTATGACCAGAGTTTTGACCACATACGAGCCTACTTCTTATGCTCAAGCTAAGGGTAAACCTCATTGGGAACAAGCTATGTCTGCTGAGTATGATTTTCTTATGAAGAAAAATACTTGGTCTCTTGTTCCTCTTCCTTTAGGAAATAATTTAGTCGGTTGTGAATGGATTTATAAAACTAGGTTTACTGCAGAAAGATAGATTGAAAAATATAAAACTAGATTAGTTGCAAAAGGTTTTAATCAATTTTAAGGTATTGATTATAATGAAACTTTTTCTCTGGTTGCTAAAATGAATACAATAAGAACCATCTTATCTCTTGTTGCATCTTATAAATGGGAAATACGTCACATGGATGTTAAAAGTTCTTTTTTAAATGGTAATCTTAATGAAGACATCTATATGCAACAACCTCATGGTTTTATTAATCTTGAATCATCAAGTTTTGTATGCAAATTACGCAAGTTTTCATATGGTCTCAAACAAGCACCTAGGGCTTGGTATGATAAAATTGATACATATTTATTGAATAATGGTTTTAAACGTTGTATATTTTATCCAAATATGTATGTTAGGAACTTTGGTGATCATATCCTCATTATTGTGTTATATGTGGATGATCTTATCATCACTGGAAGCCAACTTGTTTTCAAAATATGAAAAGTGATCTTCAAAAGCAGTTTGAAATGCGTGATCTCGGTATATTGCACTGTTTCTTGGGTCTTCAAATCTAGCATATGGTAGATGGCATTTTTCTCTCTCATCCAAAGTATGATACAGACTTATTGGCTCATTTCCATCTAAGTGATTGTAAACTTGCTCCTATGCCATTTCAGTCTGGTGCAAAGTTAACTGTTGAGTGTACTAATCCTCTTGTTGATGCTACTCTTTATCATCAGCTCATGCACAGTTTGATATATTTAACTCACAACACACTAGATCTCTCTTTTTTCGTCAGTATGGTTTCTCGGGTCATGCAACAAACTCACGAAAGTCATTGGTAGGAAGCCAAGAGAATTCAGAGATATTTACAAGGGCCATTGTACTATGGTGTCTTTTATTCGAGCAGTGCTATAGTTTCTATTTCTGGATATACAGATTCTGATTGGGAAGGTGACAGTTCTAATCTAATTTCAACTTTGTTCAGGTTCGATTTCTTGGTCCATCAAGAAGGTGAAGACTATTTCTTTATCTTCATGTGAAGTAGTGTATAGAGCATCCAAAGAAGTAGCTAAAGAAGTAGTTTGGTTACGACATGTTATCACTGAGCTTGGTTTGATTCTGAAATCGTCCACTATGTTAAAATGTGATAATCAGAGTGGAATTTAGCTAGCTTATAATCTGATATATCACTCCAAGACAAAGCATCTCGACCTTGATGCACATTACATTTGAGGTATCGTCACAAATGGTATTCTTTCTCTTGAGTATTTTCCTACCGAGCAACAAGAAGCCGATATCTTCACCAAATCCTTAACATCAGCAAAGTATGTGCATCTTCGTTCCTTGCTTGGGATGAGGAAAGTTGTCACCAAGGGGGGGCAGTAATGACTCCTTCCTTCCTTAGTGTTAGTGAGGGATTTTCTCCCAGCCATTTTAAGGGGGAGTGTTGGAATATATTATATTCCTTGGAAGGTAATAATGTCTTTGTATTATGTTGAAATTTATCCACAATCTTATGTAAAAGAGTAGTACATTATATCCCATATTCATTATGATAAAGTACTCCCTTGATATCCATTGTTATATAAAGAGATGTTTTTTATGGTGAATTATATTATCCCACATGCAATATGTGAGAGTAATTCCTCCACATCTCTTGGTATATAATAGGGTCAAGGGATTCAAATCACTATTACAGTGATACAATGAACAACTCGGCATACTATTACAACACATTGTATGGTGCTCACAAGCTCTCTGCTATATTGTATTGGGGTTATTTGTAGTTGCTCTCTTGTAAGATTGAAGGATATTTATGGAGATAAAAGAAGACAACCTTCTCGTGGACATAGCACAATTGGGTGAACCACATATATCTGGTGTATTCTTTTCCTTGTTCTCTTTTTGTTCATATTTATGTTGATGTGTTATTGATAGCTTAGATAGGTAAGCTAGTTTAGCTAGATCTATAAATCTGACACCTAGTGGTTCTAATCTCTTAAACCAAGGTTCTTAAATGATTTAAATGTTGTTTAATTTGGCCTTCTGTGGTTGGGTTCTCCGTGAAGTTAATTCTTACTTCGGGATTAGGATCAGTGTTTTGTGTGCTTCGGTTATCCAAAGGGTTTTTTATTTGGGGGTTTGGTTCATAGTGTTCGGCAATTGTGATGGAGGAGAGACAATTTGTGGTTAAGAAAATGATTTTGTTTAAGTTTTGGTTAATTTTGTACAATTTTTAGAATGTATTTTTTTATCAAGTCATTGAAAAAGCAATCAAAATGAAGGTTTAGGGATGAAATATTACCTGGATGATGTGTTCGATGCTTGGGAAGTGGAGGGGCATGCACATGTTCCTTCTTCTACTCTTTGGAAGCATTTTTGGTCAGTGAAATCAGTATGGAATGGGGTGTTAATGAGCCTTGGCCCAATTTTTAATATATAGAGAAGCATGCACACGCACTAGTAGCATGTGAAAAATAGTAGCACGTGCATTATTTTGTGTCGATGTGGTTGCCTTAGTGTAGGTTCGACAATTGACAGACCAAAAGCGCATGTGCGGTGTCAGGAGCATGTGTGGGATTTTGATATTTAGCTCTCACATGCTTCTATTGCATCTGATTTGTGTACCATCTTCATGTGAGAACCCTCCATGAGGGATTTTCCTTCATTGTGTCATTACAAAAGGGGACTTCTACGTTAGTGTTATCTTTGTCTTGCATGAATTTTAACCACAAAGTCTTGGGATCATTCTCATGCCTACTTTGTTCTCTAGTTTCTTTGGATCATTGGGTATTTTTCCTTCATTATGCAATTACAAAATGGGATTTCCACTTTGGTGTTATCTTTATTTTGCATGAATTTTATCACAAAGTCTTGGTATCATTCTCATGTCTATTTTATTTCTTGTTATCTTTGGATAATTAGGGACATTTCCTTCATTATGCAATTACAAAATGGGATTTCCACTTTGGTGCTATCTTTATTTTGCATGAATTTTATCACAAAGTCTCGAGATCATTCTCATGTCTACTTTGTTTAAACAGAGTTGCAAGACTCTTTCATATGATTTACCCATTTTTGCAAGGATTAAGAACAAAGCCGTAAGGCTTTTTCATACTAGCAAGCTAGGTTAACCAACTATGACAACTCGTAAGACCATATTAATAGTCAAGTCGAACAAATCATTGATTCAGACAGTAGTTTATGTAATAGAGCTTTCTTACAAAATATATATACATAGAGTTCAAATCGTATCAGACTCACATGGCCAACTTTCATGGTTTCCCACATAGTATAAGTAGGTTGTAAGGCTTCATGTGCCTTAGTTAATAAACATTTAGGGGCTCATGCAAGCTAATGCTGGCCACTCATGATGCGTTAGTCGCAATGGACTTTTGGAAAAACAGAAATCTGAACATCAAAAAGCAATATTAGAGCTACCTACATAGCTTTTTGGAATATGGCGCAAGAAGATGAAACATAGACAATCGGATTACCTTCCGGAATATATAAATACTATTTATGGAAATTAAGTATAACTCCCAAATAATGAGATTCTCCTAAGGTTGGTATGTTATTTTTTAAAGAAAACATAATGAATATGTTTGCCTTAGCCCCCTGGTTCGGTATTCAAATGGTGGATTTTTGTTAGAAAAATTATATACAGTCATAGATAACATGTCGTTCTAGTGCGGCGCTATTTTTCCATATTTATTTATGTTAATTTTAATTTTTTTTAATTAACGAAGTCAACCCATCCATAAAATGACTAGGTTGAGCGTTAGCCCCCGATATCATGGTCTTAACATAATCAATCAACATTGTTTTTTTTTTATGATGTAGGTTTTTGTGTGTCATTGTGCAGGTTATTTTCCATTTTCAAAATAGGTGAGCCAATAAAAAGTTATAGATGTAAGAAATAGCCTGTTGAATATTGTAACTTCAAAGAATATTATATTTGTACTTTATTATTCCGGAGATGTTTCATTCCTCCGAGGTAACCCTATCATGTATCTGGAGATGTTTATTCCTCCAGGGGTTTGTATTAACTAGGGTTATTAGACCCACCATGTGGGGGTCGGCCCTGTAGTTATATTTTAGGGGTTATTAGACTTCTCCAGGAGAGGTTGGCCCCATTAGGTCTTTTAGTCAGTTGGGAGTCAGCATAAATAGAGGAGGTGAACTCCTCATTAGATCACTCACTCACTTGTGGAAGAGTGCGCACTTGTTTGGGATATTTGCTAAGGAGACAAAGAAGGAAGGAGCACATCTTGTATTTTGGTTGATCATCTTATTGAGGAAAGCTTTGCTGGGTTTTCTACCCCATGAGGGTTTCCCAGGGTATATTCTGTGTCTATCTTGTGATTATGTTTCTTTCAGTGATCTTGCTAGTCTATTTGGTTTAAACTTAACACGGTATCAGAGCTAGATTGAATAGGACATCTTTCACAAGGTAAGAATACCTCTCTCTCTCTCTCCGGTGAAGTTAGGGTTTCAGCCAAAAGTTGGTATTATTGAATTTTGGTTGCATGGCTGGATAGCCCTTTTCAATACCTTTCTTTTACGCCCTAGATCAAACTTTTTGGTTGGGTAGAACTCCGGGAAATCCAAACCCTAATTCTACCAAAAGTGCAATAAGTCAGAATTTGGTTTCAGAAAAAAGTTTGCATTTTTTATTTCTGATTACATGGCTGGATAGCCCTTTTCAAGACCATTCTTTTGAGCCCTAGATCGAACTTTTTGGTTGAGTAGAACTCCGGGAAAGTCAAACCCTAATTCTACCAAAAGTGCGATAAAATTCGGTTCCAGATTCTGGAAAAGTGAAAAATAACTTTTCAGGTAAGTCTGCTCTGTCTCTTAGACTCCCCCAAGAGAAGATGGCTCCAAACACTAAGCTTGAAGACAAGCTAGAAGGTATAGAAAATTTTCGGGCTTGGAAATATAGAATTGGTCTCATCCTTGAAGAGAATGATCTTGCTCATTATATCAAGGAAGAAGTTGCAGAACCAGAAGGAGATGAAGCCAAAGAAAAACACAGGAAAGATCTGATTAGGGAAAAGAGAATCATAGCTGATTCTATTAAAGACCACTTGATTCCCCAAGTGGCCTCCAAGAAGACTCCAAAGGAAATGTATGATGCCCTGGGAAGAATGTATGAAGGAAAGAACATCAATAGGAAGATGAACCTAAGGTCTCAGTTGAAGAGTACCAAGATGCACAAAGGAGAATCCATTCAAGACTACTTCTCAAGGGTCTCTCTAATCAAGGAGCAATTAGATGCCATTGGTGATACTCTTGATGAAGATGAACTTGTGATGACTGCCCTAAATGGTCTCACTAGACCTTGGGAATCTTTCATACAAACCATGTGTGCCAGAAAAGAAAGCATGAAGTTTGATGTAGTATGGGAAGATTGTGTTCAAGAAGAGGCTAGGGTTGCCAACAGAGAAGCTCTTCTCAAAGAGGATGACCAAGCTTTAGCCACCCACACCAAAAGAGGAAAGAGAGACTACTTCAAGAAAGTAAACTACAAAAGGTCTCAACCCTCTCATAGATTCAAAAGGAAAGGAGGAGACACCTCCATAGTCCAATGTTTCAATTGTCTTAAGCTAGGACACTATGCTAGAGACTGTACCCTACCAGAGAAGAAGAAGAAAAGGTTTGTCCACAAAAGACATCATGCTCATATGGCAGAAGATGATAGTGAAGAAGAAGAAGAAGAAGAAGAAGAAGAAGTGGAGGAAAGGCCTCAAAAGAAAAGATCTAAAGTGAAGAAAGAAGATCCAGAAGAATATGTACTATTTTCTGCTCTCTCTGGATCTGTGTCTCCTGGTGAAGGCATTTGGCTCATTGACAGTGGTGCTTCAAAGCACATGACAGGTCATAAGGAAACTCTCTCCAGGATCGAAGAAAAGTCTTCACCCCAAAAGGTATCTTTAGGAGATGATTATCAATATCCCATCAAGGGAATTGGTGAAGCAAGCTACAAGCTTGATTCGGGAACACCATTAAAAATGAAAGAAATTTTATATGTCCCAGGTTTAAAGAAGAATCTACTCTCTATCTCAGCACTAGACAATAAAGGTTTTAGAGTAGGCTTCATAGATGGAAAAGTACTCATGTGGTCCAAAAGAAAATCAATCAAAGATGCAATTGTCATTGGTGAAGAAGAAGGAGGACTTTATAAACTCAAGGGTCATCCAGAATCTGCCCTTGCTCATGAAGTTTCTAGTCCCAGTGAGCTATGGCATAGAAGACTAGCTCACATCAACTATAAATCCTTACCCTATGTAAGCAAGGTGGTGATAGGATTACCAGATTTGAAGGCTGATCATGATGGCTCATGTAAAGGATGTAAGAAAGGGAAGAATGTCAAGAATCCCTTTCCGAAAAGTGAAACAAAGACTAAGAACTCTCTAGATCTAATACACTCAGATGTATGTGGACCTATGCCCACCACTTCTCTAAGTGGGTTTGAATACTATCTCTCATTCATTGATGACTATTCAAGGAAAACTTGGATATACTTTCTAAAAGGTAAGAATGAAGTCTTTGGAAAATTCAAAGAGTTCAAGGCCCTAATAGAAAATCTCTCAGATAAGAGAATCAAGATTCTCAGAACAGACAATGGCGGAGAATATACTTCAAAGGAATTTGAAGACTTTTGTAAAGAAGCTGGAATTAAGAGGGAACTAACCACTCCCTACAATCCCCAACAAAATGGGGTAGCTGAGAGGAAAAATAGAACTATCATGGAAGCTGTAAAGACTATGATACATGACCAAGATCTTCCCATGTATCTATGGGCTGAGGCAGCCAAGACAACAGTATATGTACAAAATAGACTATCTCATAGTGCTCTTGATTTCAAAACTCCAGAAGAAGTCTTTACAGGAAAGAAGCCTGAGGTAATTCATCTTAAAATATTTGGGTGTCCTGTGTACATCCACATTCCAAAAGAAAAGAGAACCAAGTTGGATCCCTTAGGTAAGAAGGGAATGTTTGTTGGTTATTGTGAAACTTCCAAAGCCTTCAGAATCTACATACCAGGTTTCCATCATATAGAAATAAGTAGAGATGTAACCCTTGATGAGGAAGCAGCTCTCAAGAAATCCAGAAAGTGTCAACTTGAAGAAGTTTATGAAGAAGATTCATCTCCCAGAATCTCAGAGACTGTTCACATCCCTGAAGAGGATGCACCAGAGGATCATGACATGCTGGAACCACAAGAACCCCCTGTGCAGAATTATCTAGGAAAAGAAGACCAGCATGGGCTAGAGATATTATTCAAGGAGCTGGAAGATATGGTGCTCCTGAAGGCTCCACTACAGAAAGGAAGAAACCAAAACTAGTGTCCAACTATATGGCCTTGTTCTCTGATCTTGTGGATCAACTACCTACTAGCTATGAAGAGGCAACTCAGAAGAAAGAATGGGTAGAAGCAATGACAGAAGAATATCAGTCAATAATGAAAAATGATGTTTGGGATATAGTTCCCAAACCGAAAGATAAAAGTGTGGCTTCTTCCAAATGGATTTTTAAAATAAAACATGCTGTGGATGGAAGCATTGAAAAATACAAAGCAAGATTTGTAGCCAGAGGATTCTCTCAGAAGGAGGGAATTGACTATGAAGAAACATTTGCACTAGTTGCTAGGTATACTTCAATTAGAACTATCATGGCTCTTGCATCCATGATGAAGTGGAAATTACACCAAATGGATGTTAAGACAACTTTTCTGAATGGTGTAATTGAAGAAGAAGTATACATAGAGCAACCACAAGGGTTTGAGGTTAATGATGGAAGGACTCATGTATCCAAACTGAAAAAGGCATTATATGGGTTAAAACAAGCTCCCAGGGCTTGGTACGGAAGGATTGACAATTTCCTAACTAGCATGGGCTTTACCAAGAGTAAAGCTGACCCAAACCTTTATCTCAAAGTGATGGATGATGAACCAGTTATACTATTGTTATATGTAGATGATCTATTTCTAACTGGAAATGAGAAACAAATTATTGAAAGCAAGAAGAAGCTTTCTTCAGAATTCGAGATGAAAGATCTCAGATTAATGCACTACTTCTTAGGCTTAGAGGTTTGGCAAGAACCAAGAGGAATCTTTCTAAATCAAGGTAAATATGCTGTGGAGATTCTGAAAAGATTTGACATGTTGGAGTGCAAACCCATGGCCACTCCCATGGACTCCAATTTGAAGATTTTAGTCAATGACTCATCAGATTTAGTGGACCTAACTCTATATAGACAAATTATTGGGTCACTAATGTATTTGACAAATACTAGGCCAGATATATGCTTTGCTGTAAATACCCTAAGTCAGTATCTAGTAGAACCTAGAAAGGTTCATCTAATAGCTGCAAAGCATGTAATGAGGTACCTAAAAGGTACATTAGATTTTGGTCTACTTTATCACGGAAGTCATGAACTCAAATTACATGGTTACTCAGACTCTGACTGGGCAGGCAGTGTCTCAGATATAAAAAGTACTTCAGGTGGATGTTATAGCCTTGGATCTGCCATGATCTCATGGTTCAGCAAGAAACAATCTAGTGTGGCCCTCAGCTCTGCTGAGGCAGAATATATAGCTGCCTGCTCTTCCAGCTGTGAAGCAGTATGGCTTCGGAAACTGCTATCTGGAGTGTTTGACTTAGAAATGGATCCCACTGTAATTATGTGTGATAATCAAAGCTGCATCAAGATGATAGAGAATCCTGTGTTCCATGATAAGTCAAAACACATAGAGATCCGATACTTCTATATTCGAGATATGGTGCAGAGAGGAGCTATCAAGCTCGAGTATGTGAGCACTGAAGATCAAATTGCTGATATCTTGACCAAACCGCTATCTCGTGTGAAATTTGAATACTTTCGAGACAAGCTTGGTGTAGTTCAAAAGGACCCTCCTAGAAAGGGGGAGTAGCATGATCCCTGATGACAAGCTTGTCTCATCCATAATGAGACTTCACCTAGTCACTTAGAAATAGTTAGATTTAGGACTACCATATTTAGAATACTTAATATTACTTATACATGCTTTGATGTTAGATGTATTAGTGAGAATACATGCTAGATGTATACATGCTTTTGATGTTAGATGTATTAGTGAGAATACATGCTAGATGTATACATGCTTTTGACATTAGATGTATTAGTGAGAATACATGCTTTTGACGTTAGATGTATTAGTGAGAATACATGCTAGATGTATACACGCTTTTGATGTTAGATGTATCAGTGAGAATACATGCTTTTGATGATAGATGTATACATGCTTTTGATATCAGATGTATTAGTGAGAATACATACTTTTGATGTATGATGTATACATGATGTTGATGCTAGATGATGATACATGTATTGATTAAATGTACTTGTATGGATGTGGATACTTGTACTTGTATTGATGAGAATACATGTGTGGATTGTATCATCCTTGAACACTTGTTCTAAAATGAGCCGTAGACAGAAGTCTCCGAGAAAGAAGAGGGATTGTATCATCCTTGAACACTTGTTCTAAAATGAGCCGTAGACAGAGGTCTCCGAGAAAGAAGAGGGATTGTATCATCCTTGAACATCTGTTCTAAAGAGAGCCGTAGACATGATGTCTCCGATAAATGAAATCCTGAATTAACAGGTAGGGGATTGCATCGTCCCCGGACTAATGTCCCAGAATAGAGTCGTAGACATGATGTCTCCGATAAATGAAATCCTGAATTAACAGGTAGGGGATTGCATCGTCCCCAGACTGATGTCCCAGAATAGAGCCGTAGACATGATGTCTCCGATAAATGAAATCTTGAATTAACAGGTAGGGGATTGCATCGTCCCCGGACTGATGTCCTAGAATAGAGCCGTAGACATGATGTCTCCGATAAATGAAATTCTGAATTAACAGGTAGGGGATTGCATCGTCCCCGAACTAATGTCCTAGAATAGAGCCATAGACATGATGTCTCCGATAAATGAAATCCTGAATTAACAAGTAGGGGATTGCATCGTCCCCGGACTGATGTCCCAGAATAGAGCCGTAGACATGATGTCTCCGATAAATGAAATCCTGAATTAACAGGTAGGGGATTGCATCGTCCCCGGACTGAGGTCCCAGAATAGAGCCGTAGACTGGGTCTCCGATAATGAAGTCCTGAATGAACAGGAAGGGTATTGCATCGTCCCCGGACTGAGGTCCCAGAATAGA